>JAEMOT010003715.1:7884-138036 GCA_019297695.1 Apostasia ramifera
TTCAAATAATCGAATCAAAATTTTTAAAATACTAGAAGTAGTTTATCCAAAAAAATTGATGGCATTTTCTTCGCGTGGGGTCGATGAAATATGAAATCGATAATTATGATTTATTCTTGAGCAAATTCTGGATCTTTGTGCTACATCTGTAATTTACTTAATAATATGATCACAATTAAAATTAGATTATTTTTTTTTTGATAGAAAAATTAGATAATAATTCTAATATGAGTAAGAGAAGAAATTTTTCATCTTATATTACTAGTATTTTAATATAGATTATAGATTAAATGTTACCAAAAAAAAGATTATAGATTAAATAAATGTAAGTTTTTCTTACTAATTTTACTTTAAAAAAAAAATCATATGAATAATTTCCATCAAATCTTTTAATTTCTTATTTTATTATATTCAATAATAAGTAAATTTTAAAAATCAACGATAGATTCAAAAAGTTTTTTGTTTAATAACAAGCAAATCTGATATATTAAAAAACAAAATAATTTATTCATTATAAATATTAAAAATATATTAAATTAATTTTTATAATATTATATATAATTTTTAATATAAAAAAATTATTTATTTTACATCTTAATATCATTTTTAGTACATTAATAAATTATATTTCAATACAATAATATAAATTTCATATCAAAATTAAATTTATCTTATTGTTAAACAAAATTTTAATGTTACTTTTTAATCAATTTAAATTCGGTCCGAATTTAATTTCTGGTTATCAGACCGGACTGGACTGGACCGGTTCCGATCCGGTTCTATTGATTCCAGGTCCGGTTGAACCTGGAACCGGTCCGGTCCGGTTTAGGGGTGTTAAAAATATCCGAAACTCGAAACTCGCTCGGAACTCGTTCGATTTTTGAATAGACTCGAAATCGGTTCGAAAATTTTGAATCGAATCATGAGCTAAGGATTTTGGCTCGAAGTTCATTTCGAGTTGACCCTAGCTCGCTCGAAATATGATTCGATTTGACTCGAAATTATATGTATAGCATAAATAATATTGATAAATTATATAAACATATACATAAATAAATTGTTATTATATATAATTTAGCTAGTGGTTTAGTGGTAGAGTAGAGGAGGTTTAAGGTTTATTTTCCTCAAGGTCTAGGATCAAATCCTCTTAAATACATAATATTTTTACTTTTTTTTTACAATTCCGAGCTGATTCGAGTAATTTCGAGTCGAGCCAGCTCGAATCATATCCCATTTCGATTTCGGACCGATTCTAGCCGAGCCGAGCCGAGCTCGAAATTTTGGATTTCGAGTTGAGTTTGACTCGCTCGAAATCGGCCCGATAACAGCCGGACTCCGGTTCCAACCGGTTTCAGAACCGGTTACCTTACCTTAGATTCGGTCCGAGTACAGTCCGGATTCATATATTTGGATGGGGTTGGGCCAATTGAGTAAATTAATTTAAAAATATATTTTTTTAATATATTTTATAAAAAAATTATATATTTTATAAAAAATAATATATATATATTTTTAATATATCTGCAGCAGCTGGCAGTTGCTGCCAGCTGCTGCTCATGGGCGCAGCGCCCGCGGCCCGCGGGCGTCGGGCGCTGCGCCCAACATTTAAAAAAAAAAAAAATATTATTCGGTTCGGAATCGAACCGGGGTTCGGCAATCCGGTTCGGTTCCGAACCGGATAACCGATTCTACTTAATCGGATCAGTTCTGTGGCCCGGAACCGGTTAGAACCGGTCCGGTTCAACCGATTTTGGATCGAATCGGTTCTTATTGGACCGGTTCCGGTCCAATTCTGAGCCGAATCGATACAATAAGCAGCTCATGTGAAATAAGTATATCTATTTTTGGCTATTCTAAGGTCCCATTTCAAAATAGTTTGAATTTTAAATTTTTCTTTAGATGGCTTCAATTTTAAATTATTTTGAAAAGTTTAAACTGCTTTTTTTTTACTTAAAACATAATTTAAAAAGAAGCCTATTTTTAGAATTTATATGAGCAATTTCTCATATTCTAAGTATAGTAATAAATTATGATGTTAATATATAAGTAATGGTTCTTTTTCACTAACCTTAAGTTTTAATTTGATGAGCATTCACTTAAATGCCTATTGAGTCAGACTTGAGTTCTCTAATTTCTCCTATAATAAGTGATATTATAAGAAAAAAAAATGAAACTTTGAGATGTGATTAATATTTTTCTTAAAATAAATTTACGGTATAAAACATAATCACCTTTTAAAATATAATAAAACTATAAAACTCTCTAACAAACAAAATTACAGAAAATATATGATACTTCGGATATTTTTTAGATTCAATTTAATGATTAAAAGGCACTTATAAGCAACATTTTAATTAAGAGATACATCTCTTAAATTTATAATTTTTAACAGGCACTTTTTCACTAAAATAATATTTTTGAATTAGATAATTTTAATTACTAAATAAATTTTAATTAGTAAAATAAATATCTAATTTAACAAATCGAATCCCAAGTGCGTAAGTGCCTATCAAAGATTATTAAAATATTCATTAAGCCCACCACAGACCATTAGAAAAGGCCCGTGGGCTTAATTTTTATACCAAGTAATAAATCTATGAATAAAACTTTTATAAATATCTATAACTTTATTTTATTTCTCAATGTGGGACAATCATATATCTAACATATTAGAAACTGTCTAACATATATTATAGTCGGTTATTCAATTAAGATCAAGTAGCTAGTTTATGCAAGTATTTTTATAAATCTTGCCCAAGTTACAATGTATAATTCTCGTTGTACTGGTAGATGGTTGAGTAAGATCTCATTACGTATACAGTTACAGGCTAAACAGACTTACTAGATAAAAAGATAAATATTAAATGAAAATGTAAGTAACTATTTTATATTAATAGTTCAATAATAAGTTGTGAGGATATGCAAGTTATAGTCCTTGCTGATCGACTTATATTTTTTATTAATCGATGTCGATTCATTGACTTGTATGTTGGACCATGCGCGTTATCATTAGAGCATCGTTATTTAAATAGAATCCCATTGTTTGTAGCATATGGATTTGTTCCATGGTCAACTGATGCTCTTCTTTTGATTCTTTGAATGCATGAATATCATGCTATGAGTTAATATAAATTAATGTTATGGACCAATTTAATTGATCATATTAAAAAATAATCGGGGGATTTACATACAGAATATTAAATTCATCACAAATTATGTATTTCACCATCTTTTAGTAAATATTACACATATCACACTCTGCTTATGAGTTTTACATTTCTATTGTAACAATAGAAATATAAAAAGAGTGTGATATGTGTAATATTTATTAAAAGATGATGAAATATGTAATTTGTGAAAAATTTAGTGTTCTGTATGTAAATCTCTCAAAATAATAATAATTTATATGCACAAAAATGTCACCTTCTTTATAAAATTTAAATTATAGAATAATATGTATTTAAATAATAATAATTTATAACATATATGCAAATGTCTCAAAAATAATTGATAGAATTACGCATATAATATTATATTTAATAAATATTATAATTTTTTTATATAATTTTTAAAAATTATGAAACCTATATAGAATTTTAATTATAAATTATATGCTACATATAAATCACTCTCCATCAGCCTATTTGATTGGAACAATAATACTCTATTTGTATATAAAGGTGTTAATATGGATCGAAGATCGAAAATCGATAAAAAATTAAATTAATTTTAGATCGAGTCGATCTAAATGAGCCGACTAACGAGCTAAAAGTTCAACTCGGTAATAATTTCGAGTCGATTTTGAGCCGAGGTAGGCTCAACTCGATCCAGCTCGAAATCGACTTAAATTAAAATATATTTTATATTATAATACATGTATATAATATATATATATATTATAAATCGAGCAGATCTCGAGCTGGATCAAGTCGAGCGATCGGCTCAAAAAAAATTGAGATTTGATTCATTTTCAAACCGGCTCAAAAATAAATCGAAATCAGCTCAAAGTCGAACCCAATCAAGCTCGAGTTAATCAAAAATATAATCTATCCAATTTCGAGCCAGTATTACCTCGGCTCGGTAAGAGCCCTATTTATATATCGTAGTTGATCTCCAGTGAATAATGCTCTAATTTTAATAATAAAGTATATCAACATGACATAGAATAGTCCACTTTAGTTTTCAATTCAAATTAATATATCATTATTATTTTAAATAATTATATTTTCATCTTATTTAAATTAATGATTAAGATGGAGTTTCTAATTATATTTAAAATAAGGGTCAAAAGTAACTTGTTATTGAAATAGAATAAAATAAAATGTGAAAAGTGTAATTTATGATTAAAGTTTTCATAAATTTTGTAAAATTTGAAAATTAGACATGTATATAATATAATATTTATCATGAAATTATTTATTATTAAATATGCTGTTTTATATAATTTTTTTGAGCTATAATTCAAAGAAAATGTATATTTTAATAGGGCTAATTCCATTCCAATTACACAAGTCAAAAAAATTTGGAGTCTGTTTGGTTTATGAAAAAAGTCATGGTTATTTCTTAAAAACATTAATTTATTTTAAAAAGTTTTTAAAAATTATTTTTTATACCATTCTACATCAATTTTAGCATTAAATAATCACTATATTTCACATTTAACTCATTTCTTAATTAATTAATTAATTTTATTTCATATTCAACTAATTTTTAATATAACTAGCTCAATTTATTTCATATGATATACATTTTTAAAATAAAAATAAAAAATTTATCAAAATTATATTTTTTATCATTCATTTAAACTGAGTAGATATACTGTTTGGATCTCTCCCTCGCAAATGCTTTTCAGCATAGGTCCTTGAAGGAAGATGAAAGTTGAAATTTTCTAAGGCTCTGTTTGGCACGACGATCAAAATTAAGATCAAAATGATACTAATTTAAAAAAACAATAATAATAATAATAATAAATAAATAAATTTTTTAAATCATGCTACACAAATTTTAATATAAAAATCTTATTTTATTTCACATTCTCAATAATTTTTAATAAAAATATCAACTTTATTTCACATCTTAGACCAAAATACTTAAATCAGGTATTTAGGTCTAGGATGTGAAATAAAGTTGATATTTTTGTTAAAAATTATTGAGAATGTGAAATAAAATAAGGTTTTTATATTAGAATTTGTGTCGAATAATTTAAAAAAATTATTTATTATTATTATTATTATTATTATTATTTAAACTAGTACTGTTTTGGTCCTCGCGCCAAACAAGACCTAAAGAAGTGCTAGAATGAAATCATGTAGCCTTGAGGGAAGAATGAAGAATAAAGATTGGAAGTTAAATAACCCAAGGTAAAGCTCAATTTCAAATGCACAAGCTTTTTAGAACTAGAGCTTTCTAGGTTAGCTCTTAAAAGCAGCCCAAAAGGAAGAGATGCCAGCTATCTCAATAGAGCCCCCCTCTTCCAATGTTCATTGTTGTCATTGTCATTAAGGAGTTTGGCCTTGTTATTGAATAGGAACTCCTAGAGCTTTCTCTAATCAACTAATTTGTTAAGAAGGCTCTTTAAGGTCTAACATTGGTAGAGCTTGTTGTTTAATGGAAGCTGCACGAGTTAAAAGATTAAGCGCTACTGGTGAATTCGACTTCTAATTTTGATATGCCATCAGTTATACGTCTGGGATGTGGCGTAAACCTCATTAAGTAGGTGGTTTAAGTTTTGGCATGCCTCATAAGAAGATGAGTCACAATTGTCCCATTTTTTTTCCCTTCACTGTCTTTCTTTGGAGATTTCACATGGGATTTGGAAAAGAGGGAGAGGACGAATAATCTTCTTCCTTCTTTCTTTTCTTTTTCTCACATCCTTCAGGATTTCGATGAGGGTTGGAGGTTAGACGTATTGTTTAACTATGTCTAGGAACTCTACATAGCTCCTATATCATGACTCAACTGCCATGATATTTATTAATATTCCAGGTATGCTCAGATTACGCCAGATTAGGTCGTGATGGAATTATTAAAATTATAATACCTTATAAATTATTAAAATCTCATATTTCATACCACACAATAAACTACAAATATACAAAATCACATATACATATTAAAAAATATTTATCATATATCACCAACAACTATGAAAAATATTCACACACAAATTCTATGATTATTCAGCATGTGGTAATTTAGCAGGATGCACTATAAAAAGATATTATGAATGTATTATTTATGGTGATAAAATTAGCTCAAAATATTTAAAGCATGTCAAGAAAGTTTATTATATGTTCCATAGGAAGTGGTTGCCTATTGATCATGCTTCTCTGAAAATAAAAACATTTAATGGCCAAACTAAGTTTGACAAGGCACCATGTCCACTCAATAGAAATTAGTTGGTGCAGTTTATTGATACCATAAGTGATGAACTGCCCAAAACACATTGTTGAAAAAAAATATCAATTTTATTTGAGCTCAACTATTGGGATTCCTTATACATACATCATAAATTGAATATTATGCATATAGAAAAGCATATATGCGAGAATATTATTGAAACATTATTAAATATTTTTAGAAAGAGTAAAAATAACCTCAATGCATGTCTAGATATAATTGATGTGAAAATTAGAGAACAACTTACTCCAAAGATTTTAGGCAAACGAACATACCTTCCACATGAATGTTATAGTCTTACTAAGACAGAGAAGAAATAGTTTTGTAAAAATTTGTATGAATTGAAAAGGCCTAAAATTATGTAGCCTTGAGGGAAAAATGAAGAATAAAGATTGGAAATTAAATAACCCAAGGTAAACCTCAATTTCAAATGTACAAGCTTTTTAGAACTAGAGCTTTCTAGGGTAGCTCTTAAGCAGCCCAAAAGGAAGAGATATATAAGGTTATTAAATATGTCAAATGTTAGAAGAATAAGTATTTTTAAGATAAACATAATATCCCTTGAAACATGATAATTTTTTTTAATTAAATAATTAATAAAATAAAACATAAACAGAAATCTTTCAAATTTAAATGTGATCACTGTCTAGTTTAGCGGATGGTGGGCTTGAAGAGAATATCCACTAAACTCCCGGTTTTTATCGACACTCGTTTAATGTCAACATTAGCAATAAAGCAGTAACAACGATGGGGTAATCAAAAAAGTTGTTGCGATCTGTCATGTCTTCCTAAAAGAGGTGAGAGTGATGGAAGGTGCCAACTAGTAAGAACTGAAAAAACTATCGATTATGATTTTCTATCAAGTTGGGATCAAATCTAAAAATTATGTTAAACGGTTCTTTTTGAGGGGTCTAAAAATGATCCACTTGAGCTGAATCTGGTGCCTTTGTGTTAACATATATTATGAACTCGAGGGCTTAGTTTGGTTGAAGTCATTTTTTTTACCCAATACAAATTTCAACTATAAAAATCAATTTTATTTGACATTTAATGCAAATAAGAATATTAGAATTTAAGATATTTCACATTTTACATACTTTCTAATATTAAAATAAATTTCACTTTCATTAAACTTAAAAAATATAATATTTTTTTTTGTTAAAAAAAAATTCGAACTAAACGAGATTGTTATCACAATAGAGCCCCTTTTTCAATAAAACTATTGTGTGCTTGTGATATCATTTTAAATCATATATAGTACCTTATATAAATCTATAATTAAAATTTGGGATAATTATACTCAAATTTCTGAGTTTAACGCTTAATAACGCACAGATTCATATTTTTAAAATTATAATATCAGAGTCCTTGAGTTTTAATAATTTATAAAATTTTATTATTAAAATCTTTTAAAATTATCATTTTACTTCTCTCCCTTTTCTCCCTCTTCTCCCTCTCTCCCTCTCTCCCTCTCTCACTCCCTCCCTCCTCCCAATTCTCGCGTGCGGGCGAGGTCCCGCTGCAGAAGAAAGAGGGGAGGAGTAAAATGGTAATTTTAAAATTTTTAATAAAAAAATAAAAAAAATTATTTAATAATTTATTAAAACTAAAAGACTGATATTATAATTTAAAAAATATAAATTTATGTGTTATTAAGCGTTAAATTTTGGGCCTGCATGTAATTATTAAAAAAAAATAAAAAAAAGAAAAAAAAATTGAAACGGTACCCATTCGTCGTCTTCACTGTAGTCGGAACCTCCCCAGAATCGCCTCGCTCCCCTTTTTGAAGAATCCAATCATGGCCTCGCACTCCTCCAGAACCCGCTCATCGGACCCATTCCTCATCATCGGAGGCAAGAAAAGCCTAAACCCCGTCGCCACCACGAACCCCAACGTTGCCCCTGTAGCCGCCGCCGGATGCACCCGCCACCCTCCTTCAGTGTTTCCCGCGGCCTTCTTCAATCTCACCTCCAACACTGTGCACACGCCGTGGAGAAGGAAGAAGCAGAGCATTTCCCCAGTCGGCGGCGCCAAGGTAACGTAATATACCATGAGCTCGTGCATCACGCCGGAGACGAGAAACGTCGCCAGAAAGCCTGCGGCGGAGCCCCACCTCCGGCGAATAGGGTTGTAGACGGAGGGGCGGAGGACAGTGGTGACCACGAGGTTCCATCGTCGTCCCCAGAAGTCCTGGAGGGAGGTCGTGCGGTATGGGGCGTCGAACTGGGGCTCGAGATTGAGGCCGAGGAGCCCGCTGGCGAGGAAGGCGGCGCCGGCGTATACGAGCTCGGCGGTGAGGTAGATGTGGAAACAGTAGAGGAGGAGGAGGAAGTAGAGGGGAAACCGGTGGCGGTAGGAGTAGAAGGAGACGAGGAAGGAGAAGAGGAGGGCTTTAATGGCGGTGGGGAGGAGGTGAGGTGGTTTCCGGCGGGTGGCTGCAAGGAGGTTGACGGGGAGGAGGGCGACGGGGAGGAAGGAGAGGAAGGGGAGGGAGGGGGAGAGGGGCCCGGCATCGAAGGACAGAAGGAGGAGCTTGAAGACGGCAAGCCAGGCTAGGAAGAAGCCGGAGATGGTGCGGAGGTGGATGGAGGAGAAACCTAAGGGAAGGAAGAAAAGGGATGAGATGACCGGGAGGAGGAAGAGGAGGCGGAGGAATCCCGGCGGGATCTTCGCCGATGAGAAGCGGGCGTACGCCATTAAAGCCGACGAGATTGCAGAGACCTTCAGCAGAGCTTCAATTTCCCCTTCCATCGTTCTCTCTCTCTCGATCTCTAAAAAATTCGTCCGAGGGATTAAACGCAGTAATATTCTCGAGGCAAAGCTCAGTTTTGTGCAATAACAAAAAAAACAAAGAAATAATTACATTCAGATCTCTGAGTTTAAGTTTTATTATAATACACACAGGTCCACTTTTTAACATCGCGATCCATAGTATTTAATAAATTATCATAGGAGTTTTTTTAAAATTTTTTATTATTAATTTTTTTTAAAATTATCATTATACCCTCCCCTCCCTCTCTCCACCTTATCCGACGCCCACCGACAGCATCGAGCGGTTGCCGATGGCGTCGCGCGAGCCGCCAGCAGCCACTCAAGGTCGCGCGCGGCGGATCCGGAGGAGAGAGAGGGACACCCTCTCTCTCTCCATCCGATCCAGGCGGCCGCGCGGGAGCCGGATCGGGAGGGGAGAGGGGGGAGGTCTCCTCCCCCCCATCGAATCCCAGCGGTCGTTTAGGATATGAAGCTGCTGGTCGCCGCGCGGGTGGCGCGGCCGCCTGGATTGGGTGGAGTGAGGGGGAGGTCCCTCTCTCTCTCCTCCCGACCCGGCGCGCACATGACACGCTCAGCCACTAGTGTCACTCGCGGCCACCCGAATAATTTATTAAATTTTTATAGTTAAAATTTATATTAGGTCAAAAAAATCTAGAATCAAACAAGACCTATATGTCAAAATTAATAGTACATCCTCCGACAAGAAATAATTACAGTATTATGCAAAATGAGGGGGCCCATCGCACATAGAATGCCATTAAAAGTATTAACTCACGTTTAGCTGGATAAACTATTCAAACAGTCGACCGGACTATCTGATCTATTCGTTCGACCACTAAATTAGTAAGTATTAAAAGTAAGTATATATCTAAAAATGTAAGTATAGCATGAAATCAATTAGGTATATGTTCAGAATAATAAGTATCGTGTGTACTCACATTTTCTCTAATTTATATCTATTTAATTTTAAGTTATACCTATTTTTTGGATACATACGTACTTTTAATATCTAACTTTTTAGTTGCAGAACAGACCATCTAATCAGCTAATCAAATGGTTCGATCGGGCCAACTAGCGGTCCGGCCAATCAATTATATGGCTAGTCCTACTGAATGCGCATTAACATCATTTACGATATTTCATGTACAGAGGGGCCACCTATTCTGCGTAACACTGTGTGATTAACAAGTGAACTACTAACTTGAATTGCTCGGCACACGCAACAATTTTTCCCTTCTGGACCACCTCAATCAAATATGAGTTAGTGCTTCCTATTATTCTTTAAAATATAATTGCATTATTATTTATATTTCAAAAGGTATTCTTTTAGAAAATCTGATTTAAAATTTTTTTAGTTATCTTAGATGAGAGAGATTTTTTAAAAAATTCTATCTTTTTTAAGATATTAAAATTTGCTAATTAAATTTTAATTGCATTAATAATTATACAATAAAATCTTAAAATTTCGATAAATTTACTATATGATAATTGAAATAATTATAAAATATTATTTTTATTTCGATGAACTAATTATATTTTACTTATTCAACCCGTAATTAACTATCTAAAAATATTTAAATAAATATAACTAATCAGCATAGTTGATTTGAAAAGTTGTTGAATTTAAAACTTATTTATATTAAAGGATAACATATCATACCATTTAATTTTATTCATACATTACTAATTTATTTTTAATTAATTACGCTATGCACACTCAAAATATTACAAAATCTTACATACACACACTTTAACTTATTTTTATTATAATAAATAATTATAATTTTTTAATAACTTAACTATAATTAAATTACAAAAAATATGAACTATTCATTATATTATTTTAAAAATATTTAAATATATTTTGAATAAAAATTTTAAAATTTTAATATTTAGATGGTAAAAAAAGAAAAATATCCACAATGCAAAATTAATTTTAAGACAAATCAACACTTTAGTGTGCATTAAAAAAAAAAAATACTATATAATTTTAATAATTTACTAACAAATTTTTTTTTTTAAATAAATTATAACTAAATTTTAATTCAAATGTATATATGTAAATTTTATAATATTTTGAATGTGCATAACATAATTAACTAAAAATTGATGAGTAATACATAAATAAAATTAAATTGTGTGACATATAAATAAATATCCCTTATATTTAATAATATCAAATAGCAAATATTGAGAGTAAATATAATTAAATATTATATATTTTATCTAAATAAAAAAATTATCAAAGTTATCTAAAATAAAAAGGTATATATTCCAAATTGCTACAACTAAATTTATATTTCATTTTTGGTTTCAGCATCATAACCTACCTAGAATGAGAATTGTTAATTATCAAAAACAAAAAAAATTGTTATATTTAATATTAAATTGCAAAAATTAAGGATTTAATTCTGACATTATAATCAAAGAATGCAGAAAGATCCCAATGTATTAAAAAATAATATTCTAATTATAGGTAACTCCAATACATTTAATTATACTCTAATTATATTTAAATAATATGATATAATATTAAAAAATAATATTATCTTGATATTAAAAAATAATAATTTTATAATTTTTAAAATAATTACTTATCAATATTATCAAATTAAATAACTATTGCTTCTAAAAAATTATTTACCTTGAAGATATATCAACTTTATATTTTTCATATTTTATATTTCGCATTATATATTTTAATATTAAAATTTATTTTTTATATAAATATTCTTCAATAAAAACCAGTTTTCTATTTCCAGTTACTAGAATATATGTTTCAGAGGTGATATTCAACATCTACTAACATTACATGTGCTTAACTCAAACTGAAATGCTAACTAAAGTAAATTAAAACATATGAAAACTTAAAAACATTTTCCTGATGCTGCATTAGTAGTAAATTATCCTATTGATTTTTAATGAAATTATTCTGGTTTTTAAGCTTCTTACCTGTTGAGGATGGTTTACTATCTGGGTTCCTTTTCTTGCTCCCTACAATCAGGGTGTTCACATAAGTAATGTAGCCATCTACATCAAATTTTCTTCTGCAGCCTGCATAATTCATGTACCTTATTTTCCCAAAAACTGGACGTTCCTTCCAACCCTGCAATGACAGCACACGAATCAAAAGCAAAATTTTTCAATTTTCTCGAAGACTACAATAGTGGCTTCCCTGACAGAAGACTTGAAGAAGTTGAATGAAGCATGGAAATTAAATTTCGATCATTTTTTTGGAAGGGCAAAATCAATTATTTTCGGCATTCGCAACTCGATTCATAATCATTCGCTAGATTTACGAAGCTGCTAAGCAATTAAATTCTAAATAAACATGTGTATTTCGAGTACTATGAAGTATATATGAGGCATTATTTGTTCACACACACAGTTTCTATACGCAGGTGCAACTTACCCTATCATCTTTAATATAATGTTGTTGTGGCCACGAATTGAGAACAAACACTGGATGAACATGATGTCTTCGTACGGAAAAGGAAATTGAAATTAAACGAGTAAATTAAAGAAGAAAGAATAAAGGATAGAATAATAGTGTGGAAAACCTCAACGGTTCAAACCAATATCTGGGCTGCTGCTCAGCATCAGTTCGGTGTTTGGATTATTGCAATTCTGTAATAGTAGAATGTTGCACCTTTAATAACTGGATTTGGTGTGATCTGTCCTTGTTCGTAAACAAACATTAAGTTCCTGTTTGTTTGACAGTTCAAAATTAACCTGGTTTAATTTTAAACAAATATATCACATAACACATAAAATTTAATATTAAAAATTAACTTTATTTCACATCACACACACATTATCAAAATAATAACTAACTTATATCACATCCCTCACATATCCCAACATAATAACTAACTTTATATCATATCCCTCACATATACTAATATAATAACTAATTTTATTTAACATCATTTATAATTTTCAATAAAAAATATCTTTATCTAAATTTAAATTTAACCTTATTAAATTTAAACCTTACAAACAAACAGACCAACTGGTGGAGAAGCCCACATTGGATGAAATTATGTTCCACTGAAAGGCTTCTGACTGGTCGCAACCTTTGTTGAATGGTTACTGGTCGAAAGCATTCACTTGGTTGAAATACATTGCACCTAGCTGTTTGCTATTTTCTCATGCTGGCTGCTGTAATAAACCTACTGAGGATTCAACAAACATCAATATCTTTCTTCAATTCAAACATGAGAAAAAAAAAAATATTTTGCCTATCCGACCCAAAAAAGGGGTAATAGACTAATAGATGCTTTCTCCAGAGATAGGGGATCATGATTAGCGGGCTCTGCCCAGCTTCATTTCCTATTTGGAGCAGAAAGGTTGCTGTGGTTGACACTTGGTTTACTGCTTCGGTATATGAACCAAGACATCATCTAGCCCACAACTCAGAAGTCCATAACACGTTTGAAATATACACTCCGTTAGGAAAGTTTACCGAGTATCAATGTCCTCAAATTGCTAGGGCCTGCACCCTAGATGCCCGGTAAACAGCTTGCTCATTATCCTGTGGATCTGCCTTTTGCTAGAACTCAATTCGAGGATTAATTCCAGCAATTTCAGCAGCAATGTCTCTTCAAATAAAGAGACTATAGCTTCATTCTCATTACCTCTTTTAATAGGTACGTAAATAGTCCTTTTTGACAGAGCTAGTGCATGGTCCCTTGCATACAAGCAGGGCTGAGAGTTTAGCTCGAAGATCGAAAATCACTCCAAAATAGTTTGAAAATTGCTCAATTTTTAGCGTGAATCAAGCTTGAATTGAAATTTTTGAGCCAAGCCACGAGCCAATTTATTAGCTCGAAATTTTTTTTGAGCCAAGTTCGAGTTGGCAGCAGGTCAGATCAAGCCCACTCAAACTCAGATCGATTTAAAAAAAAAATGTAAATATTTGATATATAAAAAAATTTACTTAACTTATTGTAATGAGTAACTTGGCCTAGTGGATGGAAGGCCTGGGATTGATACGAGAGATCTGAGGGTTCAAAACCTCTTCATTTTTACAAATTGCATTATTCCTAATAAAAAATTTAAATTTTTTATAAGTCGGATAATTTAGTCCCACATCGGGAGTTTAAAAAGGAGGAAGATCTATAAAAAAGTAAGATGACTTCTTCCAAATTGAAATAAAATCATAATAAAATAAAAAAACGAGCTGCCTCGAAATTGGCTCAAACCTGCTCGAGGCTCAAGTAAGTTCGACTCGAAACAATTCGAGCTACAAGCCAATTTTGAGCCAGTAAATTTTTTTTCGATTGGAGCTCGAGCTCACCTTGGCTTAGCTCAAACTCGAATCGTTCTCACCGCTACATCCAGGTAATCTGCGCATATCTAGACAACAATGTTGTTGTAGATCCTAGCTTGGTGCAGATCTCCTTTATGGTACCTATTTAGCTGAGAGTCGGGAATTTGAGTCAGAGATGTATTGTCGAAATAACCATCTGGAAGGTGTTGATAGATCATCTTCCCATGATAGCATTGTAGAATGAGAGTGCATCTACCACTACTAACTTCAATATGTGGGTAGTGGAATTGGATCCATCTCCCAACATCATTGGTAGGGCAGCGAAGCCAACGGGCCCAACTTTTTTCTCTATAACATCAAAAAGGATCATTCCAAAGGTTAGCAGAAGATACCTTTCGTCTTGCTCCATTGCTTTGAACTTGGAGTAAAAAATGTTTGCAGAACTTCCAATGTCAACCAGTTGTGAGACATGTAAAGTGTTGATGTCATCGTTATTTTAAGGAATAAGATTTAACATCCCCAGAATGTCAAGGCTGACATTCATGTCAATTGAGAGTATGCCACGTCACAACTTCTGCCCTTTAATATCATGTGCATCTTTCACAAACATACTTTGTGTAATTTCACTTCAATTATTTCTTCTTTCTTTACAAAAGTTCCCTTAGATAACACCTTTTTTAAAGAATCCTATAGTGAAGAGGAAAATATTGCTGGGAGATTTTTCCTAGAATCCACAACTTCTAGTGGATGGGAGTAAACTTGTGTCGCTCAAAATTGTAACCTATCACTAGATGGACAAGATCACTTCACATGGACAACAAAATTGAAATTAAAAGACTATGAAGAAAGAATGAAGAACATAATTTTAGCATAGAAAACCTAGATGGGGAAAATTGTGATGCTGATATGCTCAATGAGTTAGGAACTTTACTATTAAAAAGAGATTTTACAAGTTCTTTGAGTCCTTGAATTTCATAGTAGGTCCTAGAATTCAGGAACTGTTTCCCTTTATGAAGGACTTTACGTGTATTTATATGAGGCTACAGGTGATCTCTATGGTTGTTTCATGTATAGTCACTTTAATGAATCAAACAAATACAAAGGCTCTTCCTTGTTGAAGCGAGTAACTTATGTCCTTTCTGGGTTTAGACCGTTGCAATTCTATAAATGTTGAATGTTGCGTCTTTAATTACTGGATTTAATGTGATCTGCACTAAGTTGTAAACAATGTTAATCATCAGAGATCTTCATGTTGGACCAAAGCTTTTGAGTAGTTGTAAGCTTCACTAAAGAGTTAATTGTCGAAAATATTATTGCTTGATTGAAGAACTCTTTTCAGCTGTGTATATAATCTAATTATTCCATGTGTTGTGATTTGGTTGTGCTATATATACGTGTTGATGCCATCGTAGTTTTTAGGATCAACAAATATAATATAATATGCATAATGTATTTTATATTTCAAGGTATCACTTTAATAATCCATCTAATAAACCAAAAATCAACTCAAAAGCTTTGCTCAAACTCAATGTTTTTATTTCAGGGCTTAGGCCAACTCACTCAAAGACGACTCAATGTCAGCCTTACATGTGATGATAGTTTCAATTATAGAAGCACATGTGCACCTAAGATATATACTGACCTGGTCATGCACGCCACATATGGACCACATGCAACCAACATAGCCATTTGGATCTCTGCCATCTATCTCATACTGCAAAAAAGTTTTGACAAATGTGTTGTAAAAGCAACGATTTAAGTCAAAAAATATACTATATTGATGAGTGATATGCATCTCATGGCTAAGAACTCTAAATATTGAATTAGCTTTTGTAACTATGAGAATTATTGAATTTGGCAAAAGTAGTGCGTCGAAATTTTGGGAGTTTAGCATGCGGTATGTAAGCATGTCAAACCCACAATAAAGCGGAGCAATAAACAACGTTAATTTGCCATCACACCATGTAGGAATATTTTTTTACTATGTAGAGATATTTTTTACTAAGTAAAAACTAAAATAGCTATTTTAGCCTTCACATAGCATAGTTAAGCTTTTATATAAAAAATTATATGCTACATAATGACTAAATTCAGCCCTTATGCATTTTAGTCTTAAATAGCACATTGCAACCAAAGGCAGGAATATACTACATAAAGGATGAAGTATGCCATGTAAGGGATAATTTAGCCCTTACATAACAAACAAAATACCCTCAAATAGCAAAAAATGCTCCTACTCAACATGACGATGAATTAATATTGTTTCTCTCATCGTTTCACTTTTTGCCTGCTGATAGGTCCCGCATCTGCATGTGTCGTGCACTTATTTGCACTTGAATTTCCTATATACTACATTTCTTGAACCCAATAATTTCTCGTAACTTATGTAACATATGGTTCTACTTGTCATCCAATGTAAAATGAAATGAATCAAGAGAAAAGGACAAGATCTAATGTTATCCAATCAAATTTTTAATACTGATTCAGTAAACTAGTCAGTACCTTGTCATTTAAATAGATTGCCATAGCAAGTGCTTCCTCAGGTCCACTAGTCCATTCGAGAATCTTTTTTGCCCAATACATCCTGCTAGGCAAAGCTTTATATAAATTATACATTTTTAATTGTAAAGGAGTCTCAGTATATGCACATGTCAGAGCAGTAACTATGTGGAACAGTATGTGCACATGCATGATTCGACAAGTATTTTCAGCTGTCTACATAGATAAGAAATAAATTGTAGAACAGTTATATCATCTTAAACACATACACATACCTTTTCACTCAAAATTTAAATATTCTTTGTATATACTACTTTGTGATATATTTTACTTAGTAGGATAAAGGCTTAACTATTATTGTGGTCCATTCGAGAATCTAAATGACTTCTATAGTAGATCTATTTGGCATAAAACCAAACTAATTCTCTGATATCTTAGTATTATGGCATTTGTTCGACCACCCTCTCCCAAAGTTTTAGAGTATGACTCATTAATTTAATTCCTCTATAATTGGCACAGTTTTGTACATCGCCTTTATTCTTATAAATAGGTACTAATATACTATTTCTCGATTCATGTGGCATCCTTTTAGTCTTAAAAATCATATTAAACAATCTAGTGAGCCAAGAAACTCCATCTCCTAAACACTGTCAAACATCTATTGGATGTTATCTGATCCTACTGTTTTTTTATGCTTCATCTTCTTTAAAGCTTTCCCACTCCAGCTTTACTAATCGTCGTATGTAAGAGTAATTTTTACTTTCTTTTGGGGTGCTGAATTCCGTAAAATCAATTGAATTTTCACAACCTTCATTGAAAAGTTGAAAGTAACTCACCCATCTATCTTTGATATCTTTTTTCATGAAAAATACTTTTTGATCTTCATCTTTAATATATTTTACTTCAATTAAATATTTAATTTTTCTATCTCTTGTCTTGACAATCCTATATAATTGTCTTTCTTCTTCTTTAGTTTCTAGCTTCTTAAATAAATCCTCAAGAGTCATATTCTGTGCATTGCGTACTGCTTTCTTAGATTCTCGTCGAGCCACTTTATATTTCTCTCACTTATCATTATTTTTGTTTTTAAACCAATCTCTATAACAAATCTTCTTCTCCTTAATTTTTTCTTGTACATCATCTTTCCTCCACCAAGTATCTTTATTATTTGGAATCATTCCTTTGGATTCTCCTAGCATATCCTTCGTCACCTTACGGATACAGTTAGCAACTGTCAACCACATAAGATCAATTTCCCCGATAATATTCTATTGCCCAAGTTCTAGAACTTTCTTCTTAAATATACATTTGTTCTCATTCTTTAGATTCCACCATCGAGTCCGAGGATAGGATTTTGACTTATTATTTCTTCTCCAATACTTTATCTTGGAATTTAAAACTATTAATCGATATTGGGTAGTCAAACATTCACTTGGAATGGCTTTACAATCTTTACAATCCAAGTGATCTCGTTTTTTGATAAGAAAATAATCAATCTGAGTCCTTGAAGTTCCATTCTTGTACGTGATAACATGCTCATCTCTCTTCTTGAATAAAGTATTAGCAATTACAAGATCATATGCTGAAAAAAATTATAAAATAGTTTTACTCTCCTCATTTATCTCTCCAAAACCATATCTACCATGGATGCTATTAAATTCTTCAGCAATATTTTCAACATGTTCATTTAAATCTCCTCCAATAAATAATCTTTCCTCCTGAGGTATCTCTTGTATTAACTCTTCCAAATCATTCCAAAATTTTTCCTTTATGCTCGCATCCAAACCTATTTAGGGAGCATACACTTACAATGTTAATAATCATTCCATTGATTATAATTTTTAAAGTCATAATCCTATCACAATTTCTCTTAACTTCCACTACGTGATCCTTCAAGCTCTTATCCAGAATTATACCCATTCCATTCTTATTTTTATTCTTACCAGAGTACCAAAGTTTAAAACTTAAGCCATCAATTTCCTTAGCTTTCTCTCCAACCCATTTTGTTTCCTGCAGGCACAAAATATTAATCTTTCTATGAATCATAATATCCACCAACTCCATTAGCTTGCCTGTCAGGCTGCCTATATTCCAAGTTCCCAATCTAATCCTACTGACTTGAGTTTTAGTATGATGGACTAGCTTCTTTACCCGCATCCGTCTATGATGTGGGGACCCTTGCTCACTTTTCACTACACCCGGGCGCCGATGCAGCGGCTATTGCCCATTTTCACTGTATTCAGGCAATACAGAGCATCACTTCCAGGGAACGCCCTAGCTTTAGCGCAATTTTCTAAAGGATTCATATCATGATTGATTCAATAAATTTTATGATTGATTGATTAAACCCTAAACCTTGCCCAATATCAATAATTCCACGATTTTAAAAAATTAGCACCTAGGTCCTTGGTATCCGTAAATTTCTCAAATTGGTCTCTAAACTTGACTTAAATATTTTACTCAGGTTCTTTTAATTGCAAGCTTTTGTTATCATATAATCAAAAAATAAGTTTTAGATAATTTTATTTTTGAAATTACTAAAACACCCATAACCTAACATACTCTCTCTCGTGTGGTGGCATTTGGTGGAAAATTTGAAGTTAAAATGATTGTTTATTCATATTTGATTGTTTTTTATGGAATAACCTATTTGATATTATCCTCCAATCTTAAGGTTGAACTATAACTAGTATCTTTATGATGTAAGTTAGAATGTTGAAAAAGTAGTAAGCTCCTTTTACTGTAAATTTTTTTAAAATTATTATCTATGCTAAATGAATGTAAAGATTAATATAACATGCTACACATAAGCTTATTAAATACTTGTTTAAAAGTATTACTATACATAATTATATGACGGACTACTTGATGAAGGCATAGTTGGTTGTTATGTGACTTCCTCTTGAATTTCTACACTTGTTATTGCTATTGATATCTCAAAGTGGTGCATATAAGTAAATAATGTAGAACTGTACCTTAATTTAAAGTTATGAATTAGTAACTGCTTTAAAGTTAAATTGTACTTCTATTCGTCACCCCTGATCAGTCGTTTAATTGTACCTCTCTTCTTTCCAACTATTGGGGGACGAGGTATCTCTCTCTTCCGCAAAAAAGATTACTTTGATAAATAAAACACGAACGTCTATGCTGAACTATGCCATGTATCACACTAATATTCCAATAAGTGTCCTTGACTCAATAGTGCAACTCATTAGGATATTTTTATGTAGTGGGGATGCAAAAACTACAAACATGTATTATATAGCTTGGAAAGAAGTGTGCCAGCCAAAAACGTAAATAATGTCTTGGTATATACATAATCTTAGAATGTGGAAAATGTTCCATGTGGCCAAGCATGCTACCAAATACATGATTAATGATGAGTGTCTTTGGAAAGAGCCTAAACTCAAAGTGTCAAGTGAGAAACCATACATTTGGGGTTAGGAGAGGTGACTCATGGGCATGGAAATTGATATGCTTGGGAGGGGAGGTGGTGCAATAAAATGTAATTTAACTAATGCATGAGGGGAGATCTGTCTCCTTTATAAAGGACCCTTGGCTATCCCAAGTTAACTTTAATTTAAGTTTAAATTAAATTTATGTCACATCATATACATTTTTCAGCATTAAACAAACTCTAATATTAAAACCAACTTTATTTTTATATCTTACATCCAAAAATAAAATTACCTTTATTTCAAATTATTTATAAATCTCAAAATAAAATGAAACAAAGGTATCACAATTAAAAATAACCTCACAGACACAACTCTAACCAACCTCAACACGCAGGGGATGAGCTTCCTACCTATGTTGCAAGGATCATTATTGAGGATGAATGGGATAAAAGTAAAATAAGCTAGCTGATTGGTGATGAAATGCATCAAGGATCTTATCCATTTATAGGATAAGTCATATGGGGAGGGATAGACTGGATTGGGCAGATTTAGAGAAAACTAAAAATCCTACCACAGTCCTCTATAAGAAACAATATGGAATGAGAAGTTATCATTGCATGGGTGCATGGTATTAGAAGGTTCTAACTCAACCTAGGATGAAGGCTTTTCTTTGGAGAATTCGTAAATTGTTGTCCCAACCAAAGCGTAACTGTATAGGAGGGGGAATAGTTGCTTTAAATTTTAGTCCTTGGTACTGTGGAGTGGAGAAAAACTTGCAACATACATGCATTGAGTGTAGCCTATAAAAGCAAGTATCGGATCTTCTCCAACAACAACGGTTTATATTTCTACCAACCTTTTCTTTGCAGGAGAAACTTGAATTGATGTCCAAGGTGAATAATTCCAATAAAATATGATAGGCAATTAAGCTCAAAAGTCACTACCCTCTACTATTATTGGAGAGCTAGGAACTTCAAAGTTCATGGAAAACCAAATGGAGACCTAGAAACCATAAAATTCAACGTGATGAGCATGACAAATGGTGATTCAAACCAATTAAGGAGCCATTGGAATCCAATTTCTTCTATGCGCCCATGTATTCTTTTATTTTTGGATGGATATGGGGCCATGTATTCACTCTATAAAACATTAGATTCCTCCACTTGGTTCAAAATCAGATTTGAAGACTCAGTGCAATGCAATGGAGTGGCTAGAGCAAGTTACATTGTTAGAGATGAGGAAGGCTTACTTGTACAGGGAAGTGGAAAGAGGCTACTCACCAATGCAGTCCACATAGCGAAGAAATGGGCCGCCTTTGAAGACTTGAAGGCTATAAAGAAGAAAACATCAAAGGTACAAGAAATATGAATTGAAGGAGACTCCATGAAATTGCTCCGAATGATATAACAAATGATGAACCAAGAGCATGAAAGCAATCCATCAGAGAGCAACAACCACTAAAATCGAGAAGTTGGAGCTGGACTACCCGATAGCAGCAACAAGTCTAGTTGAGAGGATTACTTGATGGAGCAAATTTATGCATTTCTTATCTCCATTACCAAGGAATGTAAATTGGACAAGTAATACAAAGCATACATAGCTATACTAGACAATTCTGTTAGGGAGATGGAAAGGGCCCTTTTGTTGGTTTGTGTAATATCCTCAATGGAGATATAACCTAATGTATTTTTGTACTAATGATCTACATAAGGCCTAGGCCACCTTTCAAAAAAAAGCAGACCAGGATAGTGCACATAGACAGAAAGCTGTATTTAACTCATGCGACAATTACAAACATTTCTTGACCACATAATGGTATATTATCAAGAAAACACTAGTTAGATCTGTCCTTGAAATCTCGATCATCTCTGCAATAATACATTTCCCGCAATTTGCGCATGAGTTCCAACTTCCAATAAACAAAATGAAAATTTTGTTTTTGTATAGGTGAAAGATGATTCCTGATAGTTTAAACTCTAGCAAATAAATGATCAGCATGAAGTATATCACGTGAAATATGTGTACCTCATAAATCCATGCATTTTCCCATAATGAACCATCTCCAACTGGGACGCATTCCATAGCTGAAAGTGATCCATGAAAAATTAGGGCGATTAAAAAGAATATAAAGAAGGCCATATGACCAAAGATATGGGCAAATTCTGCAGCAGAACACAAGAAAAAGCTGGCTGAGATGCATACTAAATCAGCTGTTTTGGCTTTCTCCAGTTCATCTAGCCTGCAAATTATTAGTAAGGCGCCAACTTATGAAGAATATTCAATCAAAAACAAATTTTATGAAGAATAAATGAAATATGCAGAACCATGCTTGAATTCAATCAGAGAGAAGCTGTTTAAGGGATCAACCTACTCACGTGTACAGATGCTCTCTTTTATCAGCAGCATGATCCATCAATGTTCTACAAGCCCATTCCCAGGCACCTTGCAGTGAGTCATAATGTGGCTGATAGTAGCAGAAATTATCTGCCAGTTCCCTTCTCACTATCAGCTCCTCCAAGAACACATCCACTGCCTGCAGAAGAAAAAAAAAGGAAAACCCTACTTCTTGTCAGATAATGAGGACTTAAGACTGATCCAATTGCACTTTGGAAAGAGTTTCATCCAGATTATATTATACATTGAACTTTGTTAAGGCAAAAAAGCACCAACCAAACCAGTCTCCACACGTGTCACCCAAAGGCACGTTACCAGATGAGCGGTCAATAAGTCAAAACAAGCTAGTTAAATAAAACTATTTTGGGGTGCACCACATGGAGCTCGTAACTCTTATCTCATGCCCAATCAACAATACAATACAAGCAAGGATATCCTATGGCATGGACCAATGAACCCACATCAGATACTATCAGGAGTCCACGTAGACAGCCGACACCTCCGCTTGATCTCTCATGCATGGGTACCACTGGGATAGTACAAAGCCTGCATTTGATCTTGACCTCGTTTAGTTAGAGGGTTTTTTTGGGCAAAAGAGAATATTTTATTTTATAAGTTTGATGGAAAAGAAATTTATTTAAATATTGAGAGGTGTATAAGATGTGAAATAAAGTTAATTTTAATGTTAGAATTTGTGTTGAATGTGAAATAAAGTTGATTTTTAAAGTTACAATTTGCGTTGAAAGTGAAATAATGTTATTAAAAATTATGATAAATTGAAAATATTAATAAAATAATATTTAGCCTCTTTTGAGACGTGAACCAAATCAGGCCTTGAAACTGGCATTCGAGAAGGTTTAGTGCTGCGAGATCCCAACGAAGAGATCGTGAAATATTCTTGGCTAGAAATAAATTCCTATGCATACGAGGCGCTTGAGACCATTACTAGAAAGATACTAATCATTTCACCATCTAATGAAAGATACATAGGAAAAAATTAGTCAAAGGCTTGATCAAACGCCTAACAACCTCAGATAGAGTCATTATTGATAGCGACCTCGTGTCATAGGAACCCCAAAACAATGACCTCAATATGTACAAATCCCAACGTAAGAAGGATAATTGAAATGCACTAGAAGCCAGGGGAAATCATCACAAGAGGAGTTGGCTACTACACAAAAGGAGGCCAATGAGACTATATATACCATTTACTTCTTTATCAACTAGGATGCCTTTCGAAAAATCCCTCAAAAGAAAAATAGTCTTATAAACACCTCATGGAAATTCACACACCCTTGTGTACATATTCCTTGCAAATAAATCCTCTAGTGGACCTTAAGTTGTCTATAAGTGTCATGGTTTTGCTTAGTTGCGGGTTTTCCCAACCAATAACGTGTTGTGGTATTCTCTTTTTTCCTCACTAGCTTACATTTATTCCTACTAACATTCCCCTAAATGGTTTGGTCAATGGGTCTTTGCGATTGATTATTCATGCCATCCAAGTTGACCGATTATTGCATCAACATCTTTTTGGTGATTCTGCTATGACTTCTCTTTATTTCACACAGGTTCAATCAACTCTCGCAAGTTCGTTGAGAACCAGCCCCAAGAATCATTATTCTCGAACACTACAATATAAAAGCCAAGAGAAATACACCATTGTTGGCATTGATGCCAACCACAACAAGAGATACTTACTGAAAAGAAAAGTATTGTCAATGCTTAAAATCGGATGATAGTGTTTCCATCCTTCAATCAATGGGCCAAACTCCAGAACAATCTTTGAAACACACAAGATTCGAATTTCTGGATGAAGTAAACGGTTCCTTAGGACAAAAAATATTAAATTAAACAAGAAAAATTAATGAAGTACTAACATTGTAACCTCAAAATAAATTGTACCTGACATGATCGCTTTCAATATTTCATAGTATTTGTATAAATGTTTTTATGAGTCGTCCTGCCAAAAATGCTTACAATTACATCATGTGTCCCAAACTTTCATATAGCATATGTCTTGTTTATATTTTGCTTTTACGCGACTCACTATATTCTTCGGACGCATGTCTATCTCTATCTAAAAATCCAGAGTAATAGGCAACCAGAGTTGATGAAGTCACCCAAACTATAGGTAACTCCATCAGCCAATCATTAAGGTTGGGTTCACCAGCAGTAGTCAGCTTGAAATGTGGGGTATGTCAAGGTGTTTTCACTCAAAGTTTGGAAGACTTTGCCCTACCTAGGAGTTGCCTGAAATTTGACCGACTCCAACTAACAGTCACCCTCACCGTTAGCATTAAGTTTTTTTTAATGTTTTTGAAGTCGCCCGAGCATCGAGCTTCGAGCAACTTCTTAAATATGTTCATATTTAAATTTTTAAAGATCATGATTACACTATTAGTTAATTTTTTAATCACAATTATTTAAAAAACTAACCTTTACAAAATTTATTCCTTCGGTTCTTTGTGACCAACTGATTATATTGATACCATTGATTAATATTTAACACAATAATGTACAACAAATAGTTTGCAAAGCGTTATTCCCCGTAAAAGACAGTTGAGGAGATTGGTTGAGAAACAAGAGCTCTAAAAGTAAAGCATAAAAATAAACAAAAGGTGAGCTAGTAATATAGTAACTCTACTATTAGAATTATGTGTTAAGTATGTGTACAAATACTTAATTATTCTATTATGCATACATAAATATCTATGTAACATGATACTTCTTGTTATGCCCTTAAATACTATCTATTAGATTTTTGATTGAAATGTTATTTAATCATTTGTATGTAGTTATAGTTATAAATATCTTCTACTCAGTCCAAAGATCAAAGAACTAACACCTTTATGGTAAGTAGATCAAATCGAACTGTGACAGAGCGTTAGATGGACGACTAATGGCAACCGTAGATGTGATGATTTTTTTAGTTTCGTTATTTAAATTTTATTACGAACGTATATATGTGTATTAATTAGGCTTAATCTTTACGTTGGAACTAGTTATCTAGTTAAATGTTGGTCTGTTTATTAATCTGACAAATAAACATCGTAAAATTCTTTTAGATATTCGAGTGTCACTATTTCAGAAAATAGATTTTCTTTATTATATTCGCAAGAATGTTTTCTTCCTTACTATAGTTATTTTCTTTTCTTCCTTACTTGCTTTCATTTATTTATATTCCTGCAATGTTTCCTTGAGCATCTTTAGTCAATGGATCTCAATGATTAACAGTCATTCAATATTAAATGACCCTTGCAGAGATCAAGTCATTCATCCAAGTTGACTGAACAAACTTATGGCCATTGTCTGCATGGGCCTCAGATCATCTCAAACCCGTCCAAAAACCACTAAACTACTTTTTTATATTTATTTCTAATCTTAAATAAATTTCAATATTAAAAAAATCAACTTTAAAACACTTCCTACACAAATTTCATATAAAATTCAATTTTATTTGACATTCAACACATCTTTCAAATAACTTTTTATCCTCGTTTTAGCCCCAAAAAAACTCAAACCATCCTATAAACATGCTAATATCAAATAAGGCCATAATTTCCTATAATAGACCTCAACAAACAAATTTGTTAAAAACGTAATGGAGCTAACCTGGAGATGAGATTTTCTGACTTTGCGTGCCTCCAATGCGCAGCGCTGTGCGGAAATTTGGCCAAAATGAAGATAAGGAGAGAGGCATGACAACCTTTTTGGCTTCAATGGATCGTTCCTATCAATGTGGAAATTACTCAGCCTCTTTGTTAGGAACCCCTCCTTGCCGCCCATCAACATCTCCATTGCAGCATCTTCCCCAGGTTGACACCATTCGATCTCCGGTACTCCACCTCCCTCCCTAATTGAACCAAAAAAACCGTAATTCTGAAGTTTTGAACTATCTGCCATTAATGAAATTTCCATTGCCGCAAAAGGGTCTTTAATTACCTGAGAACTTCTGTTATTAAATCGTCCCAATCGACATCCGGCGGATCACCAGCACTCCATTCAACGTCAGGTTTTGGAAGATTGGGGAAGTCGACAAGGAATTCAGGAAGAAGGCGTTGGATCTTCGACCGAATAGTCTTAGCACTGTACTCTAGCTTATCAGAGGCGGTCCATACAGGAACAACATTGTGCGCATCAACCTCGTAAACGGTGATTGTAGAGCCAACGCGCTCGCAGATCTCGGCCTTACATTGGAGCACATTGCGGAGCGGCGAGAAATCCATGACGAGCGCCGACGCGCCGTAATCGCGAAGGAAGCGGGGCAACGTCTCAGCAGCATCACCACGAAGGAGGAAGAAGGGGATTCCGAGGTCGCGGAGGCGGTGTCGTAGGAGACGGAGGCCGCGGAGCATGAACCCAAGCTGGCGAGCATGAGCGCCGAGGAAGCGGTGGAAGAGGTTGAAGGCGACGGCGACAGGTGCAGATGATTGATTCGCGAGGCGTACGGCGTGGATGAGCGCCCAGTTGTCCCGTGAGCGCTGGTCGCGAAACATCCAGTAGACGACGGGGCCGCCAGGAGACCTCGCCGGAGAAGACACCGCATTTTTGACTATGCGAAAGCGACCGGGATGGACAGCGCCGGATTCCATGGCAGCGCTCCGGCAGGGAAAAGATCCGGCGAGAGGCGTCGGAGTGATGAGACGGGATGTAGAGAGACGGGGCGGGAATCTAAAGTTTTGAGAGAGAAGAGGTGGGGTGAAGGATGTGGTGGAGAACGGGACACGTGGTCAGCAAAGACGTGGGGGTGCGTTTGTGGGCTCACAAAGCAGCGGGCGACGCGGCTCGCTCATTTTGCAGCTAGAGTTCAAGATCATGGATTTAACCGAACACATAAAATTATTTTATTTATTTATCATTTAAAATATAAATATTACACTTTAAAAATATCTTAAACATGCTAATATTAAATAAAATTTTCAGTTGACTCGATTATTAGAGAGTTTTTCAAATATTTTCACCATAATTTTTAATATATAAATTATTAAAAAGACAATTAATACAATATTATTTTAAAAGGTGTTTTATCCAATATTGTAATGTTATCTAGATCATCACATCTATTAAATAATAATTTTATTTTTTTATATATAATATAATATAACATCAAAAATAAACAATATCGTTTATTTCACAAGAAGTGGGCCCTCGTTGATTCAAATGTTGAGATATCATAACATTTTGAGTGACAGTATTGTAAGAACGTGCCAGTAATGGAAGCATACATAGATTAGTTGTATTACAAATAATAAAATTTTGGGACTTTGAAAATGTAATTAAAATAAGAACTTGAGAGTTAAGATATGCATTAACTGCCTAAAAACAAATAACAATTTGAAAATTTTAACTGAGAGAACGTAAGAGAGATATATGGACTAAACAATAGGAAATTATATCTATTCTAACATGTCATCACTAAATAGATTGACAGCAAACTCATTTAACATGAAATGAGTAAACCTGCTTTGCTTCAAACATGACCTCCACAGAGCCAGGTACTATATAAACTAGTCATCATTCCTTCTGCACCAGTTCCTGTGGTTAAACTACAAGAAAAATAGAAGCATCATTTCCCCAAAGACATGAAAGTGAAATAGAACTGGAAGAGGGAGCAATGCTTTCTTGAGTGCGAGCCATTCTCCTTCCAGTGTTAAACGCTGAGAAAGCTTTAGCTGCCATCATTAATATGGTTCTCCGAGTGCATAACCTCTACTGTAAGGATACTGATAGCCAGCCGCCTGCATAGCAACAAGCTAGAACTCAAAACATGAATCGAGATGGCTAGTCACAATAGTATGGATCGAGCAAAGTCAAGTGATGAACTCTTTAATAAATACATGCATGCTACTAAATTTTCCTATATTATATATTTGACACCAAAATCTTATAAGAATTTCAAATACTGTATAGTTTGGTATAATCTACAACTGCACATACCAGTGTATTTGATTATGTAATTTTATTATATTTTCTGCTTATTATTATAGAATCACAATATGGGGATACAGTACGACAAGACGTACAGAAGTGTTCATGCATTTTTTATTGAGACACGACGTGGTGCGACACAACAGTGATTTTCCAAACATAGGATACAAATACAGAATAACACATCAAATACTATAATAACAAAAATAACAAGTCATATTTAAGAAAATACATTAAATATAGAATAAATATGATTCTTTGAGTATAAACAATTTGTGAATAACAGAAAAATGCTTTAAGATTAAGATGAGAACTTGAGAAGAAACATCATTAGCGTCGAGGCGCAAGTAAGGTAACAGGAGACCACACAATTTTGCTAGCCAAGATAGCCACCTTGAACATGACAATACAAGGTGAGAACTTAGGGTTTTAGCTTTATGCCTAATTTGTGTTTTAGCACAAAAGTGTATTCTAAATTCTATTCTTTAAGAGATTTACAAGGGGAATTAGCATGAACATGAATCTTTTCTTATTCGTGATAAGTGCTTGTTTAAGGGCACACAACTTTGTATTCGTCAGACATTATTATGAGATTACCTTATTTAGAAAATGCATACTAGGGGACTCATTGAACATTAAGGTCAAGATAAAACGACTGCTTTAGTTTCTGATAGATTTTATTAACCTAATCTGCGTAAAGTTGCCTCTAAAATTGTTTCTCAATGTCTGACTGCTAAAACTAAGAAGCATAACATAAAATTGTACACACCTTAGCCGGCACCTCATACACCATAGAAAGATTTAAGTATGAATTTTATTTTAGGATTACCCAAAATTGTTTGAGGTCATGATTCTATCCTTGTAGTTGTTGATAAGTTCTCTAAATTAGCCAATTCCATTCCTTATAATAAAACTAGTGATGTATTCCATATATTTAAATTATTTTTAAGGGATAATACTAAATTACATGGTTTGCCCAATTCTATAGTTTCTGATAAAAATGTGAAGTTTGTTTCTGATTTTTTAAAAATCATTTGAAAATTACGTGACACTAAGCTTAAAATTTCTTCTAACGATCATTCACAAACAGATAATCAAACTGAGATTGTTAATCGAAATTTACGTAATTAATTGAGGTGCCTTACGGGGGAAAATGTGAAAATTGGGATCTTGTTTTACCAATTGTTGAATTTGCTTATAATAACTCTTAATAGATCTACTCGTACTAATCCTTTTAAATGTCTCTATAGTTATAAACCTTGTGCTCAACTTTATCTTATTCATCTACTTCCTAATTTACGAATTTCTGATTCTGTTTAATGTTTTACATGCCACATACATGAACTTTATGTTGAGATTAAACGAAAAAAAAAAATGCCACTAGTAATTCTAAAATAAACTTCCTGCTGATGCCAACTATAAGGCTAAGGATTTTAAAATTAGTGATTTTGTGATAATTCATATTCGCTCTTAATGTCTACCTAAAAATTCCTTCAAGAAATTCCACACAAAAGCTACTAACCCTTACTTTATCTTGATAACATGGACCGAATTACTTAAATTACCTACTCATATAAAGATTTGCCTTGTTTTTAATGTGAAAGATCTAATACTATATACCTTCGATTCTTCTGCTTTGCCTAATCTTGCTCTTACACGTATTTCTATTCCAAAACCTCCTCCGCTACTTCAGTGCGAATACAAAATTGAGATTATTCTTGCTGATAAAATTGTGAGTACGGTTGATGGCGGACATTATCATTATCTTGTACAGTAGAAAAGTCGGTCAACATTTGTTGCTAATTGGATCACTGAGGACGAGTGTTAAAAATTGAATTTAGCTATTCTAAATTCCTAAATATATTCGATCTCAACAAAGTTGAGTCTTATTTAACAGGGAAGAAGGAATAATGACGGTTCACCTAAGCACATAAAGTACTATCGACATGCGCATTTTAGATGCAAAGGAAGGTAGAAGGACTAATTTTTACCGTGTTTATCTTTTAATTAGATGATAGTTTATTCAAATATTAAACATTAAATATTTAAATAAATTTTAAAATAATTCTACTGATGTAGATAATTAGTAAGAATTATTTTTCATTATTATTAGCCTAGATTTTCTATGATTTAGTTAAGAAAAAAATGTTATAAATAAACTTCTCATCATTGTAATGAGTTATGAGAGATTTTAAATGATTTGAATAAAATTCTCTCTAGTTTTCTCTCATTTCTTCTTGTCTTCTTCCTTTTCTTCTAATTATTCTTCTCTTTTTCCATAAATGTTCTACATCAACTACATAGGTCCTTGGCTTGGTATTCTAGTTACCACAGTTCACTCCCTCCCACCCAACATGTAACTCACTCCATTAATGTATGGATCCAGTTCCCCGAGCTCCCGTTTGATTGTTGGGGCTTAGTCAACTTGAAATGGAAACTGTCCTTTGTTGGTGCACGTATGGGTTGACCACTATACAGCTAGCATGGACAAGATACGCTATGCTAAGATTTATGTTTGAGTGGATGCAAGTAAGCCTCTCAAGGCTAGAGTTTCTGTGAATGAGGCCAACAAAAGGTTCTTTCAAAAGATCAAGTATGAGGGTCATAAGTTTGTTTCTAATGCGAGAAGGTGGGTCATCGTGAAGCGAGCTATCCCCTGAAACTGCCCTTGAGGCCTGATGCATTACTATAGGGTACTCTTTCCATCTAACCATAATAGCTCCCCACCCTCTGTTACTGCAACTACAGCTGATTTATCTTAGTTGAAAGGGTCAACCGCAGCCAAGCCTTCCATTTCAAAACAAAAAGGTATCGTGCTGCCATCTATAAAACTATAGTTTCAGATTCCGTAGACCATGCCCACAGTAACCAAACACTCGGACCCTCAACCCGAGCAGCTTGGACCACGTATCTTGGACTCTAGGAGGAAAAACAGCAAATTACAAAAAAGGGCCAGCAATCTTAAGGACAACATCAGGGTGATTGTGAGCTTGAAAGAGACCCAGTTAGTTCGGCCCAGGGAACTTCTGTGAATAAGGAATTTCCCCATCATGAAGTAAGCAAGGGGAGAAAATCAGCAAGAAAAGGTACGTTTTTCAGCCAAGAAAGCAGTTGACTCTAATCTAGGAGTAAAGAGGTTACGACAAACATCTGTGAATACACAATCTCAGGTTATAACACAAACATCTGTGGCAAAGCACACAAGCAAATTTCTAAGCAATGCAAAGTGCATTTGGGGTGAGGGAAGATGGTGAAATATGGATCTAGAAACCAACAATTTGAGGTGCAGATGGGCGATTCCTATGGGAGTGGCATCATCCAAAACAATTTGAAATTGAAGATCCATTTTAGCTCTTGAGCACCCTTGGCTTCCTACCCCTTGCTAAGTGGCCTACATTCATCAATATGGAGATGGAATGGCATGGCGTGAGAAAGATTTCATGGAGAATTCCAAATAGATCATAACTAAACTGGAGCTTGCTTTTGGCGAAGAACTGCTGTCGAGAGTTGACCGACTTTGATGATTTGGGAGAAAATAGGCTGCTTTGGGCAGCCACAGACACCAACACACAAAATCAATACAGCTGAAATTTATGCAAAGCAATTTCAGGAAAGAGAAGAAACAACAGTGACAAGCTGATGCTGGAAAGTCTATACACAGCCAAGAATCCAAACATTCCTTCGGAGATTATGCATCGATGTGGTTCCTACATATGCGTGATTGAGCAGAAGATGATTAACAACAATGGATGTATGCCCATGGAAATGCAATCAAGTGGAAGATCTCATCCGTAAAACCCAAGAATACATGCAGTTTATAAGCAGAGGTGAAGCTTCAAGCAGACCACATGATGTTAACTCCATCTAACTCGTTGCTGCAGAAAATGAGTAGGCTAGCACAAGAAGTCAGTATGAATAGAAATGAAAAAACCTTTGCTTGGAGGTGGCTTGTCTTTAATATTGCTAGAAAGCACGAAACGCTAAAGGAATGAGTATGGGTCACAAAGTTGAACCAACGACCCACGATCCGCCACGACCTATTTTGGGGGTGGGCGAGTTAGGGTATAGCATACTTATACCTGCCCTGACCTGTGACCCACAATTAATTGAATAAAATTATATAATTTTAAAGCTAAAAAGATTACAATAGGTTTTACATTCCCATTTTGGCTTAAAATAAATCATTATGGATATGAAGTGGGGTGGGGCGGGTAGGGGCAGGGTATGAGTAAGGCTTAAAAGATTGCGGAGTGGGTATGGGTTTTGCATAACCCAACCCATACCTGCCCATTGCCATTTCTACTCCAACTAATACTCTACAAAAAATATGATTTGAGGAACTAAGAAGCAGGTAAAGCTGGATAGGAATCCAAGCTTGCGATCACGAAGAGGTACAAGAACAATTGGAATCCCACCTACTAAACGCAAAAGCCGAAACACCTACCATGACCAAAGAGGTATGGATCGTATCTCCAAAGCCCATTAGGCAAGGGAATTAAAGTATCTTCAACAAGTTGTGGTCACAGTCTCCAAGAGAAGAACGCATATATGGGTGGTGGTCAGGACTCTAAACTAAGTAAGGAAGTGCAAGCTTAATGAGATTGGTTTCAACAACGCCAACATAGATGAGCAATCCAAGCAACTTAGAAGCATGGACTACAAATTCTGCGACTTACTACACTTTTGGGTTTCACATCACATTTGCATTTCTTCTTGTATCAATGTAATCTTTGTGGGGTAGAAATGATGATAGCCAGTATGGACAAAATTGTGTGAATCCTTCTCATTCAATGTACTGACCACTGGGATCTCTTGCTCCCTTACAGGATATGTAACTCTCGTGTACTCGTGTGTTCTTAGGAATCCCCATCATCAACCTAGTTTGAATAGTTACACCACACATTGAACTACTAATTTGCGTCATCATTACTATCAGATACTACTAAGGATATACATCTACATCTTTCTATATCTTCTTTACTAGAGAGGTGTGCCTCTCATTAATGTGTATGATGTACTCAATTTCGCTTAATGTAAGACCTAGACCACACTATCAAGAAATATGAATGTTGGCTCTTTGACAAGAAAATAGAATTGATGTATACTATGTGTAGATAGAGGGTCAACATGTCTATCTCCAAAAAAAGAAATGGACTACTGAGAAGATTAGAAAATTTGGAAAATAGAGATTTAAATTATAATACACAAAACTTGGGAATGAATAAAAATCAAGGTATCATGATGGGAAATGCTTAAGATATGACGTAATAAGAGAGAATGATTGGTAGAATGATTTTGATGAAGTTGATAGTTGTTGCAGAGATAATCAATCAATATGATGGTGATGCTAAGCACAAATTCTAGAATAATATGAATGGATATTAAGCAAGAGGTTATGCGATAAGAAAATGATTTGTAATGATAAAGATCTACATAAACATGCGAAGTAGTACCATAATGGTTTTGAAAAAGTACATGAAAATAATGGATTTACAACGAGACATGAAAGAGGGAGGAGCAATTAGAGTATGTTTTAACTTACATGTTGATCATAGAAATCACATGCTTTGAAGAGAAGACTCATCTGATTACCTTCAGATGCACTACTTGTAAGAAAGCTGATAGAAGCTTCTATAGGAATTGGAAGGATACTCTAAGATAAGCTCTAAGTACTCAACATGGACTCAGGTATTACACATTAAAATTCAAAAATGGAGGGCAGTACAGCAGTTCCATCGAGGACACAATGCTAGAAGTGAAATATAGAATAGCATACTTTTAAAAAGAAATGAAAATGTCAGCGTAATCTGTTTTAACTCCCACTCTGAGAGCAGTAATAAGCATCAGCCTCTTTCAATTTCACCAGGTACAATATGTAACATGAACAGCACAAAGCATCAGCTTCAGCCTCTCACTTTTACCAGTTACAAGATGTATTGTGAAAAGCACAAACATCCTTTGATGGCTATCACATGAATGGTTTGTCTAAACTATATATCGGTTGAGACCTTTTGGCTATGAAAAAAGACTAGCAATATCAAGAGCGGACATCACAGCCACTAAATGAGACGCTCTTGTGAAAGTCGACATTCATAGGTTGTTCAAGTTGATTGAGGTCATTGAGTTTTTAGGTTTACTTATTTTTATTTTTCTTTTTCACTTGTAGATGGGGTTTAGTCCCACTCCCACATTGCCTAGTTCATTATAGCAATAAACAGCTTTTCTATTTAAAGAGTAATTCTTATTCAAAGCCAACCAATGATTAGTGAAAGAAAGTTTTAGGCAAATGACTCAATCGAGTTGACATCCCGGCAAAGGAAAAAGCCGAAGTATTAGGCAAGAATCCACAAATTTCATTTATCTTTTAAATATTTTGTTATTTCCTTTAAATGCCATATTAATCTAGTTATCGATTCTCCTCGCCTAAATTAATACTTGTTAACCCTATTAACCCTTATTCCCTTCCTCTCAATCCACTGGGTCCACCAAAGAACACTTCACGATATTCCACGGCATATCTTATTGCAAATCAAGCCCATTTCCTCTATTAATTTTAGCCCACCAGCCAACCCATACCCCCATAAGTGACAAAGATCACCTATTCTAGTCATCAATCCCACCATACTGCAAACCCTTAATTACCCACTCCCAGTGCTAAAATCTAAGAAATCACGCCCCCCTCTTACATAGCGGGAGCTCAACCTCCATAAAAACAATGCTCACACAACTTTGTTTCTAAGGCTATAAATGAACGGAGCATTCACTGAACAGCTCGATGCTCGAATTGATAAGAGCTCATTCATATTAGGTTCATTGATATTGATGAACAAGCTTGAACATAATTTTAAAAGCACGATTGGTAAATCAACGAGTCTGAATATACTAGCATTTGGTTTGTTAATATTTGTGAATTGCTCATATGACGCACATGAACATGCTCGATTATAAGGCTTGATATGATGCTTTTTTAGAGTTCAATTAATAGCTCATTTACAGATTTTAATAAATCTTATTTATTAATCAAGAAAAAAATCAAGATTCATGAAGATAAGCCAATTCGTGAACACATTAATGTCTTTGTTAATAACTTGTTCATAGCTTTTGGCCCTGTTTGACAATGGACTAAAAATCATGGCTAAAATTACCCATGGCCAAAATCTTAAATTTATTTTAAAAAAACTTAAAAAATTATTTTATATCTCATCTCACACAAATTCCAACATTAAACAATCCCTTTATTTCACATCTAACACAATTCTCAATAAATCAATCAACTTTATTTCACATCATACACAATTTTTAATATAACCAACTTACTTTATTTCACATCATACACATTTTTCAAAAATCACTAAAAATTCCAACCAAATCTTCTTTTTTTTCTTATTACCAAACAGAGCCTTTGAGTTTGTGAATTCAAATGTTTATGGGATCATTTGTGAACACATTAGAGAGCTCATTCACGAACCAAACATGAACCAAGCCCAAACATGTCATTATGTTCACAAACCAAGCTCGAGCTTAAGGTCGAGCTCAATTTTAATAAATGAACATGAACTTAAAAAAACCACTACGTAGTTCAAATCAGCTCATTTACAGGCCGCCTACTTATCTCTGGCAATTCTTCAGCGCCTCGCGCCTCGCGCCTCCCTTCCCCTAAGGAAGCCCCAAATCTTAACTCTCTTGAAGACAATGACATGACCTTCATTTTCTTTAATGAGTCTGCACCTCATAGCCGATTTCATCGCCAACATGTTCACATTCCATCTCCTCTTATTCATGCAACTCTCACCATCCTTGATGAGACTTACGCCATTGATTCTGCTGGACTGCAATTTTCGCATATGCTCTATAGCTACAAATTCCAAAAAACTTTTCGAGCAATAGCTACTCCAAACTCCAATACTTCCATCATCGATTACATTTTAAGGATGAATCTTCTGTGTTAGTCATAAGCTATCCCTCTGCATCCATTGTTCTACCTGTAAAGCTATGATAACTTCCCTGGCAGAGAATAATTGTTTCTACTTGATTTCTTTTTCGATACTTTTGCTTGTCGTTTGCTCGAACTACAAGTATGAACCCAACATGTATTTGCTAGTAGCTGTTTTTTGTTTACTAAGAGATTACTAAGAACCTTGAAGCGCTAACTTTATTTTATTGAGTTCTTGTTTCCCTAATTTGACTTGGTACTTTCTTAATTAACCATAGATCCACATTGTATTTCCAATTTTAATGAGGACTGTGTGAGATTATTAATACCTGATTTTCAGAATTATCAACAGAATTTCCTAGACCTTCTAGTGATAATCTATCTATGAATATGTTGATCTCATTTGGTTTTATTGAAATCTCATTTGCCATCAACGTCTACGATTTTTTTTTCCAAAACTTTTACCATAAATCTTTAAACCATCAGAAACAATATACAAGCACCATAAGTAAAACTTACCTGATAATTAGCATATCTAGTATATGACTGATAAGAGGTCTGCGTTCCATGTATTGCTGCAACACAAATTCAAGGAAATACAAAGCCCGATAACAAAAGCATCAGCAACTAGAAAATGTAATAAATTGAGTGAAACAAAAAGGATAACAAAAAATTATTTTACAATTTTCAAAACAAAACAATTTGATTTCCTTATGAAACTTTAATACCGTGATTTCCTTTAATGGTTTCTACCAAATTTTGCAATTGAACAACACTTGGAACATTTATTTGACAAAATAACTGATCTGTTATTTTTCTCGCAAGAGGATATAGAACACTCAAATTTCCCTTTGTAAACTAAAGGTTGATAATAACCGCATATAAAGATATTTTTTACTTTGATGGACATGAACAACGTAGTGTTTTAATAGTGAATACCATCCATTCACACCTTAAGCTCATTTCAAAGATGGATGAAATTTAATAAACATTATGCTAAATATGTACTACAATAAATATTAAAACCATCAATAACGATAAACTGACGTAACCTAAACACCGAACACATTGGGTGTCAGTCAATTTACTGAACAATTTGAAATATAATACAAAAGTTTACCTTTTTTGACGGTATGTGAGTTAGAATATATATTTAAAGAAACCTAGCTAGTTTAATTTTATTCTTTAACCCAACATCTTGCACTGTTAGTGGCGACCTGCATCTGTCCTCTGCCATGTCCAGCCTTCAAAAAGGGCAAGGCTAAGAATATCAACAAGCCAGATTATGTCATGCAAATCACTTTCTCATCATTTTAACAAGATTGAACTTAAATGCTTTCATTCCATCAACAACGAGCAAAGGGATTATGAGGGATAGATAACGATTGTGTGATTTTCCTTCTTTCAGCCTACATCTTTCAGTGGCAAAGGCATCTTTCCATCCTCTATGTTCAGCCTTCAAAAAGTAGGAAAAGTGGAAAAACAACAATTAAGATTCTCTCATTCCAATCACTCTCTCCTTATTTAATAACCTATATCAGTTTATTAAAATTAATAATACTTGAAAGACCTAGGTCAAATATGAAAATATGGGTCTCAAGATTGAACCACACTATCACCATAATTTCTAAGTGGAAGAAATTGTGATGTAAAGGGGTAAAAAAAATTTTAAAAAAAAAGATGATTACATATTAATGTATGATAAGAGAGGAGGATTCACAAATGATACAAAAATATATGACGATACTTCTGGAGCAAGTTCATACACCTTAATTTCTCTCCTAGATAACAAACCTCTATCTTAATGCAGTTCGAATGTCTTGAAACCATGATAAACAATGTCTCATCAAGATTAATCTTTAGACCACAGTTTGTTGTCAGACATTTTGGACAAAAAAATGCTATAATCATGGATTAATAATGATACATGACTAATGCAAAACTACCCAGATGCTTGTTAAATAGTTAAGTATCCATAAAATTGGTATAGCAGAAATACGAATGCACAAATGGATGTGCAATAATGCTACAATAAACCACATTTTTAGTTTTATCAATAAGAGAGTAAGAATGATGCTGGAGGATAAAATGAGTTGAGGCGGTATGGCAGCATCATTCATCAGACTTAGATGACCATGCACATAAAGATGAGGGATTTGAAGTCACAATAAATAGGGGGAAGGGCAGACCAAACTAGGTCAAGATACAATCGTAATACATAATTGATCATTAGGCATCACCGCATTACTCCAAACGAGCTAAAGTGAGAAGAGAGCTCCATAAACATACCATCAACTAGAGTGGGATGAAGGCTTATTATTACCGTTGTTTTCTTCCCTTGTTCAACAGAAGTTCCTTAAAAGTTGCTTCTTTTGTGCCCCAGTCAGACTCTTTTTTTGGTTTAATCTCCTAAGAAAAATAAGAATAAGGCCTAATACCAATACAGGGAGTGAAGGCAAGCTATTGTTCAAAAATGCTCCATCAGAATGCCGACCTGCTGAGCACTAGTAGAATTTCTTTTACGATATCCAACACACAACTGCATAATGTTTATGTCGTTCATACAGCAATAAGAATAAATATGCAGGGAAAAGTACCAAGTTCGATGCTACGTTTCTACAATATGACTGTAGAATAAGGATACAACAAGTATACAGATTAACAGAATGAACTTTTTTACAGAGTAGTGTAAATGTGAAGATGCTGGTAGACGAACACACTTGACCTACCAATATCAAAAAAAAACACACACACGCACACATAAGACAATAATATAACTTTCCAGATGATAATACCCTAAAACAAAAGCCTAGGAGGCAACAGTAAAATCAGTCAACATAAGGTTGGACAAGGATATTGACTATCACATAATTACCTCTAGCATAATTGGAACCGCTGCTCAGATCATTATTGTAAGACCTGATCAAACATTAGGATACTGAAGCTTCAACTAATTATCGAGATTAATATTTTTCAGCACACATCAAGTACTTGTGAAACATACCTTCTCCGATCATATTTGTAGGGATGGTTGAACTTCTTACTAGCAGGGAGATAACCAGCATGAGGTGCCTAAAGTAAATCGTCAAATGTGAACGTTTCCCTTAGGCAAGAACAGAGCAAAACTCAAAAAAAAAAGGATGATCACCAGATCAGAAGGGTGGAGGTGATGTTCTGGAGCTGCAGTACCAAGTGATTTCCCTAGGCCGCACAACAAATAAAGAACAATTAATAACTATCTTAAACCAATACTGTTAAGAAATAGGCTTTCTTTACCATAATTTTGATTGCGGCGCATCTTTTTTGAAGGATGTCGATTGAAAGAAGATGTGTCAATGACTTTTCTTCCACGTTTTTTACTTTTGATAGATGCAGTACTTAGCGGAGCAATCTTACTCTCAGATTCTTTATTTTGAGAAGCAGATGGCTCACTTTTTTGGGTAACTTTCAAGTTAGGCTTCTTCTCTATCTTAAGCTCACTTCCAACAGATTTAGATTTTCTCTTCTTCTTTGAGAGACTAACTTCCTTTACTGCTTCCCCATCTTTCTTATCGTTAAAACTACCACTAACACCTTGCTCAGAGAGACGACGCTTGTTCATAGGCTTAGCAATGTCAGCTCTTACCTGAAATTCAGCAGTAGCAAAATTTTATTGCACTTATAAATGGCGCAGAACCGCGGAGAACACAATGTAATACCTTGGCATCTCTGTCGCCAAGTTGTAAATTGTTTATTCCTTCAACACAAGCAAGGGCACTTTCCCGAGAAGAGAATTCAACAAACCCAAAATCTTTCCTTTTTCTTGAACTGAAGTTCTGAGAAAGCACTATTCTTTCTATTTCACCATATACTTGGCAACATTCTCTGACTTTCTGCTCATCCCAAGAAAGAGGAATGCCCTCAAGATACACAGTCTTGACCTACGGTATGGATAATTAGTCTTTTAGTCAGTAAGAATGGTTCATTTTAAGTCCTTAGACAGCAACAATGAAGAACTGGAATAATAGCTAGTCCTTGCTTTAAATCTCAAATGCATGCCATTTTTCCCTGGTGCCTTCAAGGTCGGTTTCTTAGTGAAGTCCTCATATTTTATACAAACCTAAGCCCAAAAGTATTTAAGACAAGAAGAACAACTATATACCACAAATTACAGACTAAAAAGAGATCATACACAATGTAACCAACAATTTTTCTAGCGCAGCATACGCATAAGGACTTAAAATCATTAGCAGCAACCTAGTCAAACAACACTAACACAGTTTAACATGCATTTCAATGGAAACTACTAAATCTGCAATAAAAAATTACATGACAATGAACAATGTGATAGATTAATACAAATTTGTGGCCATTCTCTTCCTCTTTGTAATAATATGACATTGATCCCTTCATATTCATGTACAAGGCTTTTACAGGTCTATGATGGGACATGACTAAACCACCTTAAATATCCTTCATCTTTGATCTAAACTCACCCTCCTTTTGATACAAGATTTTATAATGCAATCTACTTTAGTGTAAGCACTCATCCATCTCAACATTCTAAACTCCAGTATATTATTCTTATGGATAACACTGAGCAATGTTCATATGATTGTCTTTATCATCCTTCCTCCTTGATCTAATCCTCAATGAGTTCAAAACTCACCGTCCTATGACACAATAGTTTGTAATGCAACCCACTTTGGTATAACCACTCCATCTCAACATTCCAATCTCAAATATATTAGTCTTATGAACGACACTGAACAATGTTAATATGATTGCCTTCATTAATCAATACCATATCCATGGGTGATTAGATATCATTTTTTTACTCTTCTCAGAGTAAACTTGAGAGTATTTGTTTAAACTACTTTGTGGGAGCACTTTCTATTTTGCATGAGGAAAAAAAGATTGGAGTATTTTTTATGCTTACATGGATTACAACAGAAATCCAAGGCACAAAAATGAGTCTGGAAAAGAAATAATTGACAAAATGTTGTTTTTAGTAGAAGCATGTTTACCTGCAGCATCATTTCTTCGCTAGGATTCAAAGGAGTACGCACAAAGGCCACTTTGGCAGTCCAGTCAAGCCCAAAAACAGCATCTGGTTTTCTTAAACGCTCAATTGCATCCTTGGCATCTGAGTGAGTACAGAATTCCAGAAATGCAAAGCCCTTGTTCTTTCCTTCATTAGCAGGATCTTCATGCAAAATCAAGTTCTCTAACAGTTCAACGCCTAGGCTTTTTAATTTCTCAAACACCTAGAAAAAGATTTCCGATTAAAAACATACCTAAAACTGATGCACTCAAATAGATGTCTAGAACAAATGCTGGATAAAATACAACATTAACTTTTAACAGGAGAAAAAACATACCTGTTCTCTGATCCAAGACTTGCAGATGTTGCCCAGATAAAGTGTAGTCTTATCTTGACTGGCTAGTACCCGAACATGCTTTCCATTAACCTACACAGAATCAATGGACAAAATGCAAAATCACAAGTAGTTTATAAAATAAAAAGAAAGACGCTGAAGGAATTGACCGCATACCTCGGTACCAAACTTAAGCACATCAAGAGCCTTTACGGCATGCTCAGGAGATGCAAAACGAATAAATGCAAATCCCTTGCTTTTCTGTGTTACTGAATTCCTAACTATCCTCACAGACTCGATGTCTCCAAACACTTCAAAAATCTTGATCAAATCATCCTCAACTGCTCCTTTATCCAATCCACCAACAAAAATCTCAGTTTCTTTTCTTTTTTTAACCTCCATTATAGCATCTTGCATATATATAGGGTGAACATTGTCCCCATTCTCTTGATTATCTACATCACCACCACCACCACCACCACCATCATCATCACTGGCAACATCATCACCACCACCACCACCACCATCATCATCACTGGCAACATCATCACCACCACCACCACCTCCTCCAACATCTTGAACAAAGTCACCTGCATAAGAGACACAACCATATCGTAAGAATATCAAATTACTCATGGACCATAAGCAAAAGCTTAAGAAGCTTTTAGATTAGTTGGCTAAATAGAATTTAACATGGTTGTAGAGCTAGATGCGTTGGGTTCAAAGGTTTCATAGTTTAAAGTTAAACTAGTTAAACTTCAAACCAAACTCTCACAAAAAGGAAGCTTTAACAATTTTTCACACCATATACAAGTCCTGAGATGCCGAACATTAAGCACCATTCAAAAGGGCCTTAGTTTCCACAAATTAGTTCTGACATAAAACAACAAAGATTTCATAAGAACTCATTAGGGTTATCTTCATGGATATCTCTTTCCCATCCAATTCTATTTAAAGTAATAATCTTCACAAATGTAAGTGAACCAACGTCAGGATGATGACCACATCCCCAGACATATTTGTCTTCCCTTTTTATACAGCCATGACTTGGACAACTCGCATATCAGTACAAAAGTTTATGGAGGTCAACAACAAAATCAAAACAAAACTACCATAAGCATCCCTCCCTCACTTATCTTCCATGGAATCAACCTACCCCCTCGCTCCCATACAATCATCGAATATGGTCCACTTCAGGGTGACAAATCTATAGTTGAATCTTCAAATGTTCAATACACTATTCATATGGATTTTTTCACTTGCGTGCAACACTCACTCCTATAGCATAGTTGCTTGGGAAGCAACCTGTTCAACTTAATAGATATCTTCTTATCACATAGAATATTAGGAACACCCTTCATTTCAATCATTGCCTTGATTCTATGATTAAAATTCTCCTCGATAGTCCCATCATCATGGAACCTTGAGCAATATGAAGTTTTTTCATGAAGAGAATATTGCCACCATTTAATTTCACAATATTGTTGCCTCTTTATAAACAAAGACAATTTGCACACAAAAATTTCTAAAATAAACACAACTATTTTGAATCATTGAGCAAGAAGTCATAAGAAATGGTATAGCCATATTTCAGCTAAGAAGCACGAACAAGACACATGGACACAACATATGACACGTCAACACAACAATTTCCCAAAAACATGAATACATCAAGAAGTACCAAATAATATTATAATTATCTATGTAATTGTGTAATTTTATCATAATTTTACAAGGATACAGACATAACAATGTACCTAGAAAGTACAGATACAACACTGGAACACCAAAATTGGGTACGACACATGTGACGGTATAACACACGTGATGTACAGAGTGTCCATACTTCCTTAATTTTAGTTATAACCATGCTGTCATCCACATTCATCTTGTACACTACATAACTAACCTCCTTATCTTACAATTTAGTTCCTTGATCCTCTAAAATTGCTTTCAATTTTGATTTAGACTCTACTGTAGGTTCCAACTCAATAGAAACCTTCTCAATATAAAATTTCACACCTATCAAAGATTAACATGCATATGAATATACAATTGTTGCCTAAGCAGTATAGGACTGTTAGTCTATACACCACTATCTAAAAAATAGTGGCTAAGGTCTTGATATGTAGACTAAAGGACCATAGAGCTAGCCTAGTGGCACTGAAGCAAGGACCTTTGTTCCCAGTAGTTTGATTACAAATAGTTGTATTCTAGTACAAGAGATGATACATAGGTCGCAGACCACTAAGTTGAGAGATGGTTACATGATGATCATGGGGAGGTTTACAACAAGGTCAGTTGGTGTTTCCTGACCTTCCTAACTAGCATGCTTGATTGTTAGGCTACTTAAAAAGATGAAGGTAGTAGGTTAACATGTGCATTCATGGATTGAGATAGGCTCTATTGATTGATCCCCTTGGATTGTTGCAAGAAAAGGCCTCAGACAAGGTTGTCATCTATCTTCTTAACTTTTCATCTTGTGTTCTAATCTTTTTTCCCACTTTGATGCATTGCGAGTTGCAAGAGACTCCATTTCTAGCATTAGGTCGTCTCAAAGTGGACTAGCCCATTCTCACCTCATGTTTACTAATGACCTACTTTTCGTTGAGGCTAGCCCATCAACAGCAGCTTGTCTGTAGACAATTTAGAGGAATACTATGTGGCATCGGGTCAAAGGGTGAATACAGAGAAGTCTTCCATCATTTTCAGTAAAACTACCACAAGGAATTGCAAAGGTGTTACCAAGGTAAGAATCAGAATGTAAGAGGGACAGCATTAGCACTACATGAGGGTCCCCCTTACCAAGTGAAGACTGATAAAGGTAGATTTTGAGGCCATTATTGTTGCGGTCAGAGAAAGGATCAGGGTGGACGATGCCTTAGAACACTGATCTCTATGCATGTGTATGCCATGTCACTTACCTGCCTACAAGCGTGCTTAACTACATGAGCAGATGATTGGAACCCTTTTGTGGAGCAGGACTATGGATGCCAAAGCTAATAAATGTGTAGGCTTAAAAGCAAAGGTTGGCTAGGCATCCACAACTTCAAGTAATGGAGGCAGAATCTTGTGGCCAAACATGTTGCTAAGCTTAAACAAGAATCTGTTTGCATTATGAGGTTGAGCTTGCAAGCCAAGTTCAAGGAGCCATCCCTTTGAGATACAAAGGGACTCTTGCATTTAGAGGGTTATTTGTTTGGGTAATGAAGTGGTCACCGACAACATGATTTGGCTTATAAAGGATGAGACAACAATCTTTTTCTTGAATGACCCTTATCTTTTCACTACCCTGCTCAGCCTATAACCTACTTTTTTGAACATACAGTTGGAAGAGCTTCCCTCCACTGTGGCAAATATCTCAGTTGGTGATGATTAAGGTAGGGGAAGGATCAATCAATGGTTTGGTGATAATGAGTTGTTGAGGGATGGATCTTTATTGATTCAGAGGCCCCTCAATCAAGACTGAGATAGTTTGTTGTGGGCTAAAAAAGAAACTTTCAAAATTCTTATGGCCAAACTTTATGCTAGTTACGTTAAAGGGGGAAGTGGACCTCATTTTGTTGATTGATGTAGGAGAATTCCCACACAACCTAGGATTCAAACTTTTTTATGGAGGGTGTGCAAAGATACTATCCCTACACTTGCATGGCTTCACAAGAAAGGTTTAGTTACTTCTAAATTATGTCCATGGAAGTGTGGTGTGGAGGAGAGTACATAGGTAACAATTGTACACTCTACACAACAAGAGGAACATCCAATTGGTGTAGGAACACTTGTGATATCACTTTTAAAAACCACAGCAGTGGCATTAAAGGAGGTAGATTTTGAGCACTATTTGTTTCACTTTTGGAGGTTTTGCCAAAGTTGTGTGGTTGGCGAGTAGTTTGGTAAAAAAAAGGAAGGACAACCTTCATTTGATGCAGCCCTAAAGAAGCCCGCTATCTCTCTTTTTGATTCAGCAAGATGGGTTTCAACCGTTGGATTCAACCAACAGGCCACCAAATTGCCACTTATAGCCATCGAAGCAAGCCACCCAACCAATTATATCCCGCCACCCAAATGACCATCTCACCCTTCATTTGCAACAAATTGATCAATATGACAATCTAGAATGAACCAAAACTTGACTTGACCAATTTATCAGGTATTTAAAGACAAAGTTTGATGCATAGTCATGGGAAGGGTTCATATAGTTTAAGTCTATTATCCTACATTATTCGTGCTTCTTTTTTCTTCTTTATTTTTCCTTATATTCTTTACTTTCTTCTTTATTTTCTCCATATTCTTTACTATTTTATTTTTAGATCATATAATTAGCTTTCAATTATCATATCATTTTTGGATTTTCATTATTCTACATTTCTCTAATTTTATTTTACATATTGCTGAGATTAAATATTAAGTGTGGGAATATTTCTTATTAAAGTTTAAATTTTGTTATATATCATGACTGATTTTAATTCTACGTGATATTATTAAAATTTCTAAAGTATTATTGAAATTTGCTATTTTTGTGCATTGGTTTTTTGTTTATGTACTTCATCTTTAATAGATCACCTTGCAGATTTACAAATATGTGTATTAGAGACATTAATGTTGAAATATTATAATTTCACAGTCTAGATCCTAAGGATATTATGCGGACATCGTTATTGCATCCATCACATATTACACAAATATTTTTGGTATCAAAATAAACTTCTTCTATAGTTTTCAAACAATAGATGATCACTATATTATTTTGGGTAACAGATACATTTCATATATATTTACATCTCATGGAATATAGGATAGCATTCATATAAGGGTCCAGTATGTCCTCGAGATCGATGTCATCTCTATTCATTCAAGACTGACAAATAAAGAGGACTCCATGATGCATTATGACAAGTGTTTGGGATAGAAATGAGGTTATTCAGTATCCCCACACCTCCCCAAACATAGGAATGAGTTCCAACATCACCACATGAGTACGATTATTATACATAGTCCATGTACATGTGTCAGTCTGCCTATGGGAGGGTATGATTTTAACTCCAAGCGTGATTATTATCGAGTCTCTAGAGCACGAGTATCCATGATCCCACCTCGTAATAATACGTGATTAATGAAAGTTCTTCATGATGTTCATAGTATGTATTCTTATGATGCTGAGGACATTCTAAAGAGTTCACATAGTGAGCCTGCACAGATCGTACCATCCACTCTTCACACAGTAGATAAATGGAGATATATCAACAATGATGTGTCTCTAACTGAGTTTACCATTTATGCCAATTCTTAGTTCGAATTAGACATGTCAAAGCCTCATAATATTGAGAATAGTGAGCCTATTGCTGCTTATGCCATTTCTTATCGACAAGACACTGTTGTCCTACCCATAACACATATGAGAATGAGTTATTTGAATACATCATTAACAGTGACAACAATATATGTCCATTACCACATGTCTTAACCCTAAATCCTCATTTAGATTTTCATTTTCCTCAAGTTCCATGTGTTCAATTCATGCTAGTTAAGGAATTTGATCCACTTGTGGGTTCAATCAGCACCCCAAGTTTATCGTCAGAATATCAATTGGGATTATGGGGCCCACTGATTTTGTTCTTCAACTTGAATGCATCAAAGGTCCCCATTTGCTTGTATTGTGTCTACCAAATTATCCTATTTAATAATTATACTAAGTATGCTGCTTCTACACAAGCTCAAACCCACATCTCAACACTTATCTCTAATCTTATTTGTATGCCTAGCAAGACGTGATCTTCTAACTAGCCAAGACCCAAGTCCTAAGAAGCTTCCTGGTAAACCGCCACCTAGGTTGTTGGCCAATTATCTGTCAAATGGCTCCTTATGAGAATATATGATTTATTTTTGTTTGCCCTCACTCAAGTGGGTGTGTCTATTCATGTGTCTTACCTTCTTATACTGAAGAAAGATCACAAATGGCATTGGCATCTACATTTCTTGGATGATTCTCTATTACCAGCAGCCTACCTGCAAATGTAGTCCAATGGAATAATTTTTCAATTGTTTAATAGTACACGTTGTCGTTAGTCATAATAATGTCAAGTTTTTAGTTTTTTTTATCATATCAATTTCTTATTCAAGTTTGTCATCGTGTTTCTAATTTGTCTTACTTTATGATTAGTAATATTGCATATTTATCTCGCAGGACTAGTGAGCATATAGTTATATCTGAATTCCATTTGCATGATATCTACTCTAAGTTACGCTATGATTGGGACTATAACAAATCTACACTTGAGATTTGTTTAGTATTGTGAGGGGTTATATCATAGTAAGAGTACATTTCAAGCGATTTCCTTTAAAACCCGCAAGAAATTAGTTGCAATGAAAATAGAAGTACTCAAGGTTCTTAGGAAGGTAAATAATAATGCATACAAGTTAGATCTTCCATTGGACGGAGCAAATATAGGAATAATTTTGCATAGGGACATCTTCCTAACACTTCACATCTACTCTCTTCTGTGATTTCATCTCTACTATACTTACCTGTTACCCTAACTTATATTTTCTCCACTCCATATACTCAATCTACAGTTTTGTGTGACTCAAAATGTCATTTGATCTCCATTAATTCAAGCTCTCTTCCTATTGATCCTAGTCTTCCTCAAGAGTTATCCCTATTATACAGTGCTGCATTTACTATTACCTCAACTACATTTACATGCCATCAATTCTATTATTTCAAAGGCCCTATTTGATGAGCAGATGCATTTTGTTATTAGCTGTAGTTTACGCATGACTACAGGCAGATGGCATTTTCTTATATTGAGTGGTCGTTTAGCGATGTTTATTGCAAGAAGTATGATGTAGAGCATCTGTGATATCACTTTCAAGGACCAAGTCAGCAGCATTGGAGAAGTTGGATTTTTGGGTCAACTTGTTTCACTTTTGGAAGTTTTGTCATAGTTAAGTGGTTGGTTGGTAGTTTGGTAAAAAAAAAAGAAGGGCAATTTTGTCTTTTTGGATTCTTGTTGGCACCAGCTTATTAAGGAGGTATATTGGTCATCTCACCCTTCATTTAATGCCTAAAGAAGCCCACCACCCTCTCCAGTTTATTCTAAAAAGTGGTTTCGACCATTGGATTTGGCCAATCAAAGGCCACTAAGCTGCCACTTGTCAGCCACTAAAGCAGGCTGCCCAACCCCTTCAATCCAACCACCCAAATCATCTCACCCTTAATATGGCCAATTGAGTATTTAAAGGAAAAATTGAATGATTTTGGGTGATTTTTATGGTTTTTTTTGTAGAGATTTCAAGTGAAGACTTTGCTAGCTTTTGGAGGGGATCCAACATAACACACAATCAGGAAGAAAAGATCATATTCGTTGTTCCTTCGGATTTGAGGCACAAACGCGAGTAGCGAGCATATAGTTTTGAGTCCGTATCTTTTTCTATTACAACAGTATTTGGACTGGATTATTATCATATCATTTTTGAACCATTATTATTCCACATTTGTCTGATTTTATTCTACATATTGCTGAGATTAAATATTATATACGATAATGTTTTCTTATTAAAGTTTGAATTCGTTAAATGTCATGATTGATTTTAATTCTTTGCGATATTGTTCTACTTTCTAAACTATTATTAAAAAAATTCTATTTTGTGCTTTAGTTTCTTATTTATGTTCTCTATCTTAATAGATCGCCTTATAGACTTATGAATATTTGTGTATAGAAAATTGAATGCTGATTGTTAAAATATTATCATTTCAAAGAGTAGATCTTACAAAATAGTACATGGAGATCCTTACTGCATCTATCACATATTACACATATAGGCTCCTTCATTTCTGAGACTACATCACGAATCTACCCAAAAACTCGTGTCCAATACAACAGGCAACTAAAGCACCAGAGTATCCCAAGAGCTGGTCTCAGCTACCCTTAACCCAAAAGCAGGTCAGGGTTACCCTAGACCTGTTTTGCGTATGCCTGGGAACTTCTATCTCCCAACATCTAGCAAATCCAAGGCCAAGTCCAGGAGTATCTATCGAAATAAGTGGTGGTCCGTTATACATACAAACAAGACCAACAGACCCATGTCCTAATCGAGAATGGCACTAGGCAACCTGCAGCTATTTCCGAGTGCACAAACCAAACACATTAAGCCACAAGGAAGAGTGTATTCATGGACAAAACAGAGAGCTTGAGCAACCAATTGCTTTTTATTTCATCTTCGGTTACTTGTACGGTCATTCATATCCCATCTAATGTTAACAGTGCTGTTGATTTTTAGCACACCTAGCCAGAGTGATTTTTGTGGGAAAGGGGTATGCCGCACCCCAATGATCTTTGCACTATCTTAAAGGAGGATGCAAAATGATAAACTCTTGTAGTAGTTCTTTTTTAAATGCAAAGAACTATCCACGTTACAGGAAAATACATGCTCTTGGCTGACAGCAAAGTTCCAAAAATACTCGAATTTGTTGGAAACCGCTGATCAAGAAAGCAATAACTTTCTGCCAGTGCATGCCTGCTAGTAGTAAAGCATGGCCGTTATTTCGAGTACAGACATACCTTCATCCGCATTCATCTTCTCCGCTAAGGTGCTGCCCTGCTTAACTTCTACTTCAGCTTCTTGGTCCTCTAAAATTTCTTTACACTCCGATTGGGACTGTACTTGAGCTTCGAGCTCAACTAAAACCTTCTCAGCATCCGGTTCTTTACCTATCACAGTTGGCTCCTTTGCGGCTGATACCTCATCAACTTCTTTGGAATGCAGCTCTTTCCCAGCTTCTTGCACGTCCTCCTCCGTAATCTTTTCTGCAATCGTGACAAGCTTAGTTTCCCCCGATTTCACAGCTTTCTCTTCCCAGATCATGGGCAAAGACGGAGAACCCTCACCTTTGGCGGCGAAATCATTGTTGAATGCGGAAGTAGCGGTGGCAACAACCTCTGACGTCTCAATATCTTCGGCGATCGGATGGGGCTCCGACGACGGCGTCGTTCCTTCGTGTATGGGAGAAGCGACCACCGGAGAAGTTGACTTCTTCGCCATTAGAGATGGCTTCTTGGCCGAGCTTTTCTTGGCGGAGCGAGGCGGCATCTCTCGTCGCTGGTTGGGGCGGGAGGGTTAGGTTTTCCAAGGAGGTAAGTAGGTTGAAGGGATGGGTCGACTCTTTTCTCAGATATTTATTGCTGTGAAGGTTGTAAACCCACTACTGGGTTAACTCGTTTAAATGTTATTGTGTTGAAAAATATGACTCAAAAATTATATTTCAAGTTATTGACTAACTACCCAAAAAGTTTTTAAGAACATTTAATTTGATGTTATTTAAATAAATTTATTATTTAAAAATTTATCATATTAAAATAATGTCTAGAATTTTTTTTTTTTTTTTTTGCTGTGCATTTTGAATATTTGAAAATTTTATAAAATTTTGAACAAATTAAGTGTAAGTTACATTAGAAGAGATTGATAGAAAAAATTAGAAAATATTAAAAGACAATTTATCTATAATATTATATTTTTTTGATAATAATAGTAATAATATTAAAGAGCTTAGGTACATCACATTTAAATTTACACGTAATAGCATACTTTCTAGATACTTTATATATAAAATTTAGAAGAGTAAGTATCAAACCAAATTTTCGGGTCGTCTATAAAAAGAGCAGAGCGAGCTAGTTTGTATGCAACTCTATTAGCTTCTCGTAAGACATGAGAAAATACACATTTATCGAAAATCTCCTGACAATCTCTTAATGCTTCCAGCTTGTGCTTAATGATAGAGAGGCACTCGTCAAGGCAATCTCATTTACTTATATGTCCTTTATATTCAACTTTGTGGTTGGAGATACTGGCTGTTTGACTACTAGGCATTTTGCAATGGTAGAATCAAAGTAGTCTTTTGTTTTAGCTGCAAGACAAGCAGTCACCCTACCTGTATAGTCTCTGGCCACTACTTCCAAGTCCATGCAAAAGTATGGAGGTGAAGCTCATACCTAAAATAATTTTTATAGAATAAAATAATTATTTTATTTTTTCTCAACTTAATATGTTATTCTTTTAATTCCTTATTAAATTAATTGGTATGATTTTTAATTAATTAATTTAGTATCAGTTAATCAGTTAATTATTATTATTTAACTTAATAATTATTCAAATTATTTGCTGCAAACATATAAGAGTGGGATATAGAGATCTACAATAATACCTATTTTGGTAGCCTAAATAGACATTTAAATTTTTGAGAGCTACAACATCTTCAGATAAACACTGCATTTTATTCAAAGTAGGCGTTGTAGTATTCATTAAGTGATTGGGTAATTCGAAATTATGTGTAACATAAGAAAATAGTATCAAATAAATAAAAAATGACTTTATTTTCTTATTTTATAACAAGTAGGTAAAAAATATTTGAAACAAATAATGATATTTTCAATGTTCTCAAAATAGGAAAGACAAAATTACATAATTCTTCCTCAAGCTGCAAAACAAGTTCTAATAAATCTGAACTAATTACAGTATAAATTGGCAACAATAATAGTATTTTGGAATAATAAATAGGCATTTAAATGTTTTTTTTATATTGTCAACCATAACATATGATATATTAGTAACTGACCACACATATATTTACAATTATGACCAAATTAATATTCTACATCATAATTAAAAATTTTAGAAATTATTTATCAATTTCTTTTCTTTAGATGTTCATTTGCTTAAAAATTTAGTTCAATATCGAATCAAAGAACAAATTAAAAATTTTGTTAATAAGCTTAAAGATAACAGTTAAGATGTGATAATTTGAATAAATTCTTACTATCGATGACCAGCCCTAAATTTAAACTGGAACACTTTTGCATAAGAAACGAAGCACCAGATAGTATAACTAGTTCGACTCATAATAGGCAAAAAAGTTGGACCTCAGTGCTCTACAAAAAAATCTATTAATTAACGGTTGACATAAAATCATATAATTTGTTCGTAGGGACTAAAATTAACCTTTTAATCACTTCATTTACAAATCGCAATTTTAAGCTAATGTAATGTTTTGAAAAATAAATCGCATCACTATAAGTCAAATTACCACAACTATTATTCTTTAGTAAGGTCATGAAAATTACTTAAAATTTGAAATTTATTTTATTTTAGCTCAACTCGAATATAACTTCTTCTTCTCATAACTCAAAGGAATTTATTTGAAATGGAGTCAATAAAATTCCAACTCGCTTTATGTCTATAAATCTATTATTTCGAACATTATATTGTGTGAACGCTTAATCTATATAAAAATTCAACATTATATTGTATAATTCACTATTAATTTTAAAATTTTAAATAAATAATTATTTTTTGTAAAAAAATATATAGCCATTCTACAAGTTTATCACCAATATGTAATATTAAATATCATAAAATAAACTAATTTATTATAATTTGATTAAGTCTGAAATGTGACCTACTTTTGAAATTGAACACACTATTTCCCAAAATTACAGAAGGAACCATCATTTATTGTTATATGGACTAGCATGCAATAAACAGTTTTCAAATACCACTCACACAATTTCACATCTGTCACATGTTTCCAGGGTGCTCAAACTATAGTTTAAATCGAAAAATCGAACTGAACCGTTTAAATTTAGCAGTTAGATTTGATTTAGAATCTAACAGTTTGGTGATAGTTTGATATTTTGAGTATTTCGATTAATTGGTTTGGATTCGGTTTCACATATTTAGAAAGCAAATCGACCGAATTGACCAATTATTAAATAACTCACGTATAAATATAATTTTAAGGTTGAATCGGTTCAATTGTATTATAGTAATTTCATAGTATTGATTTTGAATCTATTGAACTGATAGTATATATGTCTATTTATCAGTTTTATAGTGTATTTTTATACTAATTATTTAGTGTATTTTTTCAAGTGTCGTAATTAGAATGAATTCTCACAGCCGAGACTGTCTGAAAACTTGAAAAAATATTCATCATTTTTAATAAACAGATGAAATTTTTATTATATAATTTTGATTATACTATAATATTAATATAATGTTATGTGCAATTATTTCTAAATTCTTTCTACTTTTTTTTGTTAGTTTATTTTCGTGATGCGATTGAATTATTAAGTTAAATTATTTATTGTGCTAAGTTACTCGTATATTAAAATTATTATCTAGATATTAATATAATAATATTTAATATCATTATAAGAAGATTAAGAAATTTTTTGAAATAAAAAAATATAATTTTAACCGAACTAAATCAAATCAAATTGATATTTATTTGATTAATTTGGTTTGATTTATAATCTAATTTGATTGATTTGATTTTATTGAATTTAAAATTAAATTTAAATTTTTTTTTTAATTTAATCATCAAATCAATTGATTAAATCGAATGCACAGGCCGTGTTTCCACATTTTGAAAAACGAAATGCTCCTGAATGGTATGGAAGTATATTTTCATTGAAGCATCAATAAACTCGTAATTTACAAATTTATCCTGACCAAGAGCTCTTTTGAAACTAATAAAAGCAGCTAAATGCTAATTTATTTTTATCTGGCCTGCTGCTCACCTTCACTTTCTGCTGCTGCATTAATCTCTCCTGTCAAAAATCCAGACTTAATTACATTTTACTCCTGAACAATAATTAGATTTTACTCCTGAGTCATGAACTAGGATTTTACTTGCCCTAATTTTTAAATAAAATTTATATATGTACCCCTCAATTTTTTTCAATAACGCATTAAATTTCATATTCTTTTATTCTATAAATTAACCTCCGCACATCTTCTAAATATAATATTTAGATTTTTTTTAATTTGTAATTTATTTTACTGTTAATAATTGTTTAGAAACTTATTATCGTATATACAAAATCTTTTTAATATATTTATGAATGCATGTATAATAATATTTTTTCTTTTTAAAAATTTAAAGGTTAAATTATAAAATAAAAAATATATATAAATGAAGAAAAATTAAAAATTATGTATTTTAGGACCCTCCACTTAAAGAACAGTTGTAATAGCTCCCAAATGCCATGCAATAAACAGTTTGGTTAGAGCAAAAAACACATTAAAATTCTCTAAAAAAAATTTTATTAATATTTTATATTTATTTTATATTATATATAAATTTAAATATTAAAAATTAATTTTATTTAATATTCTATGCATATTCAACATAGTTTTTAATAATAAAATACCTCAAATTTCAAATTATAATATTACAATAAATTTAAAACTTCTTAAAAATAAAATTTGGACCACATTATGTTAAATTTGGCTACAACAAAGTCAATCTAAATTTACTAGATTTGAAAATAATCTTAGTTTTATGAATTAATTTTGTAATTTATTTTAATATATTACTTTTGGATTTGCGTTACATAGATTCATTCTTTTTTTGTTTGTAGATGAAATTGTTTTTGCAACAATTATTCTTCTTATAAATTTCAAAATTTGTTTTTTCAAAAACAAATCTTGAATTGATTTGAGAATTTTGATTATGAGATGCAAATTTTAATTTTGATTCATTTAATAATCAAAATTGAGTTCAATTTAAACTATTCGGGTCATATTAATTCCGACTCAAAGAACTCATTTTGCCACCCATAGGTGGTGAGGAGCCTAATTTTCTCAAATTATAAAATTAAAATCTGCTAAATAAGCTAACAAAAAAAAGAATTTACTTCTATCATCCCTTAAAAATCTATTATTTTCAAGCGATACTTTCAAAATTCATTATTTTCATACAGCACCCTCGTTTAACTTCAAAGCAGAGTACTGCCAGTAAATTTACCCTAAAATGAGAAATACTGCCTAAAAATAATAAATTTTAGGGGTGTGAGCCAAATTATCTTAAATTAGCCAACAAAAAGGAGAGATTTACATCTATCACCCCAAAAATTTATTATTTTCAAGTAACACCCTCAAAATTCATTATTTTCATGCAGTACCCTCATTTAACTTCAAAAGCAAAGTGTTACTTATAAATTTACCCCAAAATGAAGGCTACTGTTTGAAAATAATAAATTTTAGAGGTGTTACTTGAAAATAATGAATCTTTGAGGATCACAGATGTAAATTTTTCTTAAAAAAATTATTTTGGCAACTTTTGGGTAATTATTTTGGGCTAAATAATATATATATATATATATATATATATATATATATACATATATAACATGCTATGGCATTACCTGGTCAAAGCTGACTTTTGTGGTACCTGTAACCCTGTCATGAATCATGTCAAGCAAATGATTAATATGAAAATAAGTGAAAAACCAGGCATAATTTACAATTAGGAGAATTATATACGTCAAACATAATTTTTTATTTATTTAATTCTTCAAATTAGATATTTACATAATACATATATTAATTTATATTTTAAATACATAATTATAAATTACACCACCACTATCAAGCCGAGTAAAATACTAAAATCTAAACCTTCATCTTATTTAATGGAAAAAAAAAACTAGTAAATCATTGATATAAAAAAATAATTTATAATTATATATTAAAAAAAATATTATTTAAAATTGACATATATAATTCTCTCATTTATATTTTTGATAAAGGATAAATTAAAATGTAATTAAGATATGTTTTAGCCTAACCTTATCAGTTCCATAAATATAATCACAGTAGGTAAAAATGGATGCAAAATTACAGCGAATTTGCCCTCCAACATAGTGATGAAAATCATGGTATTCTGCCCCACAGTAGAAGGGTATGTATTTTGTTGGAGTGTGAGGAAAATCATAGCTGTTCAATAATAATAAATAAATAAAAAATTTAACATCAGTATTAATGGTAAAAGTTGACACAGAAAATGACCTTAAATAATTTTAAATGAATAAAAATTAATAACATAGCATCAACAAGATAGACAATTAATTATATACATATCACAAATTAGATAAATGAAATTTTATTTTGCGACTAAAATCAATCAATTGTGAGCCTATGTTTGGTTCATGTTCAAATTGAGCAAAATTTTTAAAAAATAAAATAAAATAACTTATATAATTCTTAATATATCAATTAATTTTATTTAATATTCTCATAATTAATTAATTTTATCCCTCATCATATATATATATATATATATAATATAGGTCAAATTATAGGAATCTGGATGTAATTTAACCTTCTCATTATCTAATTACCCGCAATGTGTTTCGATGGCCTCCACGTGGCGAATGACCATCCATAGCCAGAAGGTGACGATGTGGCCCGGCACCGCCGCCGGCCCGACGAATGCCGGCATCCCGAGCGCCACCACCTCCGCCCAGTGCGCGTATGGCGCAGCGTAGCCCATAGGCGCACGGAACTCGTGGTGCACCCGGTGTATCCTATCGTACCCCCATCTCGTGTGCAGCCCCCTGTGGATCCAGTAATGCAGAAAGTCCTCCACCACGAAATACACGGCGATCTGCGCCGCCATCTCGAAGCCGGATGGCAGCGGAAGCCCCGTACGGATCCCGATACAGCGGATCGCGGGGAAGGAGAAGATCTGGAGGGGGCCCACGGTGAGGAGGAAGGTGGCGACGACCCGCCGGAAGCAGAGGAGGACGGCGGCCGGGGGAAGCGGAGTGGCGTTCGGCTGGATCTTGTAACGGCGAATAGAGTTTGGAAAGTAGAGGGAGATGAAGGAAAGGGGGAGAGGGGCGAGGGCGTAGACAATGAGGAGGAAGACGATGTTGTGGGCGTAGAGGAGGAAGTCGGGGGCTGTGGCGGAGTAGCGGAGCCAGAGGGATTCGGCTGTTGTGAGGTTCCGGCCGATTGCTGCCGAGGCGGCGGCGGCAGTTTTATACGGAAGCATCGCCGGAGGGGTGGCGGCTGGAGGGGGATGGTCGAGGAGAGTGCAGGCCGGAGACGAGGACAGAGTGCCACTTTAAAGCGGAAAGGGGAGGGCACTGGGGCAGGGTATTTGGGGAAACTTACAATGAGGTTCTTCGGATTTAAGTCTCTTTTCATTTAGCTTTATCTCACAAATAAAATGAAGAGAATTCTTTTTTTAAAGGAAATGAAGGGCATTTCCCCCAATCCTTCATTTAGCTTTCGATAGAAGAGGCTATCGAATAGCATGTGATTATAGATAATAGAAAGGTAGATGCTTGATCGATTAGAGCTTATACTTCTAATTGATGATGTAGAACCATAAATAATTAGCATCTAGTTATCGTAAGATGTGGAGCCTGAGCATCTGGTATTATAATCCGTGGAAAACTTCACTCTCCTCACTAGCATCAATAAAAGGGAATGAATAACTATCTCATTCACCTGTAGAGAGAATTTTGCTAATCGTGATAAATTTGTAAAATAAAAAAAATAAAATTTGATAAATTTTTAGATGTAATATTTTTTTAATCTAAATTTATATCAGATAAAAGGAGTACATGTATAAATATTTATAAGAAAATTATAAGGATATTATGCCTAATATGTAAAATTCCTTTAATTCACATTTAATTGGAAATATTACCCTGTTGCTTACTTAAAATATTAAAAAATAAATTAAAAATCTTGTGTAATCACACTAAAGAGAGAAAAAGATCTATGAAATAACTCAAAAGAAGGAATGTGTGTGAAATTAAAGCAAAACTTGAAGACTAGAGTGCAATTTACCTTATTTTTTTTCAACTATTATTTAAAGTTCAGCAGATTACTGTGAGTTCATTCTCGGTAGACCAGACGCAAGGTTCTGGGGCCATTCCATTTGAATGACTCCTTTTTGGCTAAATTACAATTGAGTGCTTGAGATGATTGGGTATTACAGTTTGCTATTTGTTCAGTACGTTCACTCATAGAGGACCAATTAAAAATAGCATAAATTTTTCTGATAGCTTCTGTAATGGCTATTCTAGAGATCAAAGAAACTCAAAATTTGCACACAAATAGTGTAAGTTTAAATAGGCTCAAATTCAAAAATAATTCTCACAAAATAAACGAATCAAATCTATATAAAAATAGGGAATTCAGATTAATTAATCTTGTATTTTAACGGAGCCAACCCAAAATTGATTAAATTTTATTTAACTCGAATCGAAGTCAACTTGAAGTTGATAACTTTAAATCTGAGTAGAGTAAAACTCGGTCAAATTCAACTCATAAATTCCATTTTTTAATTTTCAGAAATTGAAAACCGAAAAAAATGATTTCTTTTTTTCGGCTTCCTATGGAGTCAAATGCCATTTCCCATCATAAAATTTCTTCTAAAACTTGGGACTCAAATGAAATTGATCCATTCTTTCATAAAACTTTGGTGGATGGTTATTTTATATTATTTGCTTTTGAAATATTTTAAAAAAATTTAAAATAAAAAAAGAAAAAAAAATATTTTTAAAATATATTATAATTAAAATTATTTATTATTAAAACACTGTATTATATTTGTGTAAAATATAAAATAAAATAAATTTTTAATATTTAAATTTATGTATAATATAAAATAAATATAAAATATTTTTAAAATAATTTAAATTTTTTTGGTTGACAACAAGATGAAGTTTTATGTAAACTAAATTTACCACAGGGACATGAAAATTAATAATTGGATAGTTTGATTAAAAGGTGCTACCTTTTGTTTGGCTGTAATTAAAAAATTTATCAAACTTCTCTATAATTATTTTTATAAATATTTTATATTTATTTAATATTTTATATAAATTTAAATATTAAGAATCAAATTTATTTAATATTTTACATAAATCTTAATTTAAAAATTTAATTTTATTTCATATTTTATATATATTTTTAAGAAAATATTAACTTGACTAGATTACATCAGAGCCTTTGAGATTAGAAAAATGTTATAAATTGATTTGAATTTTTAAAAATTACAATTTAGTTCATAAAGTTATAAAAATACTGCAATTTTGATTTCTATTTAGATTTCAGCATTTTTACTGGCATTTTTAATAAAAAAAATATAAAATTTAATTATTTTTTAATTAATTTGAATGATTTACATATTTTAAAGAAACATTACACCTCTCTATTCTCATTATGCTTTAAAAATTCGATAAAAATCTAAAATTTAATTTTTCATATATACTATTTTCTTTATACAAAAGAAAATATCTTATAGCATACTATTAAAAATTAATAATTATGTTTTAATTGGGATGAAAATTACATTACTTTTGTAATGTCATAGACCTAAATTTAAATTTTAAAAAGTTGGGATCAATTTATAACAGTTTTTCAACTAAAAAATTTTATTTTTAATCTAAAAAAATTAAAATATTTCAAAAATATATCCTAACTAAATAAGACCATGAACTTAAACATAATTTATTATTAACTTGTGCTTTATTATTTTTGTTAACCAGATAGTTGTAGGAATATTTTAATGCATAGATCCAGGAATTTAGGAGAGCATGGAATTTGAATGATTTCTAAGAGGATAAATTGCAATTTAATCCAAAAAACTTTTAAATATTTAGGTTTACATTTCAGTTCAATCATGCTCAACAATATTAGGTAAAACGTAAAATTAATAAAAACACTTCAACTAGTTTAGAATCAACGGAAGTGCTAAGTTGTTTCGTGCTTATTCTTTGTTTATTTATATTAACTTTTAACTTATTAAAAGTAATTATTTTTAAGCTCTATCATAGAAATTTTTTAAAATTAAATTAAAATTATTATAAATTTCACACAAAATTTAATATTAAAATCAAATTTATTTAAATTTTTAAAATTGTTGGTGAGTACTTATGATGAAAGGGTATAGCTGATGATGAAGAAAAAAACATAGGGGAGATGAAAAAAAAAACATGTAAAATAGGGGAGATGAAGAAAAAAATATGCAAAACATTAGGTAAGAGGAATTATATACATGTGTAATAAGAATAAAAAAGATAATTAAATTAATTTTTTTTATAATTTTTAAAAAATATGTATGATATGAAATAAAATAAATTAATTATATTAGAAATTATATTGGTAGTAAAATAAAGTAATTGTTCAATATTAAAATTAAGTAAAATGAGATATAAAATAAATTTTAAATATTTTTTAAATAAAATTAAGATTTTAATTATGATTAAAATTAGTCATGAATAAATTTTAAGCTATTAACAAAGAGAGCAAAAATTTTTTGTCTGTATTTTTGTATATATATATTTGAAATAGAATAATACTCTTTTATCATTATTACAAGTTTTTTTATCTACGCCCTGTTTGTTTGTAAGGTAAAATTTAATAAGGTTAAATTAAACTTGGATAGAGATATTTTTTTATTAAAAATTATGAATGATGTGAAGTAAAGTTAGTTATTATGTTGGGGTGTGTGAGGGATGTGATATAAAGTTAGTTATTATGTTGGGATATGTGAGGGATGTGGTATAAGTTAGTTATTATATTAGTAATATGTGTAAGATGTGAAATAAAGTTAATTTTTAATATTAAATTTTATATGTGATGTGATATGCCTAGTTAAAATTAAACTAGGTTAATTTTAAACAGGTAAACAAACACAAGTTAGTATTTATACATATCATAAAATTATATTATACTATTTCATATATATATATATATTGATGTCAATTATACTTATTAAAATAATATTTGGATAATTTTTATAATATTCATAAGATTTTAGTAACTCATTTGTAAATACAAAGATTATGGCACCAAATACATAAAGGTAAATACCATTTTAGCCTCTAAAAGATCATGTTTGGTGCGAGAATCAAAATAGTACTAGTTTAAAAAAAAATAATAATAATAAATAATTTTTTTTAATCATTTTACATAAATTCTAATATAAAAAAATTATTTTTACTTCATATACTCAATAATTTTCAATAAAAATATCAATTTTATTTTATATCCCAAACCAAAATATTCGAGTTGATATTTCACATCTTAGACCAAAATATTCGAATTGAATATTTTGATCTAAGATGTGAAATAAAATTAATATTTTTATTAAAAATTATTGAGTATATGAAGTAAAAATAATATTTTTTATATTAAAATTTATGTAGAATAATTAAAAAATTATTTATTTATTATTATTATATTATTTAAATTAGTACTATTTTAGTCTTGATTTTGATTCTCGCATCAAACAGGGCCAAGTTAGGTTCACAATTTAACAAATCTTTTTAATAAGCCAATGAGGTTAATATTAATAATTCAATTAGATCATTTTAAATCTTTTGATATTCTTTATTTATCTTTTAAATAAAATTTATAAAAAATTATTTTAAAATTAAATTTTTAAATATAAAATACAAAATACCTTCTCCTTTCTCCCAATTCAAATAAGGCATTAAGAGCTGCTCAAGCTTGAGCGGACAAACTCATATCTGATGATTGCAGATATCTTTAAGGCCTTTTTTAGTTCGAGCTTTTAACATAAAAAAAAAATTTATTTTTAAAATTTAATAGAAGAGAAATTTATTTTACTATTAGAAAGTGTGTAAAATGTGAAATGCTTTCAATTCTAATATTCGTATTTGTATTGGATGTGAAATAAAGTTGATTTTTATAATTGAAATTTATGTTGGACAAAAACTTGCCTCGAACCAAACGAGGCCTAAAGGTAGCTAGAGGAGATACCCATAATAATCTTTTTATTGACTTTTTTGTTATCTTTTTGCACATTTAAAGCTTATAGGATTATACATATTTATAAAGCTGTTAATAGAACAGCTAACTTCATAATTTTTTTTTGTTGCTCAGATAATATCGAGTGAGTAGGGGTATGTCCTTCCCATCCAATTTTTGTACGATTTCAATGAGATCCGCTTTTTTGTACTTGATGTAATTTATTTTACTTTTATAGTATTATTGGCTGCGGCAAGATTTCAGGAAAACTTAAGTCTTGAAACGAAGAAACATATACTAGTTGAATGACGGTTTAAAAGATTTGAGTTAGTGAAGGAAGTTCTACGACGGGATAATGCAATTAGGGATGGCAAAGTGGGTTAGCGAGACTGGTTGACCGCTGACCAAATTCTAGACTAACTTGAATAACTCAAACTCTTATTACATTCAAATTTGGCTCAACAAAATCTTATATTCAAGTAAACTTGAACTCATCCAATTACATACGGCATGTACCACCTATTATCTGTTTAATAATAAAAAAAAATTAAGAAAATTTTTGATTTGATATTATTTTAATATTATATTATATTTTTTAAAAAAATAATTGTTTAATTTAATAATATTTATAAATAATTTTTTATAAAATTATAGAATTATTAATTAAAAAATAATATCTAAAAATCATAATATTTAAATTATATGACATAACATCAAACTAAATTATATGACATAACACCAAATTAAGAAGAAAACAAATGATCCTTACAAAATTTGCAAAGAATAGAACTTAATTGCAAAATTTACCTTCAAAAAATGCAAATTTTAAAATATTTTTACAAAATTATAGAATTATTAATTAAAAAATAATAACAAAACAAATGATCCCTAAAGAATTTGAAAAGAATAGAACTTAATTGCAAATTTTACCTTGGAAAAATGCAAATTTTAAAATATTTATTACAATTATCTGTCTGCAAATTCAAATTTTTTAAGTTATCAGATTTCCCGACAATAACTAAAATACTTAAAATAATTCCGTTGACAAAAAGTGTTCGATGTCATCGTCGTCTTCAAACTTCAAAGCAGGCCGAAGCTCCCCAGAATCGCGTCACTGCTCCCCTTCAAGAACCCAATCATGGCCTCCAACTCCTCCAGAGCCCGCTGATCTGTCCCATTCCTCAGCAAAGGAGGGAGGAAGAGCCAAAATGCCGTCGCCGCCACGAAAACCAAAGTCGCCGTCGCCGCCGCCGCCGGATGGAACCGCCATTGCCGTCCGCCGGCGGCCTTCTTTACTCTCATCTCCACCAACGTGCACAAGCCATGGAGGAGGAAGAAGCAGAGCACCTCCCCAGTCGGCAGTGAACGGGGTTGTAGACTGAGGGGCGGAGGACGGCGGTGACCATAAGGTTCCACCGACGCCCCCAGAAGTCCTGGAGGGAGGTGGAGCGGTACGGGGCATCGAACTGGGGCTCGAGGTGGAGGCCGAGGACGCCGCCGGCGAGGAAGGCCGCGGCGGCGAGTTGGAGCTCGAGGGAGAGGTAGATGTGGCAGCAGTAGAGGAGGACAAGGAGGAAGAAGGGGAATCGTTCGCGGTAGGAGAAGAAACTGAGGAGGGTGCAGAAAAAGACGGCTTTAACGGCGGTGTGGAGGAGGTGAAGGGGCTTCCGGCGGTTGGCTGCCGGACGGAGGTTAACGGGGAGGAGAGCGAGAGGAAGAAAGTAGTGGAAGGGGAGGGATGGGGAGAGGGGGCCGGCGGCGAAGGAGAGGAGGAGGAGCTTGAAGACCGCGAGCCAGCCGAGGAAGAAGCCGGAGATGCCGCGGAGGTGGACAGAGGAGAAGCACAATGGAAGGAAGAAGAGGGCGGAGATGACCGGCAGGAGGGAGAGGAGGCGGAAGAATCCCGGCGGAAATTTCGCCGCCGAGAAACTGGAGAACGCCATAAACGCCGACGAGATTGCCGCGACCTTCAGCAGAGCTTCCGTCTCTCCCTCCATTTCCCCACCTCGCGATCGGGGCCTGACGGACCTTGACTTGACACCGAAATATATACAATTATTTTATATTAAAATCACTGTACTTAAATACATTTTTTATTAATTAATTAACTTTTTTAAAAAAAAACATGTTTTTTAGTGAAAAAATTGTTATAATATTATGTATAAAATAAGATTGTTTTAGTAACATTTATAAAACGTAGGAAAAAATTAAATTTTGATAATAAATTTATGCAATATATGAAATAAAAACATTTGTATATTATAACTTTATATAATACATGAAATAAATATTAAAAAAATAGTAAAATACAACCAAATTAAATCTGGGTTAAGGATGAATGCTAATCTCCAAGTAGAGAACACTCTCAGGTAACAAATAAATAGAAAAAAAAATAAAAAAAAATATATATATATATATATATATATACATATATGTGCATTTTTTTTATAATTAAAATTATTAAATATTATTACATTTTAATAGCACCACAATTGTAACTAATAGGTTCAATTAAAGTTGCAGTCACTACAATCATGAATATTCTGCTCTGTTTTAATTTTTCCTTTATAAATAAAGTGCACACATTTCTATAAAAATGAATTATAAACGGTATATTAATACAAAAACTACCCCAAATCAACAACAAAAAAAGCATGTCTTAAGTCAAACTATAAAAATGTAAGTTTAAAAAAAAATTATTTAAAATTTTGAAGCAGCTAAATTCAAGACAATATTTTCTTTGAGAAAGTAGCACGATAACATAAATAACTTTAAAAAGAAACATAATATCATAAATTTGCTGCTAAGTAGAATCATGAGATTAAACTTCCCGAATATTTGGAATTCTAGTCCTTCGTCAGATCGAGAAACTCCTGCCTAATGCCTGCTGCATTGACGACTATAATTTCTAGCTTATCTCCCTGCAAGAGTCGAAAAATTATATATAAAAAAAAAACAGAGAAGATTAGTTTTCTACTTAAATAGCAGATAATTATCAATCAAATTACTCTTCAGCACTGACAATAACAGCAAATCCGTTTACCCCAAAATAGCTTTAAAGCAATGTTGTCCATAGGGACAAGCAGGTCTATGCCTGATGATAGTAGTGCAAGTCAATTAATTTTTAATCTCCCCCTCTTTATCCCAAACTCGAGCGTATGGGAGATGTAAATCCGACGATAGACATTAGCAAATTACTTTCTCTTCCTCATCATATCCTCTATAGATTCCATGACCATGCCCCTATATAATCACTTTTTACATAATCCACTCTAATATGCCCTTTATAGATGTTACGATCATGATTACTCATACATCTAAACATCAGTATCTCAGGTACGGTAATATTATATATATTTTTATCACGACTTCCCAATCCTCGCTCCCATCGTATCATAATCAGCTAACAGACCAATAAAATTCAAGCTTACAAGCGTCCTAACATTGCTCTTCCAAAGCAAAACAACTTTCAAAATAGGATTGAAAATAAGAATATTGAAGGCTTTTGAAATCTGAAAGTTGAGATAGACACTTATTAAGAAAGAAAATGCTAATTGAGATTTTAAATAATGGTTACGATTTGGAGATGTACAACAAGGAGTGAAAAATGTCGGTAAGGCAGAGAGATAGTATTAATGTGAAATGAATGTGAAGAAAAATGAGCAAGTTAAGGATACCTTTGAACAAGCTAGAAGAAACATCACAAGAAGCATTGAACAAAAAAAAAACAAAGAATTAGGAAGAAAAGCATAAATACAACTCAAATAGTTCAAATAATTATTGGCGATCACGATGATAATGAAAAGAGGATTTACATATGGTACCCTCAAAGATGGCTATTTACATCCGTCACCCTACCCTTGATGAACAATTACAATTCACCAGAGTAAAAAATATAATAAATATAGATGTAAATTTTGAAGGTGAATTGTAATTATTCATCCAAATATGAGATGAAATAAATATTCATTTTCAAGGTTAAACAAGTAATAAAGGTAATTTTAAGAGTGAAAAATAAAATTAAAAACCTACCGTGTATATATCTCTTTCTGTGGCTGATGCAAAAACATCTTCGACAAGATCAACTGCCTCAGACTCAGAGAGTGGTGTTACAGCATCCTGTTCATATTTCATCTGTTTAGAATGAAGGGATTGTGTAATGCATTTTAAACTGAATTTAACAAAGGTTAGTTTTTCACCCTTATAGGAAGCAACAAAGGACTTGGAGACTTGAGCTGGTTGTCTAAAACAGGCATGATGAGCGCTCCTCCGATTGCTTGGCAGTTGTAACCAACCCTTTCATAGGACCCAACAGCATCATATGTATATACACAACCCTTCCCTAGAAGATGGAGCAGTTAAATTAACGATACATTTACTTCAACGGAATGGAATAAGGTTGGAATGGAATTGTCGTTTCAAGAAAAATAAAATGACAATTCCTTTATTCATTTGAATGAAATAAAATATGAAATAAAAAGTGAATAGAAAAAAGTAATAAAGTACCCATAAAAATAATTTGATGAAATTTTATATTATTTAAATATAAAATACAAAATACCTTCTCCTTTCTCCCAATTCAAATAAGGCATTAAGAGCTGCTCAAGCTTGAGCGGACAAACTCATATCTGATGATTGCAGATATCTTTAAGGCCTCGTTTGGTTTGAGCTTTTTTTTTAACATAAAAAAAAATTATTTTATTTTTTAAATTTAATGGGAGAGAAATTTATTTTACTATTAGAAAATGTGTAAAATGTGAAATACTTTCAATTTTAATATTCGTATTTGTATTGAATGTGAAATAAAGTTGATTTTTATAGTTAAAATTTATGTTGGGCAAAAAACTTGCCTCGAACCAAACGAGGCCTAAAGGTAGTTAAAGGAGATACTCATAATAATCTTTTTATCGACCTTTCTATTATCTTTTTGCACATTTAAAGCTTATAGGATTATACATATTTATAAAACTGTTAATAGAACAACTGACTTCATAATTTCTTTTTGTTGCTCAGATAATATCGAGTGAGTAGGGGTATATCCTTCCCACCCTATTTTTGTACGTTTTCAATGAGATTCACTTTTTTGTATTTGATGTAATTTATTTTACTTTTATAGTATTATAAGCTACGGCCAAATTTCAAGAAAACTTAAGTCTCAGAACAAAAAAACATATACTAGTTGAACGACGGTTTAGAGGAAGCCAGATAATCAAAATATTTGAGTTAGTGAAGGAAGTTCTACGACGAGGTAATGCAATTAGGGATGACAAAGTGGTTTAGCGAGACAGACTGACTGCTGACCAAATTCTAAACTAACTTGAATAACTAAAACTCTTACATTCGAGTTTGGCTCAACAAAATCTTATATTCAAGTAAACTTGAACTGATCCAATTACATACGACATGTACCACCTATTATCTGTTTAATAAAAAAAAAATTAAGAAGATTTTTGATTTAATATTATTTTAATATTATATTATATTATTTAATTTAATAATATTTATAAATAAATTTTTATAAAATTATAAAATTATTAATTAAAAAATAACATCTAAATATCATAATATTTAAATTATATGACATAACACTAAATTAAGAATGAAGCAAATGATCTCTAAAAAATTTTCAAGAAATAGAACTTAATTGCAAATTTTACTTTCGAAACATGAATTTTAAAATATTTATTACAAAATTATAGAATTATTAATTAAAAAATAATATCTAAATATCATATGATATAATAACAAAATAAATAATCCCTAAAAAATTTGCAAAGAATAGAACTTAATTGCAAGTTTTACCTTGGAAAAATGCAAATTTTAAAATATTTATTACAATTATCTGTCTGCAAATTCAAATTTTTTAAGTTATCAGATTTACCGATAAGAACTAAAATACTTAAAATAATTCCGTTGACAAAAAGTGTTGGATCTCATCGTCGTCTTCAAACTTCAAAGCAGCCCGAAGCTCCCCAGAATCGCGTCGCTTCTCGCCTTCAAGAACCCAATCGTGGCCTCCAACTCCTCCAGAGCCCGCTGATCTGTCCCATTCCTCAGCAAAGGAGGGAAGAAGAGCCAAAATGCCGTCGCCGCCACGAAAACCAAAGTCGCCGTCGCCGCCGCCGCCGGATGCAACCGCCATTGCCGTCGGTTGGCGGCCTTCTTTACTCTCATCTCCACCAACGTGCACAAGCCATGGAGAAGGAAGAAGCAGAGCACCTCCCCAGTCGGCAGTGCCAATGTTATGTAAAAAAACATGAGCTCGTGCATCACACCGGAGACCAGAAACGTCGCTAGGACGGCGGCGGCGGCGCCCCATCGCCTTCGAACGGGGTTGTAGACTGAGGGGCGGAGGACGGCGGTGACCATAAGGTTCCACCGACGCCCCCAGAAGTCCTGGAGGGAGGTGGAGCGGTACGGGGCATCGAACTGGGGCTCGAGGTGGAGGCCAAGAACGCCGCCGGCAAGGAAGGCCGCGGCGGCGAGTTGGAGCTCGAGGGAGAGGTAGATGTGGCAGCAGTAGAGGAGGACAAGGAGGAAGAAGGGGAATCGTTCGCTGTAGGAGTAGAAACTGAGGAGGGTGAAGAAAAGGACGGCTTTAACGGCGGTGTGGAGGAGGTGAAGGGGCTTCCGGCGGTTGGCTGCCGGAAGGATGTTAACGGGGAGGAGAGCGAGAGGAAGAAAGTAGTGGAAGGGGAGAGATGGGGAGAGGGGGCCGGCGGCGAAGGAGAGGAGGAGGAGCTTGAAGACCGCGAGCCAGCAGAGGAAGAAGCCGGAGATGCCGCGGAGGTGGACAGAGGAGAAGCACAATGGGAGGAAGAAGAGGGCGGAGATGACCGGCAGGAGGGAGAGGAGGCGGCAGAATCCCGGCGGAAATTTCGCCGCCGAGAAACGGGAAAACGCCATAAACGCCGACGAGATTGCCGAGACCTTCAGCAGAGCTTCCGTCTCTCCCTCCATCTCCCCCACCTCGCGATCGGGGCCTGACGCACCTTGACTTGACACCGAAATATATATAATTATTTTATATTAAAAACACTGTACTTAAATACATTTTTCATTAATTAATTATCTTTTTTAAAAAAAACATGTTTTTTAGTGAAAAAATTATTATAATATTATGTATAAAATAAGATTATTTTAAGAGACGTTTGCTTCAATATTATCTCAATATCAATATTATTTAAATATCATTATTATTTAAATATCATTATTATTCATCAATGAATATTTATTTAATTTAATATTATAATATTAAAAAATATCAATGCTATCCAAATTATTTTTATTTAATTAAATATTATTGACATTATAATGACAAATTGACGATATTATCTTGAAATGTCGCCCGATTTTAGATGACATCTAGATATCAACGTGTAATAATATTTTTATAATTAATTATAATATTATTTAAAAATATCATTAAATCAAACAATTATTTTCTAAAAATAACATAACATAACATTGAGATAACACTGAGCCAAACGACTCCTAATAACATTTATAAAACGTAGGAATAAATTAAATTTTGATAATAAATTTATGCAATATATGAAATAAAAACATTTGTATATTACAATTTTATATAATACATGAAATAAATATTAAAAAAATAGTAAAATACAACCAAATTAAATCTGGGTTAAGGATGAATGCTAATCTCCAAGTAGAGAACACTCTCAGGTAACAAATAAATAGAAATATATATATATATATATATATATATACATATATGTGCATTTTTTTTATAATTAAAATTATTAAATATTATTACATTTAAATAGCACCACAATTGTAACTAATAGGCTCAATTAAAGTTGCAGTCACTACAATCATGAATATTCTGCACTGTTTTAATTTTTCCTTTATAAATAAAGTGCACACATTTCTATAAAAATGAATTATAAACGGTATATTAATACAAAAACTACCCCAAATCAACAACAAAAAAAAGCATGTCTTAAGTCTAAAAAAATAAAAATGTAAGTTAAAAAAAAATTTGTTTAAAATTTTGAAACAGCGAAATTCAAGACAATATTTTCTCTGGCTTGTGTTTTAAAAAACTTAAAAGAACTTTAAGCAGATTGAAAACTATTTAAGCGTATTGTCGTGTTATCAGATCTCTTAAACAGACACAATTCAATATGGCGAACAAGAAAATGAGAAACTAGCACGATAACATAAATAACTTTCAAAAGAAACATAATATCATAAATTTGCTGCTAAGTAGAATCATGAGATTAAACTTCCCGAATATTTGGAATTCTAGTCCTTCCTCAGATCGAGAAACTCCTGCCTAATGCCTGCTGCATTGACGACTATAATTTCTAGCTTATCTCCCTGCAAGAGTCGAAAAATTATATAAAAAAAAATAGAGAAAATTAGTTTTCTACTTAAATAGCAAATAATTATCAATCAAATTACTCTTCAGCACTGACGAAAACAGCAAATCCGTTTACCCCAAAATAGCTTTAAAGCAATGTTGTCCATGGGGACAAGAAGGTCTGTACCTGATGACAGTAGTGCAAGTCAATCAATTTTTAATCTTCCCCTCTTTATCCCAAACTCGAGCGTATGGGGGATATAAATCCGACGATAGACATTAGCAAACTACTTTCTCTTCCTCATCATATCCTCTATAGATTCCATGACCATGCCCCTATATATCACTTTTTACATAATCCACTCTAATATGCCCTTTATAGATGTTACGATCATGATTACTCATACATCTAAACATCAGTATCTCAGGTACGGTAATATTATATATATTTTTATCACGACTTCCCAATCCTCGCTCCCATCGTATCATAGTCGGCTAACAGACCAATAAAATTCAAGCTTACAAGCATCTTCCTAACATTGCTCTTCCAAGGCAAAACAACTTTCAAAATAGGATTGAAAATAAGAATATTGAAGGCTTTTGAAATCTGAAAGTTGAGATAGACGATTATTAAAAAAGAAAACGCTAATTGAGATTTTAAATAATGGTTACGATTTGGAGATGTACAACAAGGAGTGAAAAATGTCGGTAAGGCAGAGAGAGAGTATTAATGTGACATGAATGTGAAGAAAAATGAGCAAGTTAAGGATACCTTTGAACAAGCTAGAAGAAACATCACAAGAAGCATTGAACAAAAAAAAAAACAAAGAATTAGGAAGAAAAGAATAAATACAACTCAAATAGTTCAAATAATTATTGGCGATCACGATGATAATGAAAAAAGGATTTACATATGGTACCCCCAAAGATGGCTATTTACATCCGTCACCCTACCTTTGATGAACAATTACAATTCACCAGAGTAAAAAATGTAATAAATATAGATGTAAATTTTGAAGGTGAATTGTAATTATTCATCCAAATATGAGATGAAATAAAAAACAAGTAATAAAGGTAATTTTAGGAGTGAAAAATAAAATTAAAAACCTACAGTGTATATATCTCTTTCTGTGGCTGATGCAAAAACATCTTTGACAAGATCAACTGCCTCAGACTCAGAGAGTGGTGTTACAGCATCCTGTTCATAATTTATCTGTTTAAAATGAAGGGATTGTGTAATGCATTTTAAACTGAATTTAACAAAGGTTAGTTTTTCACCCTTGTAGGAAGCAACAAAGGACTTGGAGACTTGAGCTGGTTGTCTAAAACAGGCATGATGAGCGCTCCTCCAGTTCCTTGGCAGCTGTAACCAACCCTTTCATAGGACCCAACAGCATCATATGTATAAACACAACCCTTCCCTAGAAGATGGAGCAGTTAAATTAATGATACATTTACTTCAACGAAATGGAATAAGGTTGGAATGGAATTGCCGTTCCAAGGAAAATGAAATGATAATTCCTTTGTTCATTTGAATGAAATAAAATATGAAATAAAAAGTGAATAAAAAATAATAATAAAACACCCATGAATATAATTTGATGAAATTTTATATTATTTATTATTATTAAATATAATTTTATACAAATAATTAAATGAATACAACTTATATAAGTATATATACATATATGCACGGAGTATACATATGATACATACATATATATGCATATATATATACATACATACGTATATGTGTGTATATAAGTGAACAAGGGTAATTTTGAAATATAATAATTTTAACTCACAAGAAATAGTCAAGAAATAGTTATTCCATGAGTTGGTGGAAGGAATGACTTTCATAAAATGTGAAATAAAGACTTTTATGAAATAGCAATTCCACCAAAATAAATATGAGAATAACTATTTCACAAGGAATAAAAGTCAAATAGAATAGTTAGTACATCCAAAAAAACACACCGTCAAAGCAATAACAACTATTACCGTGAGCTTTCAGAAAACATTAGCAACAACAATAGGGGGAAATGCATGACTTTCAAGAAATCAGAAGTGCTACATGCCAAACAAAAACTTTAAAAGAAATTTACATTTGTCACTCTCAAAGTGTTGAATTAATGGAAGTTAGAGGGTAACAGGTTAAAAAAAGCAATAAGAAAATTTGTGAGAAAATTTTAAAAAATTTAAGAGGGTTACACATTTCACCCTTAAAGAATACAGGTTTTACTCATTTAGTTCTCAAAATTAGACATTTACAAATCACCTCCTATTTTGAATGCATAACACAATTGGTCCCCTTGCATTAACTCTGCCAACCTACTATTTGTTTAACTTAACAAAAGAGGTTAATTCGTAATTATGCATTCAAATTAAGAGGTAATATGTAAATTCATTGGGTTAAAGAAACAAGTTAACAAAGTTAATACAGAGGAACCGTTCATATTATATATTTAAAATAAAAAGTGACATGTAAATGTCTAACCACAGAGAATTAATCGAGTGAAAACACATTCTTTAAGAGTGTGACATATGTAATTCCCCCAAAGCTTAGTATTCCTTTTTTTTTGTTTTTTGAAACAAAACTTAGTATTTGGGGAGGATTGTTGGGTTAGAATCAAGATAACCTCACCTTCGCTATCCAGCCCACCAAGAATATTGAAAGTGTAGTAAGGGAAAAATCTTTTGTAGTAAAGTGTATTTGAAAGAAGCCTAGCCATCGCAGGGCAGCTCATTTGCTTGTTGTGCTGATGTTGATATATCTGACAAAAGAGATATATAAGTACATGAGAAATATGGGACAAATAAAACATCAATACATAGTGATGTTAGCAAGGTGCCACACAATATTTACTTCTACATCTTATCACATTTTATCCCAAAGAATTCGACATTACCAAAAATTTAAATGATTTTTTTTTTGAAAAGAAACTTAAATGATTTTTAACATTACAGAAATGCAATACAGTACTTAAAGTGGCAGTCCTGCAAGTAATTGTCCAAGATTTCAAGAGTGTCCATGAATTTTCCCAAACCACAAATAGTGTGAGAAATTTGAATCAGCAAACCTCTTAGGTCAAAAGCTACTAACGGATTATAATAACAATGTGGTTGTCTTATGGTGTTGAACAGAATAAACATACTTGCTTTCAGGAAAAGAATCAATAATCCGATATGTGATATTAAAAAGTTGAACTAAATGTGTATTTTGCTAAGATTTTATAGTGTATGTACTGCCCCTTAATAATAAACAACGAAGCAAAGTAAATATTGTAAACCAACAAGCATTATCTTTTCAACAAGTTTGAAAAATTGAAAAGAAATTCAAACTATTTTCCTAACTCAGGATAACTTCAACTTAGCTTCACATAATGTAAAGCCATTCAAAAACAGTATTACGGTACCACCGAGGCCAAATGACTGAATGACACTTTTAGTAAGAAGATAATGAAAATAGATGTGGCAGGTGGTTGGTGCATTATTAAATTTCACTAGGTATAACAATAGAATGAATGTGCTTTAAATTGAAAATTCAATATAATATCTCTTAAGTAGAAACATCAAATCTGAGCAAGATAAGCAAAAAAATTTGAACACCAATGCTGTATACATGTTCAAATCGCATGGATGTTCATTTACCAGCTTACCGTACCTTGCGTAAGTTCCAATGAAATGAAAAAGAAAAATGTCTAGCCCATTAATTAAACTGATTCAAGTCAATTCAGCTAAGGTCAACATTCTGACTGTGAAGGTGATTCAGATACTGAATTAACAAAGGAAAAAACGCTAGTCTATGCAATCACCTCCTTTGCTAAAGTGCACTAAGGGTAGCTTACTCTTTTGACTACTACTTTCTTCACATCACTTTTTTTCACCAACTTCTGCTTTAGAAATCCATGAAACCCCAAAAAAGTTATAATGAAATACATGAGATCGATATGGGTCTAGAGGGGGTGAATAAGTCCAAATTAAAATTTTAATGAGTTTAATTTACTTAAACATAATGAGTTAGCGTAATAATAATAATAACACAATAACAACAATAAGCGAAAGCAAATAAAAATATAACAAGAAAAATATAAAAATTTAACGTGATTCGGCTCAATCTCGAGCCTAATCTACCTCAACCAAACCAACAATCTAACTATATATGAAACACTCCTTTGTTCTAAAGCGGAGAACCCCGTATAAAATAACACTTCAAACCTAGGGATTTGCTCACATATAAGTGAAACACCAAGTCCTAATTTACCAAATGATTGCAAAATTCCTACCCTCTTTACAAGAATTTAGAGTAAGCACCAAGAGGAAAAGAATCCAATGAGAAATAAACAAAAATATAGGAAAAAAAATCAACTCACTCTTCCCTTCAAGGATTGAACTTGAATGTGAAAAGAGAGTATGAGCACAATTTCTTTGAATCCCCTTGCTTGATCATCTCTTTATTTACACATAATCACTTGAGAGTTATAAGAAGTGGGTGAGTTAGTTGGAATCTCTTAAATGTGCAAATTGGCAATAAGAAGGCCAAGAAGGCAGCCAACCCCCTTAAATAGAGGAAGCTCCAACATGTAGTTTATTTGGAAGATAGAAGTGCTTGATTGATCAAGTGATCGCGGCTAGCTGTTGGAGCCTAACGACTAGATTCTGATCAAGTTTGATCGATTAGCTGCTCCATCAATCTACTTTGATCGATCAGTCGATCAATCAACACATGCAAAGATCCTAGCTAACAACGTACCCTTTGATCGATCAAGCTTAAACGTCCACTATCTTTGATCAATCAATATTAATTTGCTCGATCAACTAATCGATCAAATAAGCTTTACGACCTGAAGCAATCACCTTTGATCGATCAAACAATAGTAATTCGCTGAAGTTAACCGATCAATTGGCCAATCAAAGACAGTGAAAACCCAATTTAATCGCTTGTGTGCTCAAGTTTCCATTCATCCAACTCCAATGCAATAAGACCCAAACCAATGAAAGAAAATTATAATAATATATAATAGATATCATCATAAAATAAATATTTATCTTAAGCTACAAATTCTTCAGTACTTCTCAATCACATTCAGGCTTAGAAGTGTGGAAGATTAAGTTAGCAATAAAACTCTAAGCCTACGCACATAAACTTAAATGATCATTAGTCACCAACTAACTTAAACAAGATGACAAACATCAAAATGCATGATTATATCATAATCACAATAAAGGAATAAAAAAAAATGTCGTCTTAATCGATATATCTTAAGTTTGGCAAGGCTTATTAGATTCACTTGAAGATCAAAGATCGATCAAAATTGAATTAAATTTTGGCTCATATCGAATAGATCCAAACGAGCTGACCAATAAGCCACTTTTTTCTAGCTTGGTTTTTTTCATAACTAAAATAAATACAAATTAAAATGTAATGGATAGGAATTAAATCTAAAAGAGAAAGAGCTTCACAAGAGATTAAATTTAAGGAAATTAAACCTAAATTAGTAAGCTCTTTACCAAGGTTTTAAAACTCTGTTTCAATTTCGGTTTCGATCACAAATGAAAGAATCAATTTTGATAGTTTCGATATTGGCAGTTTCGATTTTTTCTATAAATTATTTAATTATATAAATTCAAAATTGAATTTGATAATGATAATTATTGAATGTTATTTTTTTAGAGAGAGATTAGTTTCGACAGTTTCGGCCAAGTTTCGGTTAAAACTAAAACTCGGAAGTTTTCTTCGAATCAGTTTCCACCGAAAATACTAAAACTTGGTGGTTTCAGTGGAGTTTAAACCTTACTCTCTATCTTGATGTTAGCACGGGATCTATACACAATACGATTTCAATGAAGTAAGGATTCAAAATGCATTCACAAGAAAAAGCCCTAAGCCATGAAAATCTCCAAAAATAGCAGCAATAATCAATGAGAATCAACATGAAATTGAAACCAATAGGCATACTATAATCCATCCATTAAACTCATTTCAATAACTATTCACAGTTTAAAGAAACAAGGGAAAACAAGAGCTAGCATATGGGTGAAGCAAACATAAATAAATCGAGGAAAATAAAGACAGCAAAGCTCAATATGCATAGGATAACAAGTCATACATCGATTAATCAATGAATTGATGCGATAATGAGATAGGGGTGCCAAAGGGACGAGATAATCTAGCAATCTATCGCAAACCGACAGCTATCTCATGTAAGGAAGGTTTGACGTCACACCAAACTCCAAGATCGACATCATATCGATCCAATCTCCTCGAGGCAGATACGGCAGAGGTGGCTGGAGGTGGCTGTGATGAAGGGCGGCGATTGTGGCGCTGAGCTTGCAAACTTTGATGGACTATTGAGATTTCTTCGAAGATGTTTCAGTTTGAATATCGAAGGTACTTCCTTCAATGAAACTCTTCTCTCATAAATATTTTCCTTTCAAAGGCTATTCTTATGTAAACTTGTTCTTCGATGGATTACCTTCGAAGGAAATTTTCTTTGATGGGTGTCCCATTCAATAAGAATTCTTTGATGGTTGAAGAGAAGTTTCATTCAATGGTCGGGATATTCTTTAGAGTTAAACCCTTTCGATAGAGGGCTAGATCTTATGAAGTCATTTTCATGCTTTTTTTCCTTTCTTTTATTTGCTTAGGCTATTTTAAAGCTAATGCAGACATTATTGTAGGGCTGAATTTTCTCGCCACTATCCCTAGCTTGTTATCATGTCGATTTGCCATTCAATCAATGAGTGGTTTATTATCTCATGTATCTTGGAGTTTCTCCTCCATTCCCCTTGATTTGTTCATGTTTTACCTCATTTTCATGATAATTCTTGTTCATTCTTACTCATATTAATATCGGATGGCAGTTAGATTGGATTTCATGAATGGATTATAGATTGCCAATTTATGTTCCAAGTTCATGCTAACTCTCTCTAATTATTGTTGTTATTTTGGTGGTTTGCATGATTTAGAACTCTTTTAGTAAATGTTTCACGAACCCTTAATTGAGCCTTAATATAAAGGATATCCAATACTTTCATTAACATAGAGACCTTATTAAGTTAGGGTTTGATTTCCCCGTTTAATTTCATTGAGAAGCTCTTAAAAATAATTTAAGTTAGTCCAAATACTTTTCATTTCAATTTCGCATTTAGTTTACTGTATAGAAAACTTACAGCCTAACCCTACATCAATATGCCATTGCCACTCAAGAAGAAGATGGTCAGAATCCTTCAAAACTATCATCATGAGGCTGTCACCATCATGACTTGAGAATAAAATCAAGAAGGTCTTACTTTGATCAACATCAAATTTGGTAAATTGAATGCTACCAGGTATGCAACCATGAGTTTAGCTACTAGATTCACCCAGAAGAGTGATCAAAAGTTTGGTGAAGAGAGGAGCTTTGGATAGATTTGAAAGGGGAGTGTAGTTTTCATCCACGCCAACTGAGTAGGGTTCCTCAGCTTAGAGCGTGATTACACAGATTTTGGCGACTTCTTTCGAAGGTGGCAAGGTGAGAGTGGAGTAGACTAGAACCTAAAAACAAACCAACCGACCTTTCCATTGCCTGTGAGGGGCATTTATACCCTACTTAGCTTCACTTAGCCAGTATAGGCATCTGAAAAATTCAGTTAGAATCTTGCTAACTTGGCAGACACTTGGGATTGAATAATAGAATTTTGCTATGGTTGTCGGCCCTTTAAAGTCTAGACTTTTCAAAGGTGCCTCCTTTGAGATTTTGAAGGTCTCGATTTCGAGGACAACTTCTTTGAGCTTGTAAATAGTCTTTACATTTTAAGTTTGTCCTCGAAGCCTAACCATTGGTTCCTGGTTTTGAACTTTGCTAGTGGTCTTAGAAGGGTCTGCTTCAAAAGTTGGCTTCTAAGGTTCAAATATCCTCCAATAATTTACCTGTTATTTTGCTTCTTTGTCCTAAACTTTTGAGATTTAAACAATCCTAACATTATCAATTTCATTCCCTACATCATGTAGATTTGGAAACCCAAGCCAGCTCAAAGATAAGATAACCTACAAAAAATTCTGAATATAGCGTTACTTTCAAAAACACTATATTCAAAATGAATATCACAATACCTAGTTTCAAATTCCTGAAAAAAAGTAAAAGACAGCTTACATGGTAATGTAGCAATACTGTAATTGAATATTATCAATAACTTATTTTCAAATATAAAACAACAACTAAGCATCTATCCCACTAGGTGAGGACAGCTACATGAATCCTTTATTTCTCTTGCGCTCTATCAAATAACAAATACTCATTTATCTCCAAATGATTTTTTGACACGTCTTATTTGATCTTTCTCTTTCAATACAAGCAAAATTCAATAACTCAACTATCCTTACTGAAGCTTCTATCAACTTACAATTTATATGTCCAAACCATCTAAACCGATTATCCCTAAGCATATTCTCAACTGAGATTACTCCAATCTTCTCACAGATATATTCATTTCTTATCATATCTTTTCATGTATACTCACTCATCCACATTAACATCCTCATCTCGACGACACCTTTTTTACTTATATGCTTTCACTTTAGTAGGTCAGCATTCACCACTATATAACATTACTAATCTTATAATTGTTTTATAGAATTTAACTTTAAATTTGAATAAAATTTTTTATCATACAATACGCTACAAGTATTTCTCCATTTTAACGACCCTGCTTAGATTTTATTGATAATATCACCAACTACTTAACTGTTATTTTATATAATTAATCTAAGATATTTAAATCACTCATTTTTCTTATTCTAAAGTATTCATCTATAATTTGAGTTTTTTCTTAACCCTTTTTTTGCTCTTATCAATAAAAAGAATATCATCTGCAAAAAAAATACACCAAGATACTACTTCTTAGATATATCCAGTCAAGGCCTCCATAGCTAATGCAAAAAAATATGAACTTAAAGTTAAGACTTGATGTAGTCCAGCTGTAATAAAAAAATCTTTAATTAAATTACTTTATGTTCAAACACAAATAACAACTCATTTATACATATCTTTAATAACTTGAATATTGACAATATAAATTCCTTTCTTTTCTAAAACTTTTCAAAGCACTTTCCTTGAAATTTTATCATAAGTTTTTTCAAATTGATGAAAGTTAAATACAATTTTTTTTTTACTGAACTTTTTCATTACATCCCTCAGCAAATGAATAGCTTTCATAGTATATCTATCAGACATAAAATCAAATTGGTTCTGAGATATCCTACTATTGCAATGTAATCTTTGCTCGATTATTCTTTCCTAAAATTTTAAATTATAGCTCATTAATTTAATACCTCTATAATTGACACAATCATATATATCGCATTTATTTTTTTAAATAAATATCAATGTCTTCTTTCTCCACTCATTTCACATTCATTTAGTCTTCAAAATTATATTAAATAACTTAGTGAGCCAAAACACTCTTTCAACTCTAACACATTTTCAAACATCTACTAAGATATCATATGGTCCAACTGCCTTTTTATAATTCATCTTCTTTAAAATCAAATACATCAAATGTAATGATAATTCCTATTCTTTTTTTTTTAATATTAAGTTTCGTAAGATCAAATGTATTATCACAACCATTATTCAAAAAATATTGAAAATAACCCTCATTCATCTATATTGAATATTTTTTTCCTTGAAAAGTACTTTGTCATACTCATCTTTAAGTAAATAAAGTCTTTAAATTTCTTTATTTTTCATCTTAGTAAGTCTATATATATATATATATATATATTTTTTTTTCTCCTTCTTTGGACTGTAAATCCTCAAACGCATAATTTTACAATACATTACTTTCTTGAACTCTTGTCGAGATATTTTATATTTCTCTTAACTCTTTTTATTCTTGCATTTGTATCAATCTTTATAACATATTTTTTCTCTTTAATTTTTTCTGTACATCTTATTTTCACCACCAAGCATCTTTATTATTAGAAATCTCCTAACACTTCCTTCGCTACTTTGTGGATGCAATCAACAACTGTCAACCATATAAAATCAATACCCCTCCAATGTTCTGTTGCCTAAATTCTATAACCCTCCTCCAAAAGATATTCTTATTCTCCTTATTCTCATTCTCAAGATTTCACCATCGAGTTTAAAAATATTATTTCAACTTATTATTTTCTATCCAACTCTTCGTTTTGAGATCTGAGACCATTAATTAATATTGGGTAGTTAGACATTGACTTGAGAAGATTTTATAATTTTTACACTTTGAGCAATCTCATTTTTATAAAAAAAAATAATTAATCTGTGATCTGGAAGATCTACTCTTGTAAATGATTATATGCACATTTTTTTCTTAAATATTAGCAATTATAAAATTATAATTTCAAAAGAACTCTAAAATAGTTCTACCTTTCTTATTAGTCTCCTAAAAATCATACTATCATGAATGCTATTAAATTCCTCAGCAACATGTCCAACATATCTATTTAAATCTCCTACAATATATATTCCTTCCTCTTGAGGTATCCCTTGTATCAGTTCTTCTAAGTAATTCTAAAATTTTTTCTTTATATTTACATTCAAACCTACTTGGGAGGGTAAACAATTAAAGTGTTAATAATTATTCCATTGATCATAATTTTTAAAGATATAATTCTATCTTCATTTCTTTTAACTTTCACTATATGATCCTTCAGACTCGTGTCCAGAATTATACTCACCTTATTCATAGTTCTATTCTTACTAAGATACTAAAGCTTGAAGCCTAGGTTATCAAGTTATTTGACTTTCTGTCCCACTTATTTTGTTTCTTGTAAAAGCAAAATATTAATCTTTTTGCGTATTATGATATCCGCCAACTCCATTAGCTTACTTATTATGGTCCTTATATTCTAAGTACCTAACCTTATTCTAGTGTCTTGAATATTAGTATTAGCATTATGGATTAATTTCTTTATCTGTATCCGTCTATAATGTAAGAGCCCTTGCTCACTCATCACTACACTCGGGTGTCAATGCAGTAGCTTTTACACACTTTTTACTGTATTTAGGCAATACAGTGTGTAACTTCCAAGAAACACCCTAGTTTTAGTGTAATTTTTTAAAGGATTTATGTTATATTTGTTTTACAAGCTTTACGCTGACTGTCGATAGTCTAACGCAACTCTCCGTGTTTCACATTAGTAACTAATTTTTTCTAAATAATTTGTTGTTTAAGAAGCAGTTTGATGAGGTTTATATGTATGCATGTACACATGTAATTCGGCTTCAATTATATTTTCTTGTGGTTTGTGATCGAGATTGGACACTTCAATTATTCAAATTTACTGGAATTGATATATACATTCATATTATCCCTAAAGGAATCAACATGAAAAATATACATTCACAAATAATTGTTTCTTGAGTTCATAAGGTGGATAAGTTGATGACCATCATGGAATGACAAAATGGAAATGTGAAGTTGGCTTTCTTCTGCTCTTGAAAGAGTTTCAACTTCCTTTCCTTTTATTGTTTTCTAGATCTATAAACAATCAGCCCTTCTCCTGTACTGACTACATCAAAATTGCTTGCAAACGAAAACAACTCACCAGATGCTTTGCAGCCAAATTCTTCTGTAGAGCTTTCATATCTCCCTGAAAACCAGATGATGCCAATACACATTTATCAGCTCTGCAAATTCAAAAGCAATGGAATCATCAGCAAAATTGTTAAAATTCTTGCTACCAAGTAACCTAGGAGCTTAAGTTTCTAGGCTGTAGCCCATGAATAATTTCATATTAGACTCCTCCTCACACGCAAGCTATCTGCTTCGTAGCATGGATAGTTCAGCATAGGTTTTTTTTTTCTTTTTTATATGACTAAGATCAGGGATCAAAATTGAGACCTCTTCCTCTGACACCATGTTGAATCTATGATTACCAACAGACCTAAAAGCTTAAGCTTGTAGGTTACGGTTCAAGAATAATTTTATATTCTTACAAAAATAACATAAAAACGTTACTACAGCATTTAGGAAAACATTCTGATATTTACACCCATAAAGTAAGCGAAACCCTAGGGACATGAAGAAAAACGAAAAGAACCACCACAGTCCGTAATTTAGTTCATCACACAGAAAGATGAGATGCAAGCATCGAAAACCAACTCCTTATGAGGCATTTCCGGCAAAATTACAAGATTGGAATTTGTCTCTATGGTGCAAAGACCGGTAACTTGAAATGCGCCGCCATCCCCAATAACACCAAATCATATGACAAGAAGAAACAAGAAAACGAAATACAACCATTCAAACCTAATTGAATCGAGATAGATGGGAGAAATTAACCATGAAATTCAGATGAAAACGAGGAGGGGAACACAAGGGGTGAAGAGTTTGTACAGCTTGCAGATCTTGGAGTAGTCGCGGGTGTGTATGCTGTATCCAACAGAAAGGCGCGTATCTGCGGCCACTACGCAGTAGTCTAACCCAGCGATCGCCACGCAAGTCCTGAGGATTACATCCCGATGCACACCGATAAGCGGCGAGAAGATAGTGACGAGAAAGATGAATGCAGAAGACAAAAATGTGATTGCGGAAACTTACCCTCCATTGTTCTCGTAAACCCAGTCGCCTCTCAACGCCATCGATTTGAGGGAAGAAGACAGCGAGAATGAACAACGTCGCTCTACAAGTTCGCTCGATGGTGGCTGCTGTGTTTCCCTTCTTCTTCACCAAGCCCAAAGGCCGGTCAGCTCGAGCGAGTTTATTGAGTTTTATTCGAATAGAATAAAATTTATTCTGTTTCGAGTTAATTTTTTTATTGTATTAAACTTAATTTTTATTTAAATATTTTTTCTATTGAGTTAATTTTCTAGTTAAATATATAAAAACTTGTTTACTTATGCAGATTTAAATTAATTTTAGTTAATTTTAATCAAGTATTTCACATTACCCATAAAATTTAGTCTTAAAAATTAACTTTATTTCACATTCTATATATCAGATAAATAATTAATTTATAATACATTTCTCACACAAGCCCAACATAATAACTAACTTTGTTTTAAATGATTCACAATTTTTAATAAAAAATATTTTTATTCAAATTTAATTTTAATCTCATTAAAATTAATTTTTGCAAACTTAATCGAAGATCAATTTTGTTGAATGTTATTTTCATTTTAGTATAATTATTATAAGATTATTCTTATAGTGTTATGTGATATTTTAGGTTATGATATGAGAATTTAGAATATTATTAGATATTGATTGAACTGAGTTTAAATCGATTAAATATAATAAATCCACTAAAATAAAGCTGACTGATTTTATGCTGTAATAAAATAAGTATTGTAAAAATGAGAATGCTAAGTTGGATAAGTAGATATACATAAAAGTATATAATGAGAAATGAATATATCAATAAAAAATTAGAGTAATTTCAATTGAGGATAAAAAAAAAGTAGGATAAATACAACAATATCAAGTAAATTAGTCACCAAAATCATTTATTAAGTCTACATACATCGATATAAAACCAACTATAGAAATAAATGTTGTTAGTATGTTAAAATATCTCAATATGTATGGAATCAATAGCTAAATAGAAGTACTCCGTTAAATTCCAATGATATAACAAATATAAGTTGTGTAACTGCAAGAAGTTGGTTGAAATGCCTTAGCACGAAATAGAACAGTATCTAAATCTTAAGATTTTATTAAAAAAACTGTAGAAAACCATCGAATTATCATGTGATTACAATACTTTAGCTTAAACAACTTAATATATAATGAAACGGTCGCTAAATACTTTGTATTCAACTTAAATTTGTTAATATCGCACTAAATAGTCATATAATTTTCACTCTTTAGTTTAAAAATATTGATATAAAATAAATAAATTTCTATAGGCATCTATTAAGTTGAAATACTTTGATATATAACTAAAGAGATGTATAATTACTGATATTGATTCAAAATATCTTTATATACGTCGAATAAGTCTCGAAACACATGCATTCAGTTTAAATAATTTAATATAATAGATATACAATGTGAAATTCTAAATATTAACTTATAATACCTTAATATGTAATATATCGATGCCTTAATGTAATGATTATGTTCAAATATGTTGATAATTCATTGAGTAGCTACATAGTAGATAGAATTCCATAAAAATAATTTAAAAAGTACCAATTCAGCCTCTAAATACATGTCTTTAGCCTAAATTTAATGATATACTAATGAATAGTTATATAACAGCAATGCTTTTATTCAAATGCGTTAATACATAACACATTAGTATCTAAAAGTACATACTTGTGGAAATACATTGATATACTTTAAAATAGGCATAGATGCTTGTATTTAAAAAGAATAGCTTGATCTAAATGGAATAGATCTCTATACATGTGTATTTAGGTTAAATACATCTATTTGACTAATACAAGTCGCGTAATTACGACAACTAAGTGGAAATACTATGACACTAGTGAATCGATGACTCAAAGCTAATATTTTGTTCAAATGTGATGAAAAAACATTGTATGTGCATATAATTTCTAGTATTCACTTAAAACACTGTAATACGTAGCAAAGCCCTAAATGCTTATCTTAAAATTAAATTCATTCGTAGTGCCGAGAATAATTGTATAAACGCCATTGTTTAACGCAAATCCATTGATATGTAATGAATTCGTCTCTAATGATGCCTAGTAAGTCAAAATAGCTCGATATACCGGTAACGCATGATATAATTGAGGGTAATTAGTTAAAACAACATGGCATATATTAAATAGATCACTGAGGATATATTTTCGGATAAAATATATCGATAAAACTACAATAAGTGATGTATTTACGAGTACTAAGGTAAAATACCTCGATTTGCAGTAAATCGATATTAAATGCTAGTATTCTATTCTAATACATTCACTAATTATCGCAATGTCATGTAATTGCCAGAAGATCGATAAAATAACTTTATTTGCAATGAATTGATCTCTAAATGGTTGCATTCAACTTATCTTTTTCGATATGACAACAAATAGTTGCATTATTGATATATCGAATGTGCATATAGCTGCTAGTATTCTATTAAAACAATGTAATTCGTAACAGACGAGACCTAAAAGCATATGTTCTAATTAAATTCATTTGTAGAGGCGAGAATAACGATATAAATGCTATTGTTCAACTCAAATTCATTGATTTATAATAAATTCGTCTATAAAAATGTTTATTAAATTGAAATAAAATGATTTACCAGTAACTAGTGGTATAATTGCAGGTAATTAATCAAAATAATTTGATATACAATAAATAGATCACTAAGCATATGCTTTAAGTTAAAATACATCAATATAACTACTATAAGTGATTTATTTACGAGTATTAAGCTTAAATGCCCCGATTTGCAGTAAAATAATTTTAAATGCTGGTAATCTATTCAAATACATTCACCAATAATCAAAAAGACATATAATTGCCAGCAGTTAGTTAAAATAACTTTATTTGTAATGAATCAATCTCTAAATGCTTGCATTCAACTTGACATTTTCGATATAGCAACAAATAGTAGCATTATTGTTCTTTTTTTAATTCAAATACAACAAATTAGTCACCAAAAGCTTAAGTGCAAATGCATAAATATACAACCAACTATCGATATCAATGTTGTTATTAAGTTAAAATGCCTCAATATGCATGGAGTCAATTGCAAAATAGGAGTACTCCGTTAAATTCTGGTGACATAACAAATATAAGTGTGTAATTGCGAGAAATTGATTGAAACGACTTGTCAAGAAATAGAGCAGTGTCTGAATCTTAATATTCCATTAAACAACAGTGAAAACCATCAAATTATTGCGTGATCACAATACTTTACTTTAAATAACTTAATAAATAACGAAATAATTTCTAAATACTTTTATTTAACTTAAATTTGCTAATATAGTATTGAATAATCGTATAATTTTCACTCTTTAGTTTAAAAATATTGATATGAAATAGATAAATCTCTATAGGCATTGATTAAGTTGAAAGACTTTGATATACGGCTAAAGAGTTATATAGTTACTAATATTGAGTCAAAATATCTTTATATGCGTTGAATAAGTCTTGAAACATGTGTATTCAGTTTTAATAATTTAATATAACAGATATACATTGAAAACTTCTGACTATTAACTTATAATACATTAATATGTAATATACGATGTCTTAATGCTGTGATTATTTTCAAATATCTTAATAATTCATCGTGTAGCAAAATAATCAATAGAATTCAGTAAAAATAACTTAACATGCACTGATTCAGCCTCCAAATGCGTGTCTTCAGCCTAAATTCATCGATACATAAATGATTAGTTGTATAATAGCAAAATTCTAGTTTAAACGCGTTAATATATAACGCATTAGTATCTATAATATACTTATGGGAATATATCTATATACTTTCAAATAGACGCATAGATGCTTGTATTTAGAAAGAATAGTTTGATATAAGTGGAATCGATCTCTATACATATGTATTTAGGTTAACCACATCTATTTGACAATTATAAGTTATGTAATTATGACAATTAAGTGAAAATACTGTGATGTATAGTGAATCGATGTCCCAAAGCTAATATTTTGTTCAAATGCATTGAAAAAACATCGAATGTGCATATCGTTGCTAGTAATCAGTTAAAACACTGTAATATGTAACAAATGAGACCCGAAAAGCATATTTTCAAGTTACATTCATTCGTAGAGCCGAGAATAATGGTAAAAATGCCATTGTTCAACACAAATCTATTGATATATAATAAATTCTGGAAATAGATCGATATACTGGTAACGCGTGGTATAATTGCGGGTGATTACTCAAAACAATTTGATATACATTAAATAGATCACTATGAATATGCTTTCGGAAAAAATACATTAATAAAACTATTATAAGTGATGTTTTTACGAGTATTAAGCTATAATACCTTGATTTGCCATACATCGATATTAATGCTAGTATTCTATTTAAATACATTCGCCAATCATCGAAAAGTAATATAAATTAGTCTTTGAAAAGTCATATACATCAAATAGATTATAAAGTATATGCTCTCGAATAAAATACATCTATATAATTATTGTAAGTGATGTATTTACTAGTATTAACCTAAAATACCTCGATTTACCGTAAATCGATATTAAATATTAGTATTCTATTCAAATACATTCACTAATCATTGAAAAGTTATATAAATCAATTTTTCAAAGCTAATATTTTGTTTATTAAAAAAATATCGAATGTGCATGTAATTACTAGTATTCAGTTAAAACACTGTAATTCGTAGCAAATGAGACCCTAAATGCATATATTTTGATTAAATTCATTTGTAGAGACGAGAATAATGGTATAAATGTCATTGTTCAACTCAAATTCATTGATACATCAGAAATTCTTTTATAAAAATGTCTATTAAATTAAAATAAATCGATTTACTAGTAACTAGTGGTATAATTGCAGGTAATTAGTCAAAAAAACTTGATATACATCAAATAGATCACAAAACACATGCTCTCGAATAAAATAGATCGATATAACTACTATAAGTGATGTATTTACGAGCATTAAGCTAAAATATCCTAATTTGCAGTAAAATGATATTAAATACTGGTATTCTATTCAAATACATTTATCAATCATCGAAAAGCCATATAATTACCAGCAGTTAGTTAAAATAACTTATTTGCAATAAATCGATCTCTAAATGCGTACATTCAACTTAACGTTTTCGATATAGCAGCAAATAGTAGCATTATTGTTCTTTTTGCAATTCAAATAGAATAAATTAGTCACCAAAAGCATCTATTAAGTGTAAATATATCGATATACAACCAACTATAGATATGAATGTTGTTATTAAGTTACTATGCCTCGATATGTATGGAATCAATCACAAAATAGGAGTACTGCGTTAAATTTTGGTGATATAACAAATATAAGTGTGTAATTGCGAGAAGTTGGTTGAAACGCCTTGTCAAGAACTAGAGCAGTGTCCAAATTTTAATATTCTATTAAACAACAGTGTAAAACCATCAATTTATTGCGTGCTCGCAATACTCACTTTAGTTCAAATTATTTAATATATAAGGAAACGATCTCTAAATTCTTTTATTCAACATAAATTTGCTGATATAGAATTGAATAATCTTATAATTTTCACTATTTAGTTTAAAAACATTAATTTGAAATAAATAAAACTCTATAGGCTTCTATTTAGTTGAAGTACTTTGATATACTGCTAAGGAGTCGTATAATTGCAGATATTGGGTCACAATATCTTCATATGCGTTGAATAAATCTCGAAACATTTGCATTCTATTTTAATAATTTAATGCAATAGATATACATTGTGAAATTCCGAGTATTAATTTATAATACGTTAATATGTAATACAATGATGCCTCAATGAAGTGATTATGTTCAAATACATTGATTACTCATCGTGTAGCTAAATAATCAATAAAATTCAGTAAAAATAACTTGCACTGATTCAGCCTCTAAATACATGTCTTTTGCTTAAATTCATCGATACATGAATGAATAGTTGTATAATACCAGCGTTTTAGTTCAAATGCATTAATACGTAATACATTAGTATCTAAAAATATATACTTATGAAAATACATCGATATACTTTTCAAATAGTTGCATAAATGCTTGTATTTAGAAAGAATAGCTTGAGATAATTGGAATCGGTCTTTATACATATGTTTTAAGGTTAAATACATCTATTTAACTGATATAAGTCGCATAATTATGGTAACTAAGTAGAAATACCATGATACATAATAAATCGATGTCTCAAAACTAATATTTTGCTCATTTGTGTTGAAAAAATAACGAATGTGCATATAATTGCTTGTATTTAGTTAAAACACAGAAATACGTAACAAACGAGACCCTAAAAGCATATGTTCAGAATAAATTCATTTGTAGAGCCGAGAATAATGGTATAAATACCATAATTTAACACATAAACGTCAATTGTTGATTGAAATACATCAATATAGCAAACATTAGGTGTAATCAGAGAATTATGTCAAAAAACATTCATATAGATAACATTAAAGTCAAATTGCATATTCTCTTCAAATACAATAAAAATTAATTGAATACTCACACAATTACTTGTATTCAATTAAAATAACTTATTATGCTATGAACTATACTCTAAATATTTTTTTTTTACCATACTCTAAATACTTGTACACCACTTGAATTTAACGTAATGCAATGAATAGCTGAAAAAATATCACTATTTAAATCAGTCCCTAAAAAAGCCTATTCTCTTAAACTTTATCGATATACTGACAAAAATATGTGTAATCGTAGGTATTATATTAAAATGCAATCAAATGTCCCTAATATATTGCCAAATATTAATTTTTAATTAAAATACATCAATATAACAAACATTAGGTGTGTAATCAGAGAATTATGTTAAAAAACTTTCATATAGACAAGATTAAAGTCAAATTGCATATATTCTCTTCAAATACAATAAAAACTAATTGAATACTGACGCAATTGCTTGTATTCAGTTAAAATAACTTATTATGCAATGGATCGTACTCTAAATGCTTGTACTCCACTTGAATTAAACGTAATGCAATGAATTGCTTCAAAAACATCAGTATTCTACTCAAATTTCATTGATATGTCCTATTTCTATCCCTAACAGAGCCTATTCTCTTAACATTGATCGATATACTGATAAAAATATGTGTAATCATAGGTAGTACATTAAAACTAGGGTGGCAAAATGGGTTGGCGGGTCGGGTTCGGGTCAAACCCGAATCCGACCTGACCCGACACAAATAGCTTCAACCCGAACCCAACCCATTTATTAAGTGGGTCAAAATCCATGACACGAACCTGACCCGATTAATAAATGGGTCGGGTTGGCGGGTCGACCCGACCAGTTTATAGGGTATTTTTTGATAAATGCCGAACTCGAACCCTACCCGACCCAATTATGCCAAACCCAAACCCGTCACATTTAATAAATGGGTCAAAATTCATGACCCATACCCGAAATTTGCAGGTCGGGTTCGGGTCGGGTTCACTGGTCGGGTCATATATTGCCACCCCTAATTAAAACACAATCAAATATCCCTAATAGATAGCCAAATATCAATTTTCGATTGAAATACATTAATATAATAAACATTAGGCGTGTAATCAGAATATTATGTTAAAAAACCATCATATAAGATCAACGTCAAATTGCATATATTCTTATTAAATATAATAAAAACTAATTGAATACTCACACAATTGTTTGTATTCAGCTAAAATAACTTATTATATAATGAATCGTACTCTAAAAGCTTGTACTCCACTTGAATTCAACGTAATGCAATGAATAACTGTAAAAATATATTTAAATCAAATTCATTGATATATCATAAATCAGACCCTGAAAGAGCCTATTATCTTAAAATTAATCGATACACTCACTAAAAAGTTATGTAATTGTAGGTATTATATTAAAACGCAATCGAATGTCCCTAATAGATCACCAAATATCAATGTTCGATTAAAATACAATAATATAGCAAATATTAAGTGTGTAGTCAGAGTATAATGTTAAAAATTCTTCATACAGACATGATCAAAGTCAAATTGCATATATTCTCTTTAAATATAATATAAAAACAAATTGAATATTCACACAATTGCTTGTATTCAGTTAAAACAACTTATTATGCCATGAATTGTACTCTAAATGCTTGTACTCCACTTTAATTTAACGTAATGTAATGAATAGCTGTAAAAACATCACTATTCAACTCAAATACATTGATATGTCCTAAATTAGGCCCTAAAAGAGCCCATTCTCTTAAAATTGATCGATATACTGACAAAAAGATGTGTAATTGTAGGTATTACATTAAAACACAATCAAATGTCCCTAATAGATCGCCAAATATCAATTCTCGATTGAATACATCAATAGAGCAAATATTAGGTGTGTAATCAGAGTATTATGTTAAAAAATTTTCATATAGACAAGATCAATGTCAAATTACATAAATTCTCTTCAAATACAATAAAAACTAATTGAATACTCATACAATTGCTCGTATTCAATTAAAATAAATTATTATGCACTAAATCGTACTCTAAATGCTTGTACTATACTTGAATTTAACGTAATGCAATGAATAGCTATAAAAACATCACTATTCAACTCAAATTCATTGATATGTCAGAAATCAATCCCTAAAAGAGCCTATTCTCTTAAACTTTATCGATATACTCACAAAATAATATGTACTTGTAGGTATTGCAGTAAAACACAATCGAATGTCCCTAATAGATTGTCAAATATCAATTTTCGATTGAAATACAACAATATAGTAAACATTAAGTGTGTAATCAGAGTATTATGTTAAAAACCTTCATATAGACATGATCAAAGTGAAATTTCATATATTCTCTTTAAATATAATAAAAATCAATTTAATACTCACACAATTGCTTGTATTCAGTTAAAATAACTTATTATGCCATGAATCGTACTCTAAATGCCTATACTCCACTTGAATTCAACGTAATGCAACGAATAGCAGCAAAAATATCACTATTCAACTAAAATACATTGATATGTCCTAAATTTGTCCGTAAAAAAGCCTATTCTCTTAAAATTAATCGATATACTGATAAAAACAAGTGTAATTATAAGTATTACATTAAAACACAATCGAATGTCCTTAATAGATCGCCAAATATTAATTTTTGATTGAAACACAAAAATATAGCAAAATTAGGTGTGTAATCAGAGTATTATGTTAAAAAATCTTCATCTAGACAAGATCAAAGTCAAATTGCATATATTCTCTTCAAATATAATAAAAACTAATTAAATACTCACACAATTACTTGTATTTAGTTAAAACAACTTATTATGCCATGAATCGTACTTCAAATGCTTGTACTCCACTTGAATTCAACGTAATACAACGAATAGCTGCAAAAATATCACTATTCAACTCAAATACGTTGATATATCCTAAATCAGTCCCTAAAAGAGCTTATTCTCTTAAAATTGATCGATATACTGACAAAAAGATATGTAATTGTAGGCATTACATTAAAAAGCAACTAAATGTCACTAATAGATCGCCAAATATCAATTTCGATTGATTACATAATACAACAAAGATTACGTGTGTAATAAGAGTATTATGTTAAAAAACTTTCATATAGACAAGATCAATATCAAATTGCATATATTCTCTTCAAATACAATAAAAACTAATTGAATACTCACACAATTGCTCGTATTCAGTTAAAATAACTTATTATGCACTGAATCATACTCTAAATGCTTGTACTATACTCGAATTTAACGTAATGCAATGAATAGCGGCAAAAGCATCACTATTTATCTCAAATTCATTGATATGTCATAAATCAGTCCCTACAAGAGCCGATTCTCTTAAACTTTATCGATATAAAGTTTAAGAGTATTATGTTAAAAACCCTACATAGACAAGGTAAAAGCCAAATTGCATATATATATATATATCCTCTTCAAATACAATACAAACTAATTGAACACTCACAAAATTACTTATATTCAATTAAAATAACTTATTATGCCATGAATCATACTCTAAATGCTTGTACTCCACTTAAATTCAACGTAATGCAATGAATAGCTGCAAAAATATCACTGTTCAACTTAAATTCGTTGATATGTCATAAATCAGACCCAAAAAAAGCATATTTTCTTAAAATTGATCGGTATACGGACAAAAAAATGTGTAATTGTGGGTATCACATTAAAACACATTCAAATGTCTCAAATAAATCACCAAATATCAATTTTCGACTGAATACATCAATACTGCAAATATTTGGTGTGTAATTAGAGTATTACGTTAAAAAAACTTTCATATAGACAAGATCAATGTCAAATTACATATATATTCTCTTCAAATATAATAAAAACTAATTGAATACTCGCACAATTGCTCGTATTCAGTTAAAATAACATATTATGCACCGAATCGTACTCTAAGACCTCGTTTGTTTTTAAGTTTAGAATTAACCTGGTTTAATTTTAATCTGGCATATCACATCACACATAAAATTTAATATTAAAAATTAACTTTATTTCACATCCTACACATATTACTAAAATAATAACTAACTTATATCACATCCCTCACATATCCCAATATAATACCTAACTTTATATCACATCTCTCACATTTCTCAACATAATAACAAACCTTATAAACAAACAGGCTTATACTCCACTTGAATTCAACATAATGTAATGAATAGCTGCAAAAACATCACTATTTAACTCAAATACATTGATATGTCATAAATCAGTCTTTAAAAGAGCCTATTCTCTAAAAATTGATCGATATACAGACAAAAAGATGTGTAATTGTAGGTATTACATTAAAACATTCAAATGTCCATAATAAATCACCAAATATCAACTTTCGATAGAATATATCAATAGTATGAATAGGTGTGTAATCAGAGTGTTATGTTAAAAAACTTTCATATAGACAAGATCAATATCAAATTACATATATTCTCTTCAAATACAATAAAACTAATTGAATACTCACATAATTGATCGTATTCAGTTAAAATAACATATTATGCACTAAATCGTACTCTAAATGCTTGTACTCCACTTGAATTTAATGTAATGTAATGAATAGCTGCAAAAACATCACTATTCAACTCAAATTCATTGATATGTTCTAAATCAAACTCCCTAAAAGAGCTTATTCTCTTAAAAGTGATCTATAGTACTTACAAAAAGATGTGTAATTGTAGGTGTTACATTAAAATGCAATCGAATGTTCCTAAAAGATCACTAAATATCAATTTTTGATCGAAATACGATAATATAGCAAACATTAGGTGTGTAATCAGTGTATTATATTAAAAAACCATCATATAGACATGATCAAAGTCAAATTGCATATATTCTCTTCAAATATAATAAAAACTAATTGAATACTTATACAATTGCTTCTGTTAAGTTAAAACAACTTATTATGTCATGAATCGTACTCTAAATGCTTGTACTCCACTTGAATTCAACGTAATACAATGAATAGTTGTAAAAATATCATTCAACTCAAATTCATTGATATGTCCTAAATCAGTCCCTAAAAGAGCCTATTATCTTAAAATTGATCGATATACTAACAAAAAAATATGTAATCGAAGGTATCACATTAAAACGCAGTCAAATGTCCCTAATATATTGCCAAATATTAATTTTCATTTGAAATACATCAATATAGCAAACATTAGGTATGTAATCAGAGTATCATGTTAAAAAACGTTCAAATACACAAGATCAATGTCATATTGCATATATTCTCTTCAAATACAATAAAAACTAATTGAATACCCGCACAATTGCTCGTATTTAGTTAAAATAATATATTATGCACTGAATCGTACTCTACATGCTTGTACTATACTTGAATTTAACGTAATACATTGAATAGATGCAAAAATATTACTATTCAACTCAAATTCATTAATATGTCATAAATCAGTCCCTAAAAGAGCCTATTCTCTTAAACGTTATCGATTGTAGGTATTACGATAAAACGCAATCGAATGTTCCTAATAGATCGCCAAATATTAATTTTCAATTAAAATACATTATTATAGCAAACATTAGGTGTGTAATCTGAATATTATGTTAAAAATCTTCATATAGTCAAGATCAAAGTCAAACTGCATATATTCTTTTCAAAATACAATAAAAACTAATTGAATACTCACACAATTGCTTGTATTCAGTTAAAATAACTTATTATGCAATCAATCGTAACCTAAATGCTTGTACTCCACTTCAGTTCAACATAATGCAATGAATAGCTGCAAAAATATCACTATTCAACTCAAATTAATTGATATATCCTAAATTAGTCCCTAAAAGAGCCTATTCTCTTAAAATTGATCGATATACTGACAAAAACATGTGTAATCTTAGGTATCAAATTAAAACTCAATCAATTGTCCCTAATATATCGCCAAATATCAATTTTCGATTGAAATATATCAATATAGCAAACAGTTGGTGTGTAATCAGAGAATTATGTTAAAAAACCTTCATATAGACAAGATTAAAGTCAAATTTCATATATTCTCTTTAAATACAATAAACACTAATTGAATACTCACGCAATTGCTTGTATTCAATTAAAATAACTTATTATGTTATGAATCATACTCTAAATGCTTGTACCACTTGAATTCAACGTAATGAAATGAATAGCTGCAAAAACATCACCATTCAACTCAAATTCGTTGATATGTCATAAATCAGACCTTAAAAGAGCCTATTCTCTTAAAATTTTTTGATATACTAACAAAAAGATGTATAATTATAGGTATTAAGTTAAAACGCAAATACGTGTCCCTAATAGATTGCCAAATATAAATTTTCGATTGAAATACCTCATTATAGCAAACATTAGGTGTGTAATCAGAGTATTATGTTAAAATCTTCATTTTTTTATGTTAAAAAACCTTCATATAGATAAGATCAATATCAAATTACATATATTCTCTTCCAATACAATAAAAACTAATTGAATACTCCACTTAAATTCATTGTAATGCAATGAATAGCATTAAAAATAATATTATTTAACTTAAATTCATTGATATGTCATAAATCAGTCCCTAAAAGTGCCTATTCACTTAAAAGTGATAGATATACTGACAAAAATATGTATAATTGTAGGTATTATATTAAAACACAATCAAATATTTCTAATAGATCGTCAAATATCAATTTTCAATTAAACTACATCGATATAGCAAATATTAGGTGGATAATCAGAGTATTATGTTAAAAAACCTTCATATAGACAAGATTAAAGTCAAATTGCATATATTCTCTTCAAATACAACAAAAACTAATTGAATACTCTCGCAATTGCTTGTATACTGTTAAAAATAACTTATTATGTAATAAATCATACTCTAAATGCTTGTACTCCACTTGAATTCTACGTAATGCAATGAATAGCTGCAAAAACATCACAATTCAACTCAAATTCATTGATATGTCATAAATCAGACCCTAAAAGAGCATATTCTCTTAAAATTGATCGATATACTGATAAAAAAATATATAATTATAGGTATTACATTAAAACGCAAATAATTGTCCCTAATATGCTAAATATCAATTTGCGATTGAAATATATCATTATAGGAAATATTAGTTGTGTAATCAGAGTATTATATTAAAAAACCTTCATATAGATAATATCAATGTCAAATTGCATATATTCTCTTCCAATACAATAAAAACTAACTGAATTCTCACACAATTGCTCGTATTGAGTTAAAATAACATATTATGCACTGAATCGTACTCTAAATGCTTGTACTTCACCTAAATTCAACGTAATGTAATGAATAGCTGCAAAAACATCATTATTCAACTCAAATTCATTGATATGTCTTAAATCAGTCCCTAAAAGAGCCTATTCTTTTAAAAGTGATCTATATACTTACAAAAAGATTTTTAATTGTAGGTATTACATTAAAACGCAATCGAATGTCTCTAATAGATTGCTAAATATAAATGTTTGATTGAAATATAACAATATAGCATACATTAGGTGTGTAATAAGAGTATTATATTAAAAACCTTCATATAGACAAAATTAAAGTCAAATTGCGTATATTCTCTTCAAATAGAATACAAACTAATTGAATACTAACACAATTGCTTGTATTCAGTTAAAATAATTTATTATGCAATAAATCATCCTCTAAATGCATGTACTTCACTAGAATTTAACGTAATGCAATGAATAGCTGCCAAAACATCTCTATTCAACTCAAATTCAATAATATGTCAAAAATCAGACCCTAAAAGAGCCTATTCTCTTAATATTGATCGATATCCTAACAAAAAGATGTGTAATTATAGGTATTACATTAAAACACAAATAAATGTCCCTAATAGATCGCCAAATATCAATTTTCGATTGAAATACATCATTGTAGCAAACATTAGGTGTGTAATCAGAGTATTATGTTGAAAAACCTTCATATAGATAAGATTAATATCACATTGCATATATTCTCTTCCAATATAATAAAAACTAATTGAATACTCGCATATTGCTCGTATTCAGTTAATATAACTTATTATGCAATGAATCGTACTCTAAATCCTTGTACTCCACTTGAATTGAACGTAATGCAATGAATAGCTGCAAAAACATCACCATTTAACTCAAATTCATTGATATGTCACAAATCAGACCTTAAAAGAGCCTATTCTCTTAAAATTGATCGATATACTGACAAAAAGATATGTAATTTTAGGTATTACATTAAAACGCAAATAAATGTCTCTAATAGATCGCCAAATATTAATTTGCATTTGAAATAAATCATTATAGTAAATATTAGGTGTGTAATCAGAGTATATAAAGAACCATAATATAGACTAGATTAAAGTCAAATTGCATATATTCTCTACAAATACAATAAAAAGTAATTGAATACTCATGCAATTGCTTGTATTCCAATAAAATAACTTATTATGCCATGAATCGTACTCTAAATGCTTGTACTCCACTTGAATTCATTGTAATGCAATGAATAGCATCAAAAATAATATTATTTAACTCAAATTCATTGATATGTCATAAATCAGTCCGTAAAAGTGCCTATTCTCTCAAAAGTGATCGATATACTGACAAAAATATGTATAATTGTAGGTGTTAGATTAAAACGCAATCAAATATCCCTAATAGGTCGCCAAATATCAATTTTCTATTAAACTATTTCGATTTAGAAAACATTAGGTGTGTAATCAGAGTATTATGTTAAAAAACCTTCATATAGATAAGATTAAAGTCAAATTGCATATATTCTCTTCAAATACAACAAAAATTAATTGAATACTCACGCAATTGCTTGTATCCAGTTAAAATAACTTATTATGCAATGAATCATACTCTAAATGCTTGTACTACATTTGAATTCAATGTAATGCAATAAATAGCTGTAAAAACATCACCATTTAACTCAAATTCATTGATATGTCATAAATCAGACTCTAAAAGAGTCTATTCTCTTAAAATTGATCGATATACTGACAACATGACGTGTAATTATATGTATTACATTAAAACACAAATAAATGTCCCCAATAGATTGCCAAATATCAATTTTTGATTTAAATACATCATTGTAGCAAACATTAGGTGTGTAATCGGAGTATTATATTAAAAAACCTTCATATAGACAAAATCAATATCAAATTGCATATATTTTCTTCCAATATAATAACAACTAATTGAATACTCACATATTGATCGAATTCAGTTAAAATAATTTATTATGCAATGAATCGTACTCTAAATGCTTGTACTCTACTTGAATTCAATGTAATGCAATGAATAGCTTCAAAAATAATATTATTTAACTCAAGTTCATTGATATGTCATAAATCAGTCTCTAAAAGTGTCTATTCTCTTAAAAGTGATCGATATACTTACAAAAACATGTATAATTATAAGTATTACATTAAAACACAATCAAATGTCCCTAATAGATCACCAAATATCAATTTTTAATTAAACTACATCGATATAGCAAATATTAGGTGTGTAATCAGAGTATTATGTTAAAAAACCGTTACATAGATAAGATTAAAGTCAAATTGCATATATGCTCTTCAAATATAATAAAAACTAATTGAATACTCACACAATTGCTTGTATTCAGTTAATACAATTTATTATGTCATGAATCGTACTCTAAAAGCTTGTACTCCACTTGAACTCAACGTAATTCAACGAATAGATGCAAAAACATCATTCAACTCAAATTCATTGATATGTCCTAAAGCAGTCCATAAAAGAGCCTATTCTCCTAAAATTGATCGATATACCGAATACAATAATACAACAAACATTAGGTGTATAATCAGAGTATTATGTTAAAAAATATTCATATAGATAAGATCAATGTAAAATTGCATATATTATCTTTAAATACAATAAAAACTAATTGAATACTCACACAATTGCTCGTATTTAGTTAAAATAATATATTATGCACTGAATCGTACTCTACATGCTTGTACTATAGTTGAATTTAACGTAATGCATTGAATAGTTGCAAAAATATCACTATTCAACTCAAATTCATTGATATGTCTATTCTCTTAAACGTTGTCGATATACTCACAAAATAATGTGTAATTGTAGGTATTACGGTAAAACGCAATCGAATATCCCTAATAGATATCCAAATATCATATTTCGATTGAAATACATCAATATAGCAAACATTAGGTGTGTAATCAAAGTATTATATTAAAAACCTTCATATAGGCAAGATCAAAGTCAAACTGCATATATTCTCTTCAAATACAATAAAAGCTAATTGAATACTCACACAATTGCTTGTATTCAGTTAAAATAACTTACTGTGCAATGAATCGTAATCTAAATGCTCTTACTTCACTTCAGTTCAACGTAATGCAATGAATAGCTGCAAAAATATCTCTATTCAACTCAAATTCATTGATATGTCATAAATCAGTCCCTAAAAGTGCCTATTCTCTTAAAATTGATCGATATACTAACAACAATATGTGTAATCGTAGGTATCGTATTAAAAAGCAATCAAATGTCCCTAATATATCACCAAATATCAATTTTCGATTGAAATATATCAATATAGCAAACATTAGGTGTGTAATCAGAGAATTATGTTAAAAAACTTTCATATAGACAAGATTAAAGTCAAATTGCATATATTCTCTTCAAATACAAAAAAAACTAATTGAATACTCACGCAATTGCTTGTATTCAGTTAAAATAACTTATTATGCAATGGATCGTACTCTAAATGCTTGTACTCCACTTGAATTAAACGTAATGCAATGAATTGCTTCAAAAATATCACTATTCTACTCAAATTTCATTGATATGTCATAAATCAGACCCTAATAAAAGAGTTTGTTCTCTTAGAATTCTCTTAAACGTTATCGATATACTCACAAAATGATGTGTAATTGTAGGTATTACGAGAAAATGCAATCGAATGTCCCTGATAGATCGCCATATATAAATTTTCGATTGAAAAAAATCAATATAGCAAACATTAGGTGTGTAATCAGAGTATTATGCTAAAAATCTCCATATAGGCAAGATCAAAGTCAAACTGCATATATTCTCTTCAAATACAATAAAAATAAATTGAATACTCACACAATTGCTTGTATTCAGTTAAAATAACTTATTATGCAACGAATCGTACTCTAAATGCTTGTACTCCACTTCAGTTCAATGTAATGCAATGAATAGTTGTAAAAATATCACTGTTCAACTCAAATTTATTGATATATCATAAATCAGTCCTTAAAAGTTCCTATTCTCTTAAAATTAATCGATATACTGACAAAAACATGTCTAATCGTAGGTATCACATTAAAACGCAATCAAATGTCCCTAATATATCGCCAAATATTAATTTTCAATTGAAATATATCAATATAGCAAATATTAGGTGTGTAATCAGAGAATTATGTTAAAAAATCTTCATATAGACAAGATTAAATTCAAATTGCATATATTCTCTTCAAACACAATAAACACTAATTGAATACTCACGCAATTGCTTGTATTCAATTAAAATAACTTATTATGTCATGAATCATACTCTAAATGCTTGTGCTCCACTTGAATTCAACGTAATACAATGAATAGCTGCAAAAACAGCATCATTTAACTCAAATTCATTGATATGTCATAAATCAGACACTAAAAGAGCCTATTCTCTTAATATTGATTCGATATACTGACAAATAAATGAGTAATTATAGGTATTACATTAAAACGCAAATAAATGTCCCTAATAGATCGCTGAATATCAATTTTCAATTGAAATACATCATTATAGCAAACATTAGGTGTGTAATCGGAGTATTACGCTAAAAACCTTCATATAGATAATATCAATGTCAAATTGCATATATTCTCTTCCAATATAATAAAAACTAATTGAATACTTACAGATTGTACGTATTCAGTTAAAATAACTTATTATGCAATGAATCGTAATCTAAAAGCATGTAGTGCACTTGAATTCATTGTAATACAATGAATAACATAAAAAACAATACTATTTAACAAAATTTCATTGATATATCATAAATAAGTCCCTAAAAGTGTCTATTCTCTTAAAAGTGATCGATATACTGACAAAAACATGTATAACTGTAGGTATTACATTAAAACGCAATCAAATATCTCTAATAGATTGCCAAATTTTAATTTTCGATTAAACTACATCGACATAGCAAATATTAGGCGGGTAAACAGTGTATTATGTAAAAAACCTTCATATACATAAGATTAAAGTCAAATTTCATATATTCTCTTCAAATACAATAAAAACTAATTGAATATTTACGTAATTGCTTATATTCAGTTAAAATAACTTATTATGCAAAGAATCATACTTTAAATGCTTGTACTCCACTTGAATTCAACGTAATGCAATGAATAGCTACAAACATATCACCATTCAACTCAAATTCATTGATATGTCAAAAATAAGACCCTTCCTACTTAAAATTAATTAATATACTGACATGAAAATTTGTAATTGTGGGTATTACATTAAAACGCATTCTAATGTCTCTAATAGATCACTAAAAATCAATTTTCGATTGAATATATCAATACTGCGAATATTACGTGTGTAATCAGAGTGTTATGTTAAAAAAACCATCATATAGACAAGATCAATGTCAAATTGCATATATTTTCTTCAAATACAATAAAAACTAATTGAATACTCACACAATTGCTTGTATTCAATTAAAATAACTTATTATATCATGAATCGTGCTCTAAATGCTTGTACTCCACTTGAATTCAATGTAATGCAGTGAATAGCTGCAAAAACATCATTATTTAACTCAAATTCGTTGATATGTCATAAATCAATCCCTAAAAGAGCCAATTCTCTTAAAAGTCATCTATATACTTACAAAAAGATGTGTAATTATAGGTATTACATTAAAATACAATCGAATGTCTCTAATAAATTGCCAAATATCAATTTTTGATTGAAATACAACATAATAGCATACATTAGGTTTGTAATGAGAGTATTATATTAAAAACATTCATATAGACAAGATTAAAATCAAATTGCGTATATTCGCTTCAAATAGAATACAAACTAATTGAATACTAACACAATTGCTTGTATTCAGTTAAAATAACTTATTATGCAATGAATCATACTCTAAATGCTTGTACTCCACTTGAATTTAACGTAATGCAATGAATAGCTGTAAAAACATCACCATTCAACTCAAATTCATTGATATGTCATAAATCAGACCCTAAAAGAGCCTGTTCTATTAAAATTGATCGATATCTTGACGAAAAGATGTATAATTATAGGTATTACGTTAAAATGCAAATAAATGTACCTAATAGATCGCCAAATATCAATTTACGATTGAAATACTTCATTATAGCAAACATTAGGTGTTTAATCAGAGTATTTTATTAAAAAACCTTCAAATAGACAAGATCAATTTCAAATTGCATATATTCTCTTTCAATACAATAAAAACTAATTGAATACTCACACATTGCTCGTATTTATTTAAAATAACTTATTATGCAATGAATCGCACTCTAAATGCTTGTACTCCACTTGAATTCAATATAATGTAATGAATAGCATCAGAAACAATATTATTTAACTCAAATTCATTGATATGTCATAAATCAGTCCCTAAAAGCGCCTATTCTCTTACAAGTGATTGATATACTGACAAAATATGTATAGTTGTAGGTATTACATTAAAGCGCAATCAAATATCCCAAATAGATCGCCAAATATCAATTTTTGATTAAACTACATCGATATAGCAATATTAGGTGTGTAATCAGAGTGTTATGTTAAAACAACCATCATATAGACAAGATCAATGTCAAATTGCATATATTCTCTTCAAATACAATAAAAACTAATTGAATACGCATGCAATTGCTTGTATTCAATTAAAATAACTTATTATGTCATAAATCATACTCTAAATGCTTGTACTCCACTTGAATTCAACGTAACGCAATGAATAGCTGCAAAAATATCACTATTCAACTCAAATTCATTGATATGTCATAAATAAGACCCTAAAAGAGCCTGTTCTCTTAAAAGTGATCGATATACTGATAAAAAGATGTATAATTATAGGTATTAAGTTAAAACCCAAATAAATGTCCCCAATAGATTGCTAAATATCAATTTACGATTGAAATATATCATTATAGCAAACATTAGGTGGGTAATCAGAGTATTATGTTAAAAAACCTTCATATAGACAAGATCAATGTCAAATTGCATATATATTCTCTTCCAGTACAATAAAAACTAATTGAATACTCACACATTGCTCGTATTCAGTTAAAATAACTTATTATGCAATGAATCGCACTCTAAATGCTTGTACTCCACTTGAATTCATTGTAATACAATGAATAGCATCAAAAATAATATTATTTAACTCAAATTCATTGATATATCATAAATCAGTCCGTAAAAGTGCCTATTCTCTCAAAAGTGATCGATATACTGACAAAAATATGTATAATTGTAGGTGTTACATTAAAACGCAATCAAATATCCCTAATAGATCACCCAATATTAATGTTCGATGAAACTACATCGATATAGCAAATATTAGGAGGGTAATCAGAGTATTATGTTAAAAAACCTTCATATAGAAAAGATTAAAGTCAAATTTCATATATTCTCTTCAAATAGAATAACAACTAATTGAATACCCACGCAATTGCTTGTATTCAGTTAAAATAACTTATTATGCAATGAATCATACTCTAAATGCTTGTGCTCCGCTTGAATTCAACGTAATGCAACGAATAGCTACAAAAACATCATCATTCAACTCAAATTCATTGATATGTCATAAATCAGACCCTAAAAGAGCCTATTCTCTTAAAATTGATCGATATACTGATAACAAAATATGTAATTACAGGTATTACATTAAAACGGAAATAAATGTCCCTAATAGATCACTAATTATGAATTTTCGATTGAAATACATCATTATAGCAAACATTAGGTATGTAATCAGATTATTATGTTAAAAAACCTTCATATAAATAATATCAATATCAAATTGCATATATTCTCTTTCAATACAATAAAAACTAATTGAATACTCACACAATTGCTTGTCTTCAGTTAAAATGATATATTATGTACTGAATCGTACTCTAAATGCTTGTACTCTACTTGAATTCAACGTAATGTAACGAATAGTTGCAAAAACATCACTATTCAATTCAAATTCATTGATATGTCCTAAATCAGTCCCTAAAAGAGCCTATTCTCTTAAAAGGGATCTATATACTTACAAAAGGATGTGTAATTGTAAGTATTCCACTAAAACGCAATCAAATGTCCCTAATAGATTGCCAGATATCAATTTTTGATTGAAATACAACAATATAGCATACATTAGGTGTGTAATGAGAGAATTATATTAAAAACCTTCATACCTTTCTTGGCCTTTTGGCTAACATCAAGTATATTAAAAACCTTCTTATAGGCAAGATTAAAGTCAAATTGCATATATTCTCTTCAAATAGATTACAAACTAATTGAATACTAACACAATTGCTTGTATTCAGTTAAAATAACTTATTATGTAATGAATCATACTTTAAATGCTTGTACTCCACTAGAATTGCATAGCTGCAAAAACATTGATTCAACTCAAATTCATTGATATGTCATAAATAAGACCCTAAAAGAGCCTATTCTCTTAACATTGATCAATATACTGACAAAAAAATGTGAAAGTGTGGGTATTACGTTTAAACGCATACAAATGTCCCTAATAGATTGCCATATTTTAATTTTCGATTGAAATACATCATTGTAGCAAACATTAGGTGTGTAATCAAAGTATTATGTTAAAAACCTTCATATAGATAAGATCAATGTCAAATTGCATATATTCTCTTCCAATACCATAAAAACTAATTGAATACTCACATATTGCTCGTATTTAGTTAAAATAACTTATTATGCAATAAATCGTACTCTAAATGCTTGTACTCCTCTTGAATTCAACGTAACGTAATGAATAGTTGCAAAAACATCACCATTCAACTCATATTTTTTGATATGTCCTAAATCCCCTAAAAGAGTCTATTCACTTAACATTAATCGATATACTGATAAAAAGATATGTAATTATAGATATTACAATAAAACGCAATAGAATGACCCTAATAGATCGCTAAATATCAATATTCGATTGAAATATGATAATATAGCAAACATTAGGTGTGTAATCAGTGTATTATGTTAAAAAACCATCAGATAGACATGATCAAAGTCAAATTGCATATATTCTTTCAAATATAATAAAAACTAATTGAATACTCATATAATTGCTCGTATTTAGTTAAAATATCATATTATGCACTGAATCGTACTCTGCATGCTTGTACTATACTTGAATTTAATGTAATACAATGAATAGCTGCAAAAACATCACTATTCAACTCAAATTCATTAATATGTCATAAATCAGTCCCTAAAAGAGCCTATTCTCCAAAACGTTATCGACATACTCACAAAATGAAGTGTAATTGTGGGTGTTACGGTAAAACGCAATCGAATGTCCCCATAGATCGCCAAATATCAATTTTCAATTTAAATACATCAATATAGCAAATATTAGGTGTGTAATCAGAGTATTATGTTAAAAACCTTCATATAGGCAAGATCAAAGTCAAACTGCAAATATTCTTTTCAAATATAATAAAAACTAATTGAATACTCACACAATTGCTCGTATTTAGTTAAAATAACATATTATGCACTGAATCGTACTCTACATGCTTGTACTATACTTGAATTTAACGTAATATAATGAATAGCTGCAAAAATATCACATTCAACTCACATTCAATGATATGTCATAAATCAGTCCCTAAAAGAGCCTATTCTCTTAAACGTTATCGATATACTCACAAAATGATATGTAATTGTAGGTATTATGGTAAAACGCAATCGAATGTCCCTGATAGATCGCCAAATATCAATTTTCGATTGAAATACATCAATATAGCAAACATTAGGTGTGTAATCAGAGTATTATATTAAAAACCTTCATATAGGCAAGATAAAAGTCAAAATGCATATATTCTCTTTAAATACAATAAAAACTAATTGAATACTCACACAATTGCTTGTATTTAGTTAAAATAACTTATTATGCAATGAATCGTACTCTAAATGCTTGTACTCCACTTCAGTTCAACGTAATGCAATGAATAACTGCAAAAATATCACTGTTCAACTCAAATTCTTTGATATATCATAAATCAGTCCCTAAAAGTGCCTATTCTCTTACAATTGATCGATATACTGACAAAAACATGTCTAATCGTAGGTATCACATTAAAGCGCAATCAAATGTCCCTAATATATCGCCAAATATCAATTTTCAATTGAAATATATTAATATAGCAAACATTAGGTGTAATTAGAGAATTATGATAAAAAACTTATATATAGACAAGATTAAAGTCAAATTACATATATTCTCTTCAAATACAATAAACACTAATTGAAAACTCACGCAATTGCTTGTATTCAATTAAAATAACTTATTAGGTCATGAATCAAACTCTAAATGCTGGTACTCCACTTAAATTCAACGTAATGCAATAAATAACTGCAAAAACATCACCATTCAACTCAAATTCATTGATATATAATAAATCAGACCCTAAAAGAGCCTATTCTCTTAAACTTGATCGATATACTGACAAACAAATGTGTAATTATAGGTATTACATTAAAACGCAAATAAATGTCCCTAATAGATCGCTCAATATCAATTTTTTATTGAAATACGTTATTACAGCAAACATTAGGTGTATAATCGGAGTATTATGTTAAAAAATCTTCATATAGATAATATCAATATCAAATTGCATATATTCTCTTCCAATACAATAAAAACTAATTGAATACTTTCACATTGTTCGTATTCAGTTAAAATAACTTATTAAGCCATGAATCGTACACTAAAAGCATGTAGTCCACTTGAATTCATTGTAATGCAATGAATAACATAAAAACCAACACTATTCAACTCAAAGTCATTGATATGTCCTAAATCAGTCCCTAAAAGAGCCTATTCTCTTAAAAGTGATCTATATACTTACAAAAAGATGTGTAATTATTGGTATTACAATAAAACACAATCGAATGTCCCTAATATATTGCCAAATATTAATTATCCATTAAACTACATCGATAAAGCAAATATTATGTGTGTAATCAGAGTATTATGTTAAAAAACCTTCATATAGATAAGTTTAAAGTCAAATTGCGTATATTCTCTTCAAATACAATAAAAACTAATTGAATACTCACGCAATTGCTTGTATTCAGTTAAAATAACTTATTATGCAATGAATCATACTCTAAATGCTTGTACTCCACTTGAATTCAAACTAATGCAATGAATAGCTGCAAAAACATCACCATTCAACTCAAATTCATTGATATGTCATAAATCAGACCCTAAAAGAGCCTATTCTCTTAAAATTGATCGATATACTGACATGAAAATGTGTAATTGTGGGTATTACATTAAAACGCATTTAAATGTCCCAATAGATCGCCAAATATCAGTTTTCGTTTGAATACATCAATACTGCGAATATTAGCTGTGTAATCAGAGTCTTATGTTAAAAAACTTTCATATAGACAAAATCAATGTCAAATTGCATTTATTCTTTTCCGATACAATAAAAACTAATTGAATACTCACACAATTGCATGTATTCAGTTAAAACAACTTATTATGCCATGAATCGTACTCTAAATGCTTGTACTCCACTTGAATTCAACGTAATGTAATGAAAAATTGCAAAAACATCACTATTCAATCCAAATTTATTGATATGTCCTAACTCAATCCCTAAAAGAGCCAATTCTCGTAAAAGTGATCTATATTCTTACAACAGATGTGTAATTGTAGGTATTACATTAAAACACAATCGAATGTCCCTAATAGATTGCCAAATATTAATTTTTGACTGAAATACAACAATATAGCATACATTAGGTGTGTAATAAGAGTATTACATTAAAAACCTTCATAAAGACAAGATTAAAGTCAAATTGCGTATATTCTCTTCAAATAGAATACAAACTAATTGAATACCAACACAATTGCTTGTATTCAGTGAAAATAACTTATTATGCAATGAATCATACTCTAAATGCTTGTACTCCACTAGAATTCAACGTAATGCAATGAATAACTGCAAAAACATTTATTCAACTCAAATTCATTGATATGTCATAAATCAGACCCTAAAAGAGCCCATTCTCTTAAAATTGATCGATAAACTAACAAACAAATGTGAAAGTGTGGGTATTACATTAAAACGCATTCAAATATCCCAAATGCTTGTACTATACTTGAATTTAACGTAATGCAATGAAAATCTGCAAAAAACATCACTATTCAACTCAAATTCATTGATATGTCATAAATAAGTCCCTAAAAAGAGCCTATTCTCCTAAACATCATCGATATACTCACAAAATGATGGGTAGTTGTAGGTATTACAGCTAAACGCAATCGAATGTCCCTAATAGATCGCCAAATATCAATTTTCGATTGAAATACATCAATATAGCAAACATTAGGTGTGTAATCAGAGTATTATGTTAAAAACCTTCATATAGATAAGATCAGAGTCAAACTGCATATATTCTCTTTAAATATAATAAAAACTAATTGAATACTCACACAATTGCTTGTATTCAGTTAAAATAACCTATTATGCAATGAATCGTACTCTAAATGCTTGTGAGTCACTTCAGTTCAACGTAATGCAATGAATAGCTGCAAAAATATCACTATTCAACTCAAATTAATTGATTTGTCCTAAATCAGTCCGTAAAGGAGCCTATTCTCTTAAAATTGATCAATATACTGACAAAAACATGTATAATCGTAGGTATCACAATAAAACATAATCAAATGCCCCTAATATATCGCAAAATATCAATTGTCGATTGAAATATATCAATATAGCAAACTTCAGGTGTGTAATAAGAGAATTATGTTAAAAAACCTTCATATAGACAAGATTAAAGTCAAATTGCATATATTCTCTATAAATACAATAAAAAGTAATTGAATACTCACGCAATTGCTTGTATTCCAATAAAATAACTTATTATGTCATGAATCGTACTCTAAATGCTTGTACTCCACTTGAATTCAACGTAATGCAATGAATAGCTACAAAAACATCACCATTCAACTCAAATTCATTGATATGTCATAAAACAGATCCTAAAAGAGCCTATTCTCTTAAAATTGATCGATATACTGACAAACAAATGTGTAATTATAGGTATTACATTAAAACGCAAATAAATGTCCCTAATAGATCACCAAATATCAATTTTCGATTGAAATACAATATTATAGCAAACATTAGGTGTGTAATCAGAGTATTATGTTAAAAAACCTTCATATAGACAAGATTAAAGTCAAATTGCGTATATTCTCTTTAAATAGAATACAAACTAATTAAATACTAACACAATTGCTTGTATTCAGTTAAAATAATTTATTATGCAATAAATCATCCTCTAAATGCATGTACTTCACTAGAATTCAATATAATGTAATGAATAGCATCAAAAACAATATTATTTTACTCAAATTCATTGATATATCATAAATCAGTCCCTAAAAGTGTCTATTATCTTAAAAGTAATCGATATACTGACAAAAATATGTAACATTGTAGGTATTTCATTAAAACACAATCAAATGTCACTAATAGATCGCCAAATATCAATTTTTAATTAGACTACATCAATATTGCAAATATTAGGTGTGTAATCAGAGTATTATGTTAAACAACCTTCACATAGACAAGATTAAAGTTAAATTGCATATATTCTCTTCAAATACAATAAAAACTAATTGAATACTCATGCAATTACTTGTATTCAATTAAAACAACTTATTATGCCATGAATCATACTCTAAACGCTTGTACTCCACTTGAATTCAACGTAATGCAATGAATAGCTGCCAAAACATCACCATTCAACTCAAATTCATTGATATGTCATAAATCAGACCCTAAAAGAGCCTATTAGCTTAACATTGATCGATATCCTAACAAAAAAGATGTGTAATTATAGGTATTACATTAAAACACAAATAAATATCCCTAATAAATCACCAAATATCAATTTTCGATTGAAATATATCATTATAGCAAACATTAGGTGTGTAATCAAAGTATTATGTTAAAAAACTTTCATATAGACAATATTCAAGTCAAATTGCATATATTCTCTTTAAATACAATAAAAACTAATTGAATACTCACACAATTGCTTGTATTTAGTTAAAATAACTTATTATGCAATGAATCATAATCTAAATGCTTATACTCCACTTGAATTCAACATAATGCAATGAATAGCTGCAAAAACATCACTATTAAAATCAAATTCGTTGATATGTCCCAAATCAGAACCTAAAAGAGCCTATTCTCTTAAACTTAACTTATATACTGACAAAAAGATGTGTAATTATAGGTATTACGTTAAAACGCAAATAAATGTCCCCAATAGATTGCTAGATATCAATTTATGATTGAAATATATCATTATAGCAAATATTAGATGTGTAATCAGAGTATTATGGTAAAGAACCATCATATAGATTAGATCAATGTCAAATTGCATATATTCTGTTCCAATACAATAAAAACTATTTGAATACTCACACATTACTCGTATTCAGTTAAAATAACTTATTATGCAACGAATCGTACTCTAAATGCTTCGACTCCACTTGAATTCAATGTAATACAATGAATAGCATAAAAAACAATACTATTTAACTAAAATTCATTGATAAATCATAAATCTGTCCCGAAAAGTGCCTATTGTCTTAAAAGTGATCGATATACTGACAAAAACATGTATAAATATAAGTATTACATTAAAATGCAATCAAATGCCCCTAATAGATCACCAAATATCAATTATCGATTAAACTACATCGATATAGCAAATATTAGGTGTGTAACTAGAGTATTATATTAGAAAACCTTCATATAGATACGATTAAAGTCAAATTGCATATATTCTCTTCAAATGCAAAAAAAACTAATTGAATACTCACGTAATTGCTTGTCTTTAGTTAAAATAACTTATTATGCAATGAATCATACTCTAAATGCTTGTACTCCACTTGAATTCAACGTAATGCAATGAATAGCTGCAAAAACATCACCATTCAACTCAAATTCATTGATATGTCATAAATCAAACCCTAAAAGAGCCTATTCTCTTAAAATTGATCGTTACACTGACAAGAAAATGTGTAATTATGGGTATTACATTGAAACGCATTCAAATGTCCCTAATAGGTCGCCAAATACCAATTTTCGACTGAATACATCAATACTGCAAATATTAGGTGTGTAATAAGAGTAATATGTTAAAAAACTTACATATATTCTCTTCAAATACAATAACAACCAATTGAATACACATAATTGCTTGTATTCAATTAAAATAACATATTATGCACTAAATCGTACTCAAAATGCTTGTACTCCACTTGAATTCAACGTAATGTACAGAATAGGAGCAAAAATATCACTATTCAACTAAAATTCATTAATATGTCCTAAATCAGTCCCTAAAAGAGCCTATTCTCTTAAAAGTGATTTATGTACTTACAAAAAGATGTGTAATTGTAGGTTTACAGTATAATGCAATCGAATGTCCCTAATAGATTGTCAAATATCAATTTTTAATTGAAATACAATAATATAGCATACATTAGGTGTGTAATAAGAGTATAATATTAAAAACCTTCATATAGACAAGATTAAAGTCAAATTGCGTATATTCTCTTCAAATAGATCACAAACTAATTGAATACTGACACAATTGCTTGTATTTAGTTAAAATAACTTATTATGCAATGAATTATCCTCTAAATGCTTGTACTCTACTTGAATTCAACGTAATGCAATGAATAGCTGCAAAAACATTGATTTAACTCAAATTCATTGATATATCATAAATCAGATCCTAAAAGAGCCTATTCTCTTAAAATTGATCGATATACACACAAAAAGATGTGTAATTATAGGTATTACATTAAAACGCAAATAAATGTCCCTAATAGATCGCTAAATATCAATTTGCGATTGAAATACATCATTATAGTAAAATTAGGTGTGTAATCAGAGTATTATGTTAAAAAACCTTCATATAGACTAGATCAATGTCAAATTGCATATATTCTTTTCCAATACAATAAAATCTAATTGAATACTCACACATTCTCGTATTCAGTTAAAATAACTTATTATGCAATAAATCGTACTCTAAATACTTGTACTCCACTTGAATTCAAAAACAATACTATTTAACTCATATTCATTGATATATCATAAATCAGTCCCTAAAAATGTCTATTCTCTTAAAAGTGATCGATATACCGATAAAAACATGTATAATTGTAGGTATTACATTAAAACGCAATCATATGTCCCTAATAGATCACTCCAACTATCAATTGTTGATTAAACTACATCGATATAGCAAATATTAGGTGTATAATCAAAATATTATGTTAAAAAACCTTCATATAGACAAGATTAAAGTTAAATTGCATATATTCCTTTCAAATACAATAAAAACTAATAGAATACTCATGCAATTACTTGTATTCAGTTAAAAAAACTTATTATGCAATGAATCATACTCTAAATGCTTGTACTCCACTTGAATTCGATGAAATGCAATGAATAGCTGCAAAAAACATCACCATTCAACTCAAATTCATTGATATATCATAAATCAGAGCCTATTCTCTTAAAAGTGATCGATATACTGACACAAAAAAATATAATTGGGGGTATTACATTAAAATACATTCCAATGTCCCTAATAGATCGTCAATTATAAATTTTCGATTGAAATATATCATTATAGCAAACATTAAGTGCGTAGTCAGAGTATTATGTTAAAAAACCTTCATATAGACAAGATCAATGTCAAATTGCATATATTCTCTCCAATACAATAAAAACTAATTGAATACTCACACATTGCTCGTATTTAGTTAAAATAACTTATTATGCCATAAATCGTACTCTAAATGCTTGTACTCCGCTTGAATTCAATGTAATGCAATGAATAGCTTCAGAAACAACATTATTTAACACAAATTCATCGATATGTCATAAATTAGTCCCTAAAAGTGTCTATTCTCTTAAAATTAATCGATATACTGACAAAAATATGTGTAATTGTAGGTATTACATTAAAATATAATCAAATATCCCAAATAGATCGCCAAATATCAATTTTCGATTAAACACATCGATATAGCAAACATTAGGTATGTAATCAGAGTATTATGTTAAAAAACCTTCATATAGACAAGATTAAAGTAAAATTGCACATATGCTCTTCAAATACAATAAAACTAATTGAATACTCACGCAATTGCTTGTATTCAGTTAAAATAACTTATTATGCAATGAATCATACTCTAAATGCTTGTGCTCCACTTGAATTCAACGTAATGCAATGAATAGCTGCAAAAATAATACTATTCAACACAAATTCATTGATATGTCATAAATCAGACCCTAAAAAAGCTTATTCTCTTAAAATTGATCGATGTACTGACAAAAAAAATGTGTAATTATGGATATTACATTAAAACGCATTCAAATGTCCCTAATAGATTGCCAAATATCAATTTTCGATTGAATATATCAGTACTGCAAATATTACGTGTGTAATTAGAGTATTATGTTAAAAAACTTTCATATAGACAAGATCAATGTCAAATTACATATATTCTCTTTAAATACAACAACAACCAATTGAATACTCACACAATTGCTCGTATTCAGTTAAAATAACATATTATGCACTGAATCGTACTCTAAATGCTTGTACTCCGCTTGAATTCAACGTAATGTAATGAATAACTGCAAAAATATCACTATTTAACTTAAATTCATTAATATGTCATAAATTAGTCCCTAAAACTGTCTATTCTCTTAAAAGTGATCGATATACTGATAAAAATATGTATAATTGTAGTTATTACATTAAAATGCAATCAAATATCCCTAATAGATCACCCCAACTATCAATTTTTGATTAAACTACATCGATATAGCAAATATTTGGTGTATAATCAAAGTATTATGTTAAAAAACCTTCATATAGACAAGATTAACGTTAAATTACATATATTTTTTTCAAATACAACAAAAACTAATTTAATACTCACGCAATTGCTTGTATTCAATTAAAATAACTTATTATACAATGAATCATACTTTAAATACTTGTACTCCACTTGAATTCAACGTAATGCAATGAATAGCTGCAAAAACATCAGCATTCAACTCAAATTCATTGATATGTTATAAATTAGACCCTAAAAGAGCCTATTCTCTTAAAAGTGGTCGATATACTAAAAAACAAATTTATAATTGGGGGTATTACATTAAAACGCATTCAAATGTCCCTAATAGTTCGTCAAATATCAATTTTCGATTGAAATACATCAATATAGCAAACATTAGGTGTGTAATCAGAGTATTATATTAAAAACCTTCATATAGGCAACATCAAAGTCAAACTGCATATATTCTCTTCAAATATAATAAAAACTAATTGAATACGCACATAATTGCTTGTATTCAATTAAAACAACTTATTATGCAATGAATCGTACTCTAAATGCTTGTACTCCACTTCAGTTCAACTTAATGCAATGAATAGCTGCAAAAATATCACTGTTCAACTCAAATTATTTGATATATCATAAATCAATCCCTAAAAGTGCATATTCTCTTACAATTGATCGATATACTGACAAAAAGATGTGTAATTATAGGTACTACATTAAAACGCAATCAAGTGTCCCTAATAGAGTGCCAAATATTAATTTTCAATTGAAATACATCAATATGGCAAATATTAGGTTTGTAATCAGAGTATTATGTTAAAAAACATTCATATAGATAAGATCAAAATCAAATTACAAAAATTCTATTCAAATATAATAAAAACTAATTGAATACTCACACAATTGCTTGTATTCAGTTAAAATAACTTATTATGCAATGAATCGTACTCTAAAAGCTTGTAATCCACTACAATTCGACATAATAGAATGAATAGCTGTAAAAATATCACTATTCAAGTACGAATAAAAAAAAAATATCACTATTCAACTCAAATTCATTAATATGTCCTAAATCAGTCCCTAATAGAGCTTATTCTCTTAAAATTAATCGATATACTGACAAAAATATGTGTAATCGTAGGCATTAAATTAAAAGGCAAACAAATGTCCCTAATAGTTCGCCAAATATAAAGTTTTGATTGAAATACATCAATATAACCAATATTAGCTGTGTTATCAGAGTATTATGTTAAAAACCTTCATACAGACAAGATCAAATTCATTGATATGTCATAAATCAGACCTTAAAAGAGCCTGTTCTCTCAAAATTGATCGATATACAGACAAAAGGATGTGTAATTATAGGTATTACGTTAAAATGCAAATAAATGTCCCTAATAGATCGTCAAATATTAATTTACGATTGAAATACTTCATTATAGCAAACATTAGGAGTATAATCAGAGTATTATGTTAAAAAACCTTCATATAGACAAGATCAATGTCAAATTGCATATATTCTCTTCCAATACAATAAAAACTAATTGAATACTCACATATTGCTTGTATTCAGTTAAAATAACTTATTATGCAATGAATCGCATTCTAAATGCTTGTACTCCACTTGAAATTCATTGTAATGCAATGAATAGCATCAAAAACAATATTATTTAACTCAAATTCATTGATATGTCATTAATCAGTCCCTAAAAGTGCCTATTCTCTTACAAGTGATTGATATACTGACAAAAAATATATAATTGTAGGTATTACATTAAAACGCAATCAAATATCCCTAATAGATGGCCAAATTTTAATTTTCGATTAAACTACAACGATATAGCAAATATTAGGTGTATAAACAGAGTATTATGTTAAAACCTTCATATAAATAAGATTAAAGTCAAATTGCATATATGCTCTTCAAATACAATACAAATTAATTGAATACTCACACAATTGCTTGTATTCAGTTAAAATAATTTATTATATAATGAATCATACTCTAAATACTTGTACTCCACTTGAATTCATCATAATGCAATCAATAGCTGCAAAACAATACTATTCAACTCAAATTCATTGATATGTCATAAATAAGACACTAAAAGAGCCTATTCTCTTAAAATTAATCGATATACTGATAAAAAGATGTGTAATTATAGGAATTTCATTAAGACACAATCAAGTATTCCTAATAGATCGCCAAATATCAATTTTTGATTGAAATACATCAATATAGCAAACATTATGTTTGTAATCAGAGTATTATGTTAAACAGCCTTCATTTAAATAAGATTAAAGTCAAATTACAAATATTCTATTCTAATATAATAAAAACTAATTGATTACTCACACAATTGCTTGTATTCAGTTAAAATAATTTATTATGTAATAAATCGTACTCTAATGCTTATACTCCACTTGAATTCAACATAATGCAATTAATCGCTTCAAAAATATCATAATTCAACTTAAATTCGTTGATATGTCATAAATCAGACCCTAAAAGAGCCTATTCTCTTAAAATTAATCGATATACTGACAAAAAGCTATGTAATCGTAGGTATTACATTAAAACGCAAATAAATGTCCCTATTAGATCGCCAAATATCAATTTTTAATTAAAATACATCATTATAGCAAATATTAGGAGTGTAATAAGAGTATTATATTAAAAAACCTTTATATAGACAAGATCAATGTCAAATTGCATATATTCTCTTTCAATACAATAAAAACTAAAAGAATACATGCACATCACTCGTATTCAATTAAAGTAACTTATTATGCAATGAACCATACTCTAAATACTTGTACTCCACTTGAATTCAATGTAAAGAAATGAATAGCATAAAAAATAATACTATTTAACTAAAATCCATTGATATGTCATAAATCAGTCCCAAAAAGTATTTATTCTCTTAAAATTGATCGATATACTGAAAAAAATATGTGTAATTGTAGGTATTACATTCAAACACAATCAAATGTCCCTAATAGATCGCCAAATATCATTTTTTCGATTAAAATACATTAATATAGCAAATATTAGGTGTGTAATCAGAGTATTACATTAAAAATCCTTAATATAGACAAGATTAAAGTCAAATTGCATATATTCTCTTTAAATACAATAAAACTAATTGAATACTCATAAAATTACTTGTATTCAGTAAAAATAACTTATTATGCAATAAATCATACTCTAAATACTTGTACTTCACCAGAATTCAATATAATTTAATGAATAGCTGCAAAAGCATTCAACTCAAATGCATTTATATGTCATAAATTAGATCCTAAAAGAGTCTATTCTCTTAAAATTAATCTATATACTGATAAAAAGATGTGTAATTATATGTATTACTTTAAAATGCAATCAAGTGTCCTTAATAGTCGCCAAATATCAATTTTCAATTGAAATACATCAATATAGGTTTGTAATCAGAGTATTATATTAAAAAACTTTCATATAGACAAGATCAAAGTCAAATTGTAAATATTATTCGAATATAATAAAAACTAATTGAATACTCATATAATTTTTTGTATTCAGTTAAGATAACTTATTATGCAATGAATCGTACTCTAAATTCTTATACTCTATTTGAATTCAACGTAATGTAATGAATAGCTGAAAAAATATCACCATTCAACTCAAATCCATTGATATGTCATAAATCAGACCCTAAAAGAGCCTATTCTCCTAAAATTGATCAATATACTGATAAAAAAATGTATAATTTTAGGTATTACATTAAAACACAAATAAATGACACTAATAGATCGTCAAATATCAATTTTCGATTGAAATACATTATTATAGCAAATATTAGGTGCGTAGTCAGAGTATTATGTTAAAAAATCTTCATATAGACAAGATCAATGTCAAATTGCATATATTCTCTCCAATACAATAAAAACTAATTGAATACTCACACATTGCTCGTATTTAGTTAAAATAACTTATTATGCCATAAATCATACTCTAAATGCTTGTACTCCGCTTGAATTCAATGTAATACAATGAATAGCTTCGAAATAATATTATTTAATACAAATTCATCGATATGTCATAAATCAGTCCCTAAAAGTGTCTATTCTCTTAAAATTAATCGATATACTGACAAAAATATGTATAATTATAGGTATTACATTAAAATACAATCAAATATCCCTAATAGTTTACCAAATATCAATTTTCAATTAAAATATATCAATATAGCAAATATTAGGTGTGTAATCAGTGTATTATGTTAAAAAATCTTCATATAGACAAGATTAAAGTCAAATTGCAAATATTCTCTTCAAATATAATAAAAATTAATTGAATACTCACACAATTGCTTGTATTCTGTTAAAATAATTTATTATGCAATGAATTATACTCTAAATACTTGTACTCCACTTGAATTCAACATAATGCAATGAATAGCTGCAAAAACATCATTATTCAACTCAAATTTATTGATATGTCATAAATCAGACCTTAAAAGAGCCTATGCTCTTAAAATTAATCGATATACTAACAAAAAAGATATTTAATTATAGGTATTACATTAAAACACAATCAAGTGTCCTTAATAGATCGCCAAATATCAATTTTCGATTGAAATACATCAATATAGCAAACATTAGGTTTGTAATCAAAGTATTTTATTAAAAAATCTTCATATAGACAAGATTAAAGTCAAATTGCATGTGTTCTCTTCAAATAAAATAAAAACTAATTGAATACTCAAAAAATTGCTTGTATTCAGTTAAAATAATTTATTATGCAATAAATCATACTCTAAATGCTTGTACTCCACTTGAATTCAATATAATGCAATAAATAGTTGCAAAACCATTACTATTTAACTCAAATTAATTGATGTCATAAATCAGACAATAAAAAAATTTATTCTTTAAAAATTGATCGATATACTGACAAAAATATGTGTAATCGTAGGCATCATATTAAAACACAATCTAATGTCCCTAATATATTGCCAAATATTTATTTTCGATTGAAATACATCAATATAGCAAATATTAGGTGTGTAATCAGAGTATTATATTAAAAAATCATCATATAGATAAGATTAAAGTCAAATTGCGTATATTCTCTTCAAATAGAATAAAAACTAATTGAATACTCATACAATTGCTTGTATTCAGTTAAAATAACTTATTATGCAATGAATCATACTCTAAATGCTTGTACTCCACTTAAATTCAATATAATACAATAAAAGGCTGCAAAATCATTATTATTCAACTCAAATTCATTGATATGTCATAAATCAGACCCTAAAGGAACCTATTCTCTAAAAATTGATCGATATACTGACAAAAAAATGTGTAATTATAGGTATTACATTAAAACGCAAATAAATGTCCCTAATAGATCACAAAATATTAATTTTCGATTGAAATACATTATTATAGCAAACATTAGGTGTTTAATCAGAGTATTATGTTAAAAAACCTTCACTATGCATCACAGTATTTTCACTTAATTGTCATAATTACATAACTTATAATTGTCAAATAGATGTGGTTAACCTAAATACATATGTATAGAGACCGATTCCACTTATATCAAACTATTCTTTCTAAATACAAGCATCTATGCGTCTATTTGAAAGTATATAGATATATTCCCATAAGTATATTCTAGATACTAATGCGTTATATATTAACGCGTTTAAACTAGAATTTTGCTATTATACAACTAATCATTTATGTATCGATGAATTTAGGCTGGAGACACGCATTTGGAGGCTGAATCAGTGCATGTTAAGTTATTTTTACTGAATTCTATTGATTATTTTGCTACACGATGAATTATTAAGATATTTGAAAATAATCACAGCATTAAGGCATCGTATATTACATATTAATGTATTATAAGTTAATACTCAGAAGTTTTCAATGTATATCTGTTATATTAAATTATTAAAACTGAATACACATGTTTCAAGACTTATTCAACGCATATAAAGATATTTTGACTCAATATCAGTAACTAGATAACTTTTTAGCCGTATATCAAAGTCTTTCAACTGAATCAATGCCTATAGAGATTTATCTATTTCATATTAATATTTTTAAACTAAAGAGTGAAAATTATACGATTATTCAATACTATATTAGCAAATTTAAGTTAAATAAAAGTATTTAGAAATTATTTCGTTATTTATTAAGTTATTTAAAGTAAAGTATTGCGATCACGCAATAATTCGATGGTTTTCACTGTTGTTTAATGGAATATTAAGATTCAGACATTGCTCTATTTCTTGACAAGTCGTTTCAATCAATTTCTCGCAATTACACACATATATTTGTTATGTCACCAGAATTTAACGGAGTACTCCTATTTTGCAATTGACTCCATGCATATTGAGGCATTTTAACTTAATAACAACATTGATATCGATAGTTGGTTGTATATTTATGCATTTGCACTTAAGCTTTTGGTGACTAATTTGTTGTATTTGAATTAAAAAAAGAACAATAATGCTACTATTTGTTGCTATATCGAAAATGTCAAGTTGAATGCAAGCATTTAGAGATTGATTCATTACAAATAAAGTTATTTTAACTAACTGCTGGCAATTATATGACTTTTTGATTATTGGTGAATGTATTTGAATAGATTACCAGCATTTAAAATTATTTTACTGCAAATCGGGGCATTTAAGCTTAATACTCGTAAATAAATCACTTATAGTAGTTATATTGATGTATTTTAACTTAAATCATATGCTTAGTGATCTATTTATTGTATATCAAATTATTTTGATTAATTACCTGCAATTATACCACTAGTTACTGGTAAATCATTTTATTTCAATTTAATAAATATTTTTATAGACGAATTTGTTATAAATCAATGAATTTGAGTTGAACAATGGCATTTATATCGTTATTCTCGCCTCTACAAATGAATTTAATTAGAACATATGCTTTTAGGTCTCGTATGTTACAAATCACATTATTTTAATAGAATACTAGCAGCTATATGCACATTCGATATATCAATAATGCAACTATTTGTTGTCATATCGAAAAAGATAAGTTGAATGCAACCATTTAGAGATCAATTCATTGCAAATAAAGTTATTTTATCGACCTTCTGGCAATTACATGACATTGCGATAATTAGTGAATGTATTAGAATAGAATACTAGCATTTAATATCGATTTACTGCAAATCGAGGTATTTTACCTTAGTACTCGTAAATACATCACTTATTGTAGTTTTATCGATATATTTTATCTGAAAATATATCCTTAGTGATCTATTTAATATATGCCATGTTGTTTTAACTAATTACCCTCAATTATATCATGCGTTACCAGTATATCGAGCTATTTTGACTTACTAGGCATCATTAGAGACGAATTCATTACATATCAATGGATTTGCGTTAAACAATGGCGTTTATACAATTATTCTCGGCACTACGAATGAATTTAATTTTAAGATAAGCATTTAGGGTTTTGCTACGTATTACAGTGTTTTAAGTGAATACTAGAAATTATATGCACATACAATGTTTTTTCATCGCATTTGAACAAAATATTAGCTTTGAGTCATCGATTCACTAGTGTCATAGTATTTCCACTTAGTTGTCGTAATTACGCGACTTGTATTAGTCAAATAGATGTATTTAACCTAAATACACATGTATAGAGATCTATTCCATTTAGATCAAGCTATTCTTTTTAAATACAAGCATCTATGCCTATTTTAAAGTATATCAATGTATTTCCACAAGTGTGTACTTTTAGATACTAATGTGTTATGTATTAACGCATTTGAATAAAAGCATTGCTGTTATACAACTATTCATTAGTATATCATTAAATTTAGGCTAAAGACATGTATTTAGAGGCTGAATCGATACTTTTTAAATTATTTTTATGGAATTCTATCTACTATGTAGCTACTCAATGAATTATCAACATATTTGAACATAATCATTACATTAAGGCATCGATATGTTACATATTAAGGTATTATAAGTTAATATTTAGAATTTCACATTGTATATCTATTATATTAAATTATTTAAACTGAATGCATGTGTTTCGAGACTTATTCGACGTATATAAAGATATTTTGAATCAATATCAGTAATTATACATCTCTTTAGTTATATATCAAAGTATTTCAACTTAATAGATGCCTATAGAAATTTATTTATTTTATATCAATATTTTTAAACTAAAGAGTGAAAATTATATGACTATTTAGTGCGATATTAACAAATTTAAGTTGAATACAAAGTATTTAGCGACCGTTTCATTATATATTAAGTTGTTTAAGCTAAAGTATTGTAATCACATGATAATTCGATGGTTTTCTACAGTTTTTTTAATAAAATCTTAAGATTTAGATACTGTTCTATTTCGTGCTAAGGCATTTCAACCAACTTCTTGCAGTTACACAACTTATATTTGTTATATCATTGGAATTTAACGGAGTACTTCTATTTAGCTATTGATTCCATACATATTGAGATATTTTAACATACTAACAGCATTTATTTCTATAGTTGGTTGTATATCGATGTATGTAGACTTAATAAATAATTTTGGTGACTAATATACTTGATATTGTTGTATTTAAATTGAAAAAATAGTAATGCTACTATTTGTTGCCATATCATCAAAAACGTTAAGCTGGATGCAAGCATTTAGAGATCGATTCATTGTAAATAAAATTATTTTATTTAACTACTAGCATTTATATGACTTTTCGATGATTGGTGATTGTATTTGAATAGAATACCAGTACTTAATTTCGATTTACTACAAATCGAAGTATTTTTGCCAAATACTCAACTTGTAGCAGTTATATAGATGTTTTTTTATCCAAAGGCATATGCTTAGTGATTTATTTATTGTATATCAAGTTGTTTTGAGTAGTTACCTGCAATTATACCACGAGTTACCGGTATACCGATCTACTTCAACTTACTAGACATCACTAGAGAAGAATTTATTACATATCTATGGATTTGCATTAAATAATGGTGTTTATACAATTATTCTTGGCTCTGCGAATGAATTTAATTTGAACATATGCTTTTATGGTCTCGTTTGTTACGTATTACAATATTTTAACTGAATACTCGCAATTATATGCACATACGATATTTTTTTAATGCATTTGAACAAAATATTAGTTTTGAGACATCGATTCACTATGTGTCATAGTATTTTCACTTAGTTGTCGTAATTATGCGATTTACATTAATCAAATAGATATATTTAACCTGAATACATATGTATAGAGACCGATTACAAACTATTCTTTCTAAATACAAGCATCTATGCTACTATTTGAAAGTATATCGATGTATTTCCATAACTATATACTTTTAGATACAAATGTGTTGCAGATTAACACATTTGAACTAAATTATAACTATTATACAACTATTCATTAGTGTCTCAATGAATTTAGGCAAAAGACATGCGTTTAGAGGATGAATCTTGCATGTGAAGTTATTTTTACTGAATTCCATTGACTATGTAGCTACTCAATGAATTATCAACGCATTTGAATATAATCATTGCATTAAAGCATTGATGTATTACCTATTAAGGTATTATAGGTTAATACTCAGAATTTCATATTGTATATCATTATATTAAATTATTAAAATTGAATGCACATGTTTTGAGATTTATTCGACGCATATAAAGATATTTTGTCTCAATGTCTGCAATTACACAACTTTTTAGTAGTATATCAAAGTATTTCAACTTAATAGATGCCTACAGAAATTTATTTATTTCATATCAATGTTTTAAACTTAAGAGTCAAAATTATATGATTATTTAATGTTATATCAGCAAATTTAAGTTGAATACAAATATTTATAGATCCTTTCATTATATATTAAATTATTTAAACTAAAGTATTGCAATCACGTGATAATTCAATGGCTTTCCACTATTTTTTGACAGAATATTAAGATTTAGACACCTTTCTAATACATAACAAGGCTTTTCAATCGACTTCTCGCAGTTACACAACTTATATTTGTTTTATCACCAAAATTTAATGGAGTGCTCCTATTTAGCGATTGATTTTATGCATATTGAAGTATTTTAACTTAATAACAGCCTTTATACTTATAGTTGATTTTATATCGATGTATTTGGACTTAATAGGTGCTTTTGGTGACTAATTTACTTGATATTGTTGTATTTGAATTAAAAAAAGAATAATAATGCTAGATTTATTGTCATATCGAAAACGCTAAGTTAAATGCAAGAATTTAGAGTTCAATTCACTGCAAATAAAGTTATTTTATCTAACTATTAGCAATTATATGACTTTTCGATGATTGGTGAATGTATTTGAATAAAATACCAGTATTTAATATCGATTTACTGTAAATTGATATCTTTTAGCTTAATACTTGTAAATACATCACTTATAATAGTTATATCGATGTATTTTATCCGAAAGTATATGCTTAATTATCTATTTAATATATATCAAATTGTTTTGACAAATTACTCGTAATTATGCCACTAGTTACATCGATGACCTATTAAGGTATTATAGTTTAATACTCAGAATTTCACAATTTATATCTATTATATTAAATTATTAAAACTAAATGAACATGTTTCAAGACTTATACGACACATGTAAAGATATTTTGACTCAATATCTTCAATTGTACATCTCTTTAATAGTATATCAAAGTATTTCAACTGAATAGATACCTACAGAGATTTATTTATTTCATATCAATATTTTAAATTAAATAGTGAAAATTATAACAACAACAACAACAACCAAGCCTTAATCCGACTAGGTGGGGTCGGCTACATGAATCCTTTATTTCCATTGCGTTCTATCAGTTACCAAATTCTTATCTAAGTTTAAGTAACTAAGATCACTCCTTATGGTTTCTTGTCATGTCTTCTTTGGTCTCCCTATTCCTCTTTGTATATGGGCAAAATTCAGTAACTCAATTTTTCTAACTGGAGCTTCAATTGGCCTACGATTTAGATGTCCAAACCATCTAAGCCGACTTTCTCTAAGTTTATCCTCAATTGGTGCAACACCAACTTTCTTTCGGATATACTTATTTCTCATTTTATCCTTTCGTGTATATTCACACATCCACCTAAGCATCCTTATTTCTACAATATTTATTTTATTTATGTGTTTTCTCTTTGCAGGCCAGCATTCAGCACCATATATCATCGCTGGTCTTACTACAGTTTTATAAAATTTACCCTTGATTCTGGATGGAATTTTTCTATCGCACAACACACCAGAAGCATTTCTCCATTTTACCCATCCTGCTTGAATCCTGCTAATAACGTCATTATCTATTTTGCCATCATTTTGTATAATTGATCCAATGTATCTAAAGCGCTCACTCTTCTTGACAATTTGATCACCAATTGTCACATCTCCGATATAAGTATTTCTTTCTTGACTCAATGTGCACTCCATATATTCAGTTTTTGATCTACTGAGATGAAAACCTTTAGATTCTAGAGCATTCCTCCAAAGCTCTAATTTCGCTTTAGCTCCCTCTTTAGTTTTCTCAATAAGGATAATATCATTTGCGAAGAGCATACACCAAGGCACTTCATCTTGGATATGTTCAGTCATGACTTCCATAATCAAAGTAAATAGTGAAAATTATACGATTATTTAATGTTATATCAGCAAATTTAAGTTGAGCACAAGTATTTAAAAATTATTTTATTATATATTAAGTTATTTAAACTAAAGTATTGCGATCACACAGTAATTCAATGGTATTTCAGTGTTGTTTAGTAGAATATTAAGATTTAGACACTGTTCTATTACAAGATAAGGCGTTTCAAACAACGTCGCGCAGTTACACAACTTATATTTGTTATATCACCAGATTTTAACAGAATACTCCTATTTAGCGATTGATGCCATGCATATTAAGGCATTTTAACTTAATAACAGTATTTATACCTATAGTTGATTGCATATTGATGTGTTTAGACTTAATATATTCTTTGATCTATTTGATGTATATCAAGTTATTTTTGACTAATTTTCTGTAATTATACCACTAGTTGTTTGTATATCGATCTATTTCAACATAATAGATATTTTTAGAGATTAATTTATTACATATTAATATATTTGAATTAAATAATAATGTTTATACCATTATTCTCGGCTTCACGAATGAATTTAATATGAATATATGCTTTTAAGGTCTCGCTTATTACATATTACAGTGTTTCAAATGAATAATAGCAATGATATACCTATTTGATATTTTTTCAATGCATTTGAACAAAATACTAGCATTAAGACACTGATTTACTATGTATTATAGTATTTCCACATAATTATTATAATTACACTACTTACATTAGTCAAATAGATGTATTTACCCTGAATACATATCTATAGTGACTGATTCTATTTATATAAAACTATTCTTTCTAAATACAAGTATATATGCAACTATTTGAAAGTATATCGATATATTTTCATAAGTATATACTTTTACAAACCAATTTGATACGTATGAATGCATTTGAATTGAAAAATTGCTATTTTACAACATTCATTAATGTATCGATGAATTTAGGCTAAAGATAGGCATTTAGAGGCTGAATCGGTGTATGCCAAGTTATTTTTGCTGAATTCTATTGATTATTGTTCGATAATTTATCAATATATTTTAATATAATAATTGTATCAAGGCATTAATGTATTACATATTAAGGTATTTTAAATTAATACTCAGAATTTAACAATATATATCTATTATTTTGAATTATTAAAACTGAATACATATATTTTGAGACTTATTCGACGCATATAAAAATATATTAACTCAATATCAGCAATTATATAACTCTTTAGTTGAATATTAAAATATTTCAACTTAATTGATACCTATAGAGTTTTATTTGTTTCATATCCACATTTTAAACTGAAGATTTAAAGTTATACAATTATTCATACTATATCAGTAAATTTAAGGTGAATATATGTATTTAGAGACCGTTTCATTATATATTAAGTTATTTAAACTAAAGTTTTGCAATCACATGATAATTCAATGATTTTTCACATATTTTAATAGAATATTAATATTTAGATACTATTCTATTATATGTCAAGTCGTTTCAACTAACTTCTCTTAGTTACACCACTTATATTTGTTATATCATCGGAATTTAATGGAATATTTTATTTAGCGATTGATTCGATGCATATTGAAGTATTTTAACTTAATAACAATATTTATACCTATAGTTAGCAGTATATCGAAGTATTTAGACTTAATAGAAGCTTTTAGTGACTAATTTATATGATATCATTACATTTGAATTGAAAAATAAATAATTATACAACTATTTATTATTATAAAAAAGATTTTAAGTTGAATGCAAGCATTTAGAGATCGATTAATTACAAATAGGTTTATTTATCCAACTAATGGTGAATGTATTTGAACAGAATATCAGCATTCAATATTGATTTATTACAAATTAGCGTATTTTAGCTTAATACTCATAAATACATATTGTTATTTTTTAAACTAGTACAATTTTGGTTCTGTTTTGGACTTCGCGCCAAACAGGGACCACTCATTAATTTTTAATAAAAATATAAACTTTATTTCACACCTTAGATTAAAATACTCGATTTGAATATTTTGGTCTAGAATGTGAAATAAAGTTAAGATTTTTATTTTAAATTATTGAATATGTAAAGTAAAATAATATTTTTTATATTTGAATTTGTGTAGAATGATTAAAAAAATTTATTTATTATTATTATTATTGTTTTTTAAATTAATACTATTTTTGTCCTGTTTTGATCCTGTTTTGATTCTCGTGCCAAACAGGGCCTTCTTCCCAAACTAGATACGCCTAAGAGCACTTTAGAATGGGTCCAAGTGAGAAGGCCCAACCCTTTTTAAATCATGCCAAAACCAACAGAAATTTTTGGCCCATTGAGAAAGGCCTAACCTGAAAGGATTCTTAAGCAGGCCCAAGCTGAAAGGCCGAATAAATTGAAAAGCCCCACCAAAAGGCTAGGAGTGGCCCATCGGATAGCACAAAAGCCCAATCTTCTTATTTCAGCCTACTTGATTTTTTGTTAGGCCCAATGGACTGAAAGCCCCAAACTGTGGCCCAAAAACCTTGCCAAAAAAGCCCAATACATAAGTTCTCCCCCCTACACCCCCGTCCCCCCTTCTTGGGAAGGCGGATAGGTTAGGGTTTTCTTCTATTTCTTGAATTTTTTTATGGGCCACCTAAGGCCCTATCAACCTAAGGCCCTATCAACCTAAGGCCTTTCAAAAACATACCAATGAGAGGAGTGGTCCTCTTCTTCCACCTCCTGATTAATAAGGCAATGAGGAGGTGCTTCTTCATCTTGAAAATCAATGGATGGGGGCTCATTAACTCTAGGCCTAAGATCATGAGAGAGGGGACTAAAAAATTTGTGAGAAGGCCCAATAATGGAGGTAAGAGGAAGCCCAATTTTCTTTTAACATAAAGTTAACTTGCTCAAAAAATAATTAATCCAACTCACAGTCGACTCAATTTATGTTTGTACACACATATTTATAATATTTTAAAATATATTTGAGAAGTATTTTTATATAAATATGTCATAATAAAATATACTAAAGGGATGAGATAAGAAACACATATAATAGAATTAAAAATAAAATTATTATATTATGTTCTAGTATGTTCTATGTGTATGATGCATATTTTTACATGAAAATATTAGTATGGCTTGATTTTACTCAAAGGTTAATTCAAAGTTAAAAAGATTTACAAATTTAAATAAAAATTATTTTTTAATTAAAATTTAAATTGCAAGTTGGGTCTCACTCACTTAAAATTAATTCCAACTTTTTTTTGATAAAAAGAATAATTTTATTATGT
>JAEMOT010003715.1:141140-161837 GCA_019297695.1 Apostasia ramifera
GGTATCTAAAGCGCCGTTGCCGGGTCCCAAGTCCCGGATGAGAAACGCGGAGGGTTGCGTTAGGCAGTCGACAGCCAGCGTAAAACTTGTCGAATCAATCATGAGATACTGCAAAAAATTTCACAGATAAATATTTTATGCTTTTGAAATGAGAATCTATTTTACAAGAAAAGTCCTTTTTTATATGAAAGAATAAGCGTACCAAATCTTGTGATTTTCCAATTATGAACTTCTGCTTGGCCATGTGGGTAATAACATATTAGAATTAATTTTGTTGAAGTTCAACTTATAGATTATATTATATATAAATAAATTTATTTTATATTGTACATAAATTATAAAATAAAAAATAAATTTTACTTTACATCACGCACTTATCTCAAAATAAAATAAATCTTGAATCAAATAAATAAATAAATAAATAAATAAATTTCAAAATAAAATAGTGCTTTAATTTTTTATCTGAATTAAACATGACCTGTCAAACAAATAATTTCATGTTATATTTGTCGTGTATTAATTTATTTTAAATTAAGGGGATATTTAATTTATTATTATCTTAGTGTTATGTTATGTAATTTAGATGTTATTTTTTTAATTAGTTTCATTATATATTAAGTTATTTAAACTAAAGTACTGCAGTCACGCAATAATTTGATAGTTTTCCATTATTTGTTAATAGAATATTAGGATTTAGACTGTGATCCGTTACATGATAAGACATTTCAACCAACTTCTCTCTGTTACATAACTTATATTTGTTATATCACCGGAATTTAACAGAGTACTCCTAGTTAGCGATTGATTCCATGCATATTGTGGTATTTTAACTTAATAATAACATTTATATCTATAGTTTGTTATATATCAATGTATTTGGATCTAATAAATGTTTTTTGGTGACTAATTTACTTGATATTGTTGTATTTTAATTGAAAAAAGAACAATAATGCAACTATTTGTTGCCATATCAAAAACGTTAAGTTGAAAGCAAGCATTTAGAGATTGCTCATTGCAAATAAAGTCATTTTATCAAACTTCTGGCAATTATGCGACTTTTCAAGAATTGGTGAATTATTTGAATAGAATATCAATATTTAATATTAATTTTCTGCAAATCGAGGTATTTCAGCTTACTACTCATAACTACGCACTTATAGTTGCTATAACGATGTATTTTATCCAAAAGCATATGCCCAGTAATCTATTTCATGTATATTAAGTTATTTTGACTAACTATCTGTCGTTATACTACTAATTATTGGTATATCGATCTATTTAAATTTAATCGACATTTTTAGAGACGAAGTTATTACATATACATGGAATTGAGTTAAACAATGACGTTTACACCATTATTCTCGGCTCTACGAATAAATTTAATCTTAACATATGCTTTTAGGGCGTCGTTTGTCACGTATTACAGTGTTTTAACTGAATAAAAGCAATTATATGCAAATTCGTTGTTTTTTCTACCCATATGAACAAAATATTAGCTTTGAGACATCAATTTACTATGTATCACTGTAGTTAAATAGTTATATTTAATCTTAAAACATATGTATAGAGATCGATTCCAATTATATCAAGCTATTCTTTCTCAATACAGGTATAAATGGAACTATTTGAAAGTATATCGATGTATTTTCATAAGTATATACTTTGAGATACTAATGTATTACGTATTAACGCATTTGAACGAAAATGTTGTTATTATACAACAATTTATTGTTGTATCGAAGAATTTAGGCTAAAGACACGTATTGAGAGGCTGAATCGGTGCATGTTAAGTTATTTTTACTGAATTCTATTGATTATTTAGCTACACAATAAATAATCAATGTATTTGAACATAATCACTGCATTGAGTCATCATTGTATTACATATTAAAGTATTATAAGTTAATACTTGGAATTTCACAATGTACACCTGTTATATCAAATTATTAAAACTGAATGCACTTCTTTCGACACTTATTCAACGCAGATAAAGATATTTTGACTCAATATATGCAATTATACAACTCTTTAGCAATATTTCAACTTAATAAATGCTTATAGAGATTTATTTATTTCATATTAATGTTTTTAAACTGAAGATTAAAAATTATATGATTATTCAATGCTATATCAGTAAATTTAAGTTAAACACAAGTATTTAGAGATCGTTTTATTAAATATTAAGTTATTTAAACTAAAGTGCTGCAATCACACAATAATTCGATGGTTTTTCACTGTTTTTTAATAGAATATTAAGATTTAGACAGTGATCTGTTACATGATAAGGCATTTCAACCAACTTCTCACTGTGACATAACTTATATTTGTTATATTACCGGAATTTAAAAAAGTACTCCTATTTAACATTTGATTTCATACATATTGTTGTATTTTAACTTAATAACAACATTTATACCTATATTTTGTTATATATCAATGTATTTGGACTTAATAGATTCTTTTTGGTGACTAATTTACTTGATATTGTTGTATTTGAATTGGAAAAAGAACAATAATGCAAACGATTTGTTGCCATATCGAAAACATTAAGTGTAATGCAAGCATTTAGATATTGCTCGTTGCAAATAAAGTCATTTTATCTACCTTGTGGCAATTATACTACTTTTCAAGAATTGGTGAATTATTTGAATAGAATATTAGTATTTAATATTGATTTTCTACGAATTGAGACATCTCATCTTAATACTCATAATTACGTCACTTATAGTTTTTATAACGATGTATTCTATCTAAAAGCATATGCTTGTAATCTATTTCATATATATTAAGTTGTTTTGACTAATTATCTGTCGTTATACTACTAATTACTGGTATATCGATTTATTTCAACTTAATTAATATTTTTGGAGACGAAGTTATTACATATACATGGAATTGAGTTAAACAATGGCGTTTACATCATTATTCTCGGCTTTACGAATAAATTTAATCTTAACATATGCTTTTAAGGTGTCGTTTGTCACGTATTACAGTGTTTTAACAATTCACTATGTATTTTCATAAAAACATATGTTTTTCTACCCATATGAACAAAATATTAGCTTTGAGACATCGATTCACTATGTATCACGGCATTTTGACCTAGTTGTCATAATTAAGTGACTTATATCAGTTAAATAGTTGTATTTAACCTTAAAACATATGTATAGAGATCGATTCCAATTATATTAAGCTATTCTTTCTCAATACAGGTATAAATGAAACTATTTGAAAATATATCGATGTATTTTCATAAATATATATTTTGAGATACTAATGTATTACGTATTAACGCATTTGAATAAAAACATTGTTATTATACAACAATTTATTGTTGTATCGAAGAATTTAGGCTAAAGACACGTATTTAGTGGCTGAATCGGTGCATGTTAAGTTATTTTTACTGAATTCTAATGATTATTTAGCTACACAATGAATAATCAATGTATTTGAACATAATCACTGTATTGAGGCATCATTGTATTACATATTAAAGTATTATAAATTAATATTTAGAATTTCACGATGTACACTTGTTATATCAAATTATTAAAATTGAATGCACATCTTTCGACATTTATTTAACGCATATAATGATATTTTGACTCAATATCTGTAATTATACAATTATTTAGCAATATTTCAACTTAATAAATGCTTATAGTTATTTATTTATTTCATATCAACATTTTTAAACTAAAGATTGAAAATTATACAATTATTCAATGCTATATCATCAAGTTTAAGTTAAACACACGTATTTAGAGACCGTTTCATTATATATTAAGTTATTTAAACTAAAGTGCTGCAATCACGCAATAATTCGATGATTTTCTATTTTTTTTAATAGAATATTAAGATTTAGAGAGTGATTTGTTACATGATAAGGCATTTCAACCAATTTCTCATTGTGGCATAACTTATATTTGTTTTATCACCGGAATTTAAAAAAGTATTCTTATTTAGCGATTGATTCCATGCATATAGCGGTATTTTAACTTAATAACAGTATTTATACCTATAGTTTGTTATATATCAATGTATTTGGACTTAATAGATCCTTTATGGAGACTAATTTACTTGATATTATTGTATTTGAATTGAAAAAAGAATAATAATGCAGTTAATTTGTTGTCATATAGAAAACGTTAAGTTGAATGCAAGCATTTAGAGATTGCTCATTGCAAATAAAATTATTTTATTTAACTTACTGGCAATTATACGACTTTTCAAGAATTGGTGAATTATTTGAATAGAATATTAGTATTTAATATTGATTTTCTACAAATCAAGATATCTCATTTTAATACTCATAACTACGTCACTTATAGTTGCTATAACGATATATTTTATCCAAAATTATATGCTTGTAATCTATTTCATGTATATTAAGTTGTTTTAACTAATTACCTGCTGTTATACTACTAATTACTAGTATATCGATCTATTTCAACTTAATCGACATCTTTAGAGACGAAGTTATTACATATACATGGAATTGAGTTAAAAAATGGCGTTGACACCATTATTCTCGGCTCTACGAATGAATTTAATCTGAATATATGCTTTTAGGGCGTCGTTTGTCACGTATTACGATGTTTTAACTTAATACAAGCAATAATATGCAAATTCGTTGTTTTTTGTACGCATATGAACAAACTATTAGCTTTGAGACATCGATTCATTATATATCACGGTATTTCCACCTAGTTGTCATAATTACGTGACTTATATCAATTGAATAGATGTATTTAACCTTAAAATATATGTATAGAGATCGATTCCAAATTCTTTCTAAATACAAGTATAAATGCAACTATTTGAAAGTATATCGATGTATTTTCATAAGTATATATTTTTAGATACTAATGTATTACGTATTAACGCATTTGAACAAAAATGTTCCTATTATACAACAATTCATTGGTGTATCGAAAAATTTAGGCTAAAGACACGTATTTAGAGGTAGAATCGATGCATGTTAAGTTATTTTTACTGAATTCTATTGATGTTTTAGCTACACAATGAATAATCAATATATTTGAACATAATCACTGCTTTGAGGCATCATTGTATTACATATTAAAGTATTATAACTTAATACTTGGAACTTCACAATGTACACCTGTTATATCATATTATTAAAACTGAATGCACATCTTTCGACACTTATTCAACGAAGATAAAGATATTTTGACTCAATATCTGCAATTATACAACTCTTTAGCAATATTTTAACTTAATTAATGCCTATAGCAATTTATTTATTTCATATCAATGTTTTTAAACTAAAGATTGAAAATTATATGATTATTCTATACTATATTAGCAAATTTAAGTTAAATACAAGTATTTAGAGACCGTTTCATTATATATTAAGTTATTTAAACTAAAGTGCTGCAATCACTCGATAATTCATTGGTTTTCCACTGTTTTTTAATAGAATATTAAGATTTAGACAGGGATCTGTTGCATGATTTCAAGCAACTTCTTACTGTGACATAACGTATATTTGTTATATCATCGGAATTTAAAAAGAGTACTCCTATTTAGCGATTGATTCCATGCATATTGTGGTATTTTAACTTAATGACAGCATTTATACCAATAGTTTGTTATATATCAGTGTATTTGGACTTAATAGATCCTTTTTAGTTACTAATTTATTTGATATTGTTGTATTTAAATTGGAAAAAGAACAATAATGCAAATGATTTGTTGCCTTATTGAAAACATTAAGTGTAATGCAAGCATTTAGAGATTGCTCGTTGCAAATAAAGTCATTTTATCTAACTTGTGGCAATTATACTACTTTTCAAAAATTGGTGAATTATTTGAATAGAATATCAGTTTTTAATATTGATCTTCTATGAATCGAGATATCTCATCTTAATACTTATAACTACGTCACTTATAGTTTCTATAATAATGTATTTTATCTAAAAGCATATGCTTAGTAATCTATTTCATGTATATTAAGTTGTTTTGAATAATTACCTGTCGTTATACTACTAATTACTGGTATGTCGATCTATTTGAACTTTATCGACCTCTTTAGAGACGAAGTTATTACATATACTTGAAATTGAGTTAAACAATAGCGTGTACACCGTTATTCTTGGCTCTACGAATAAATTTAATCTGAACATATGCTTTTAGGGCGTCATTTGCCAGGTATTACAGTGTTTTGACAAGCAATTATATGCAAATTCGTTGTTTTTTTCTCATATGAATAAAATATTAGTTTTGAGACATCTATTCACTATGTATTACGGTATTTCGACCTAGTTGTCATAATTACATGACTTATATCAGTTAAATAGATGTATTTAACCTTAAAACATATGTATAGAGATCAATTCTAATTATATCAAGCTATTCTTTCTAAATACAAGTATAAATGGAACTATTTGAAATTATATCGATGTATTTTCATAAGTATATACTTTGAGATACTAATGTATTATGTATTAATGCATTTGAACAAAAATGTTGCTATTATATTATAATTCATTGGTGATCAATGAATTTAGGCTAAAGACACGTATTTAGAGGCTGAATCAGTTTTTTTAACGCAATTCTATTGACTATTTAGCGACACAATGAATAATCAATGTATTTGAACATAATTACTGCATTGAGGCATCATTGTATTACATATTAAGGTATTATAACTTAATACTTGGAATTTTATGATATACACCTGTTATATCAAATTGTTAAAATTAAATGCACATCTTTCGACATTTATTCAACGCATATAAAGATATTTTGACTCAATATCTGCAATTATACAACTCTTTAGCAATATTTCAATTTAATAAATGTCTATAGAGATTTATTTATTTCATATCAATGTTTTTAAGAAGAGAGAGGGGCATGTTATCACGTACAAAAATAGAACTTCAAGAATTCAGATTGATTATTTTCTTATAAGGAAATGAGATCGCTTGGATTGTAAAGATTGTAAAGTCATTCCAAGTGAATGTTTGACTACCCAACATCGATTAATGGTTTTATGAGAAGAAATAATAAGTCAAAATTCTATCCTCGGACTCGATGGTAGAATCTAAAGAATGAGAACAAATGTATATTTAAGAAGAATGTTCTAGAACTTGGGCAATGGAACATTAACGGGGAAACTGATCTTATGTGGTTGATAGTTGCTAACTGTATCTGTAAGGTGACAAAGGATGTGCTGGGAGAATCTAAAGGAATGATTCCAAATAATAAAGATACTTGGTGGTAAAAAGATGGTGTATAAGAAAAAATTAAGGAGGAGAAGATTTGTTATAGAGATTGGTTTAAAAACAAAAATAATGATAAGTGAGAGAAATATAAAGTGGCTCGACGAGAATCTAAAAAAACAGTAGGCAATGCAAAAAATATGGCTTTTGAGGATCAATATAAAAAGCTAGACATTAAAGAATGAGAAAAATTATATAGGATTGCCAAGGCAAGAGATAAAAAAACTAAAGATTTAATTGAAGTAAAATGTATTAAAGATGAAGATCAAAGAGTACTTTTTATGGAAGAAGATATAAAAAATAGATGGATGAGTTACTTTCAACAACTTTTCAATGAAGATTATGAAAATTCAATTGATCTTACAGAATTCAGCAGCCTAAAAGAAAGTAAAAATTACTCTTACATCCGACGTATTAGTAAAGCTGATGTCTGAAAAAGCCTTAAAGAAGATGATGTATAAAAAAGCAGTAAGACCAGATAACATTCCAATTGATGTTTGACAGTGCTTAGAAGATGAAGGAGTTTCTTGGCTCACTAGATTGTTTAATATGATTTTGAAGACTAAAAAGATGCCAAATGAATGAAGAAAGAGTATATTAGTAACTATTTATAAGAATAAAGACGATGTACAAAATTGTGCCAATTATAGAGAAATTAAATTAATGAGTCATACTTTAAAATTTTGGGAGAGGGTGATCGAACAAAGGTTACGCCATAATACTAAGGTATCAGAGAATCAGTTTGGTTTTATGCCACATAGATCTACTATAGAAGCCATTCATTTATTAAGAAGTTTAATGGAAAAATTTAAGGAGAGAAAAGAAAATCTACATTTGATTTTTATTGATTTGGAAAACTTATGATAAAGTCTCAAGAGAAGTACTTTGGAGAGTTTTAGAAAAGAAAGAGATTTGCACTACTTATATTCAAGTTATTAAAGACATGTATGAAGGAACTGTTATCTCTGTTCGGATACAAGGAGGTTTGACTAAGGATTTTCCTATTACAGTTGGATTACACCAAGACTCGGCTTTAAGTCCGTATCTTTTTGCTTTGCTTATGGAAGTCATGACTGAACATATCCAAGATGAAGTGCCTTGGTGTATGCTCTTCGCAAATGATATTATCCTTATTGAGAAAACTAAAGAGGGAGCTAAAGCGAAATTAGAGCTTTGGAGGAATGCTCTAGAATCTAAAGGTTTTCATCTCAGTAGATCAAAAACTGAATATATGGAGTGCACATTTAGTCAAGAAAGAAATACTTATATTGGAGATGTGACAATTTGTGATCAAATTGTCAAGAAGAGTGAGAGCTTTAGATACATTGGATCAATTATACAAAATGATGGCGGAATAGATAATGACATTATTAGCAGGATTCAAGCAGGATGGGTAAAATGGAGAAATGTTTCTGGTGTGTTGTGCGATAAAAAAATTTCATCAAGAATCAATGGTAAATTTTATAAAACTGTAGTAAGACCAACGATAATATATGGTGCTTAATGCTGACATGCAAAGAGAAAACATACAAATAAAATAAATGTTGCAGAAATGAGGATATTAAGATGGATGTGTGGATATACATGAAAGGATAGAATGAGAAATGAGTATATCCGAAAGAAAGTTGGTGTTGCACCAATTGAGGATAAACTTAGAGAAAGTCGGCTTAGATGGTTTGGACATCTAAATTGTAGGCCGATTGAAGCTCCAGTTAGAAAAATTGAGTTACTGGATTTTGCCCATGTACAAAGAGAAATAGGGAGACCAAAGAAGATATGACAAGAAACTATAAGGAGTAATCTTAGTTACTTAAACTTAGATAAGAATTTGGTAACTGATAGAGCGCAATGAAAACAAAAAATTCATGTAGCCGACCCCACCTAGTGGGATTAAGGCTTGGTTGTTGTTATTGTTGTTATTGTTGTTGTTATCAACATTTTTAAACTAACGATTAAAAATTATACGATTATTCAATGCTATTTTCATAAATTTAAGTTAAACACAAGTATTTAAAGACCGTTTCATTATATATTAAGTAATTTAAACTGAAGTGTTGCAATCACGCAATAATTCGATTGTTTTCCACTATTTTTTAAAAGAATATTAAGATTTAGACAGTGATCTGTTACATAATAAGGCAATTCAACCAACTTCTCTTTGTGACATAACTTATATTTGTAATATCACCGAAATTTAACAGAGTAGTCCTAGTTAGCGATTGATTTCATGCATATTGTAGTATTTTAACTTAATAACAGCATTTATATCTATAGTTTGTTATACATCGTTATATTTGGACTTAATAGATGCTTTTTGGTGACTAATTTATTTGATATTATTGTATTTGAATTGAAAAAAGAACAATAATGCAGTTAATTTGTTGTCATATCGAAAACGTTAAGTTGAATGCACGCATTTAGAAATTGCTCATTGCAAATAGTCATTTTATCTAACTTCTGGCAATTATACAACTTGTCAAGAATTGGTAAATTATTTGAATAGAATCAGTATTCAATATTAATTTTTGGCAAATCGAGGTATTTCAGCTTAATACTCATAACTACGTCACTTATAGTTGCTATAACGTTGTGTTTTATCCAAAAGCATATGCTTAGTGTTTTATCGAAAAGATGTCTATTAAGTTAAAATAGATCGCAATAGCAGTAATTAGTAGTATAACAACAGGTAATTAGTCAAAACAACTTAATATACATTAAATAGATTACTAAGCATATGCTCTTAGATAAAATACATTGTTATAGCAAAAATTAAAAAATAAATAAATAAATACATTGTTATAGCAACTATAAGTGACGTAGTTATGAGTATTAAGCTGAAATATCTCGATTTTCAGAAAATCAATAATAGATACTGATATTCTATTCTAATAATTCACCAATTCTTGAAAAGTTGAAATATTGCTGATATAGCATTGAATAATCATATAGTTTTCAATCTTTAGTTTAAAAACATGGATATAAAATAAATAAATTTCTATAGACATTTATTAAGTTAAAATATTACTAAAGAGCTGTATAATTGCAGATATTGAGTCAAAATATCTTTATATGAGGTGAATAAGTGTCGAAAGATGTGCATTCAGTTTTAATAATTTGATATAACAGGTGTACATTGTGAAATTTCAAGTATTAAGTTATAATACCTTAATATGTAATACAATGATGCCTCAATATAGTGATTATGTTTAAATACATTGATTATTCATTGTGTAGCTAAAAAATCAATAGAATTCAGTAAAAATAACTTAACATGCATCAATTCTGCCTCTAAATACGTGTCTTTAGCCTAAATTCTTCGATACACCAATGAATTGTTGTATAATAGCAACGTTTTTATTCAAATGCGTTAATACGTAATACATTAGTATCTAAAAATATATATTTATGAAAATACATCGATATACTTTCAAATAGTTGCATTTATACTTGTATTTAGAAAGAATAGGTTGATGTACTTGGAATCGATTTTTATACATATGTTTTAAGGTTAAATACATCTATTCAACTGATATAAGTCACGTAATTATGACAACTAGGTGGAAATATCGTGATACATAATGAATCGATGTCTCAAAGCTAATAGTTTGTTCATATGCATAGAAAAAACAACGAATTTGCATATTATTGCTTGTATTCAGTTAAAACACTGTAATACATGACAAACGACGCCCTAAAAGCATATGTTAAGATTAAATTTATTCGTAGAGCCGAGAATAATGGTGTAAACGTCATTGTTTAACTCAATTCCATGTATATGTAATAACTTCGTCTCTAAAAATGTCGATTAAATTTAAATAGATCGATATACCAATAATTAGTAGTATAACGACAGATAGTTAGTCAAAATAACTTAATATACATGAAATAGATTACTGGGCATATGCTTTTGGATAAAATACATCGTTATAGCAACTATAAGTGCGTAGTTATGAGTAGTAAGCTGAAATACCTCGATTTGCAGAAAATTAATATTAAATATTGATATTCTATTCAAATAATTCACCAATTCTTGAAAAGTCGCATAATTGCCAGAAGTTAAATAAAATGATTTTATTTGCAATGAGCAATCTCTAAATGCTTGCATTCAACTTAGCGTTTTTGATATGACAACAATTTAACTGCATTATTGTTTTTTTTTTCAATTCAGATACAACAATATCAAGTAAATTAATCTCCATAAAGGATCTATTAAGTCCAAATACATTGATATATAACAAACTATAGGTCTAAATGCTGTTATTAAGTTAAAATACCGCAATATGCATGGAATCAATCGCTAAATAGGAGTACTTTTTTAAATTTCGGTGATATAAAAAATAAAAGTTATGCCACAGTGAGAAGTTGGTTGAAATGCTTTATCATGTAACAGATTACTCTCTAAATCTTATTATTCTATTAAAAAACAGTGGAAAACCATCGAATTATTGCGTGATTGCAGCACTTTAGTTTAAATAACTTAATATATAATGAAACGGTCTCTAAATACTTGTGTCTAACTTAAACTTGCTGATATAGCATTGAATAATTGTATAATTTTCAATCTTTAGTTTAAAAATGTTGATATGAAATAAATAAATGTCTATAAGCGTTTATTAAGTTGAAATATTGCTAAAGAGTTGTATAATTGCAGATATTGAGTCAAAATATCGTTAAAATGATTTTATTTGCAATGAGCAATCTCTAAATGCTTGCATTCAACTTAGCGTTTTCGATATGGCAACAAATTAACTGCATTATTGTTCTTTTTTCAATTCAAATACAACAATATCAAGTAAATTAGTCTCCATAAAAGATCTATTAAGTTCAAATACATTGATATATAATAAACTATAAGTGTAAATACTGTTATTAAGTTAAAATACTGCTATGTGCATGGAATCAATCGCTAAATAGGAGTACTTTTTTAAATTCCGGTGATATAACAAATAAAAGTTATGCCACAGTGAGAAGTTAGTTGAAATGCCTTATCATGTAATACAACAGTGTCTAAATCTTAATATTCTATTAAAAAACAATGGAAAACCATCGAATTTTTGCGTGATTGCCGCACTTTAGTTTAAATAACTTAATATATAATGAAACGGTCTCTAAATACTTGTATTTAACTAAATTTGCTGATATAGCATTGAATAATCGTATAATTTTTAATCTTTAGTTTAAAAATGATTATATGAAATAAATAAATCTCTATAGGCATTTATTGAGTTGAAATACTCTGATATACTACTAAAGAGTTATATAGTTGCTGATATTGAGTGAAAATATCTTTATATGCATTAAATAAGTCTCGAAACATGTACATTCAGTTTTAATAATTTAATATAATTGATATACATTATGAAATTTTGAGTATTAACTTATAATATCTTAATATGTAATACATCGATGCCTTAGTGCATTGATAATTCATCGAGTAGATGCATAATCAATCGAATTTCGTAAATAACATGCACCAATTCAACGTCTAAATGCATGTCTTTAGCCTAAATTCATCGATACACGAATGAATTTTGTATAATAGCAATGTTTCAGTTCAAATGCGTTAATACATAACCCATTAGTATTTAAAAGTATATATTTGTGGAAATACATTAATATACTTTTAAATAGTTGCATAGATGCTTGTATTTAGAAAGAATAGCCTGATCTAATTGGTATGATCTATACGTATGTATTTATATTAAATACATCTATTTGACTAATATAAGTCGTGTAATTATGACAACTAAGTGGAAAGTTAGCTAAAGTAGATGACGTAGCTGCTTGCGAATACTAATTCTTTTTCTATTGCCGAAACACTAGCGTGCGTAAAAGTTTTTGTAATCCTAATTGCGTAGCCCAATATATCTATCCCAATTTTAACATCCAAATATGTGCATAAATTGTATTTTATATATGAAATATTTTTTTATTTTTTGTTGTGTGCGCTGAACCTACTGTTTTAATATTTTTTCTTTAATCAGAAGTATCTGGAAGTATCAGATAAGTATCGGGGAATTATCAGATAAGTATCGAGGATGTATCGGATAAGTTTCAAATTTTTAAAAAATAAAAATAAAAATTGATACGTCATATGACATATCAGATACATATCGGTGGAGTATCGGTATCTGATACAGATATAATATAGATATATTAGGCTTTATGAAGTATCGGTGCTTCATAAGTTTTCTGAAAATGATTATATAATGATTTAGGTGAGTCTTGAGCGATTCCCATCAAGAGTCGTTAAGAAACTATAAGCTTGTGAGGCAGGTTAGTTTAAAATAGTAAAGAAACTTGGTCAAATTCTTATATGATTGATTTACAACTCAATTTTGAGATTAGTGCTATGTTCAACATCTCGGATCTAGTAGTCTTCAAAGCACTAATAGTAATACCTAGTGATCGATTTAAGCCTTTTCCTCCTTTAGGAGTGAATCAACTCTTCAGTATTCACTTTTATAGTTTTCTATAAAAGAATAGCCAATTAAGCAAATTTTGGATGTTCAGATAATCTCAATTAGAAATCAAGTATATTAAATATATTTGATTAGATGAAAAGACTTGCTTGCATTAGAGTACTCCTGAATCATTTGAAATAATGTGTGTGACTTGAACCTGACTTGCTAGAGAGATACTATAGAAGAATTGACTCTTACTTGATGGGATTAAGTTCTCTGCACTCAGGGAAGTTGATAGAGATATGACAACGTTAGAATATCGATTTATTTCAAGAGAGGTCTATATTTGATATTTGAGATCTCACCGTATAACTTCAATCTAGATGGATGGTTGACTATTGTCAGATTTGGCAATGACATAATTGGTGGTTGATTAGTTAGATTGAAAATTCTATTTAAATTAATTAATTGATTTGAACTTAAATTTTAAAATTTTAAGTTGATTTTATTTTCTTTTTAGATATTTATATTTAGAATGTTTATATTTTACTTGCTTTTTTATATTTATTTTTATAATTTAAAATTTAAAAATAATTTTATATAAAGACATGAACTAGTATTATTTATTGTAATTCTGAAATAAATTTAAATTGAGTTTAAAATTAGTGTTTTAAATTTTGATGAAGAAAAATGTTAAAGTATTAGATGAAAATATCTAGATATTTTAAAAAATTTAACTTTTTTTTTTATGTCAGTATTCTCAGTTTCAAACTAAATAATTGTTCAGGTACTCGGATGCAATTTCGCCCGTCTCTCTTTCCCGAGAAGCGCCCAACGCCACAGCCAAGCCTCGGCTCGCGTCGATCGTCGCTCGTTGGCGCCTTGCCGACGAACCACCACCTTCCCGGCGCACGCCGCCAGGTTCGTGTCGCCCGCTCCGCCCGACAGCAATATTCGTGTTCCTCAGTTGTCCGCGTCGACCTTTCGTTCTCCAGCGAGTTCGCCGTCGCCACCCCCGCCCCCTCTCGGCTGACCTTCGTTTGTCACCAGCGACGCCGCAAAGTCGCTGCGCCGCCTCCCCATTGCATCCACGCCGCGCGGGCGACCACTTGTTACCTTCATCCCCCGCTCGCCGATTTCTGCTCCACCGCACGCCACCTTCACTGAATTCCTTCTTCGACCACGACTCCAGCCGACCACCCGTTCAGTCCACCTCCTTCGACGCAGCAGCTACTTGTGAAATCCGGCGACAACATTGTTCCTCGATTTCTCCTGCATCTCAGGATTCGGGATCGGGTTGCTATGCGGTTCATTGACCTAGGTAAGCATTAAAGTTAATATTTATCTCTGAAATTTTTTTCTAGATAGATAATGCTGAAGTTATTATCATTTTGCTTGATTTGTTCGCTTGTGTAAATCCGGAAATCAATGGGCTTGTTTGGTTGGAAGATAAATTTAGATAAGGAAAGAGAAAATATTTTATTTTATAGAGTTGATGGAAAAGAAATTTATTTTAATATTGGGAGGTGCATATGATGTGAAATAAAGTTGATTTTAAGGTTGAAATTTGTGTTGGATGTGAAATAAAATTGATTTTTAAGGTTAGAATTTGTGTTGGGTGTGAAATAAAATTATTAAAATTTATAATAAATTTAAAATATTATTAAAAAAATATTTTGCCTATTTTTGGGTAATTGCCAAACATGCCCATAGTGCATAAATTGCTTTGACATTAGAGTTTTCTTGATCATTATGTAATTATTACCAGCATAAAAACCTTGTAATATTTTATGTTCACTTATGATTTCACCTGCTGATCTCTGTGTAGGACTGTATTCACATATTGTCCCGTATCAATTAATAGTAAGTAGTTCAGTACATGAGATTTACTCATATAGAAGGCATTTTGTTGAGTTCTGATGTGTATATGATTGAAGTTTTGTTTAAGTTTCTTGAAGTTTACTATTTAGAACTTGAGAAAACTTGACTTATTTTGATAGCCATCTAAGTTACACGGTTGGTAAAATGAATTTTAACGATAGGAGAGAAGATCATTCAAATAAAAAAACCAATAAACAAACCCATTTATGTTATCATATTGTAGTTGTAACCCTATATATATAGTAGTAAACCGAACCATTTTCAAATCAATAGAAATGAATAATATTGTGAAGCAAAGGTCATATATAGCAACCGAAGGACGCCCAATACGATTATGGCATTTGCACAAGGAACACGAAAAGGTTGTTGTAAACAAGTACATGTATTGTTAACTTGGATGGGAATTGTCAATTGTCTTGAACTTTTTTCATGTCTTTTATGTAAATTCTTTGTTCAATCTACAAAAATTGGACTTGCCCATAGATGACATTGCTTCAGATCACTTTGTCATTTCAAGAAGAAACTACATAGATGGTAGAATGTACTGCAAATAAGAGCACAGCTGGGAAGACCACTGAAGTGATTTAGAGCTGAATTAAAACATTCTGAAGCATTTGTTGTAAGAGTCCTATATTGAGCACCATCGTCAAATGGCAACTCCTATTTCTTGTGATCTTGAGCTATTAACCAATCGTATGCTCATTGGCAGATGGTTTTAATATTGTTATGATTATATCAAATTTTTGTTGGTCATATAAATCGGTGACATGGATGCTTAGTTAGCAGCAAATATGGACATTTTGCAATTTTGGCTCAAACAGTCATAACTTTATTTTTTATAAGGAAAAGGTCATTTTAAAAATTTGGCCTCACTGTGAGGCCACGCAAGGATGTTGGTTGTTTATTGTTTTTGATGTGCGGTTACAATTGCCTTTGTGTAAAAAAATTAATAGAGATTAACCCAAGGAGTATCATTTAATTAAATAGAATACTTTAGCAATTGTATATGGTGTGTTTATGGGAAAGCTGAATTAGAAATTTGATGATATTGATTGTGTTTACACTCTGGAGTGTCATAAAATCTTTGCTTTTATGAATAATGATTTGTTATTAATATGTTTAATTTTTTTGTTTCACATGTTAACTTTTTTTTAGTCATTCTGTTGATTTAATAGCTGACAACCTCATGTTTTCATCATTCCCATTGAAACATTTCATTTGGAAATTATTTGACTTGTTTATTTTTCATATCGTTTCAGCTTTTGCTGGTGAAATTGGTGTGGTACTACCATCTCGCTTGATGGTTTGAGTGGTGAGGCTTTGCAATGGCAGCAACATCAGAGTTATTATTCCTGTCTTTGGTGAACTATCCTTTTTTTATTTGGTTCATTTTCTTTAATTTACGAGGTATTACTTTTATGGGTCACAAGGTATGCTTCTCCCAGGAACACAGTTTGATTTATTTGGAGGAACAACTATCATGAAAAGAATGGAGATAACATGTATCCTACAACTCTTGGACATCAAATAAAGGTATATGGCTCTTCATTTTTGAACACCCTCTTTTATTATCTAGTTCATCTGTTAGGTTGAGCATGCAATTTCATGGAGTTGTTTAGCAACTTATGGCCGTTATATTTTTCAAGTACTAGTCACTAGGCACATGTTGTATTCAAACTTGCATTAGTTCTATTAATGGGACATATCACAAGACTTTGATTGTTAGCATAGTTGCATATACACAAGTGGCTCCTAATGTTTCAAATGATTAGTAATCAAGCAGTGATGACTCAATTCTTATCTTTACAAAAGTAGAAATTTGAGTTATTTACCAAGTTTTCCCTGTAATAAATCAATTCAAATATTCAATTCTACAGCTCCTATATTACATTGAGAAATGTATTCATAATCGGCACAAATATGTAGTCTCCTTATTTATGGAAACAAAAATGAAGAAGAAAGCTATATATAAAATTGCAAACTGTTAAGGCATATAAATATGAGAAATGATGGTTTACATGATGTATATCAACTATACCAAACTTAGATCAATTAGAAGTTCAAAATCTTTAATCCCTTATATAACGAAAATAAGAATAATGAAGAAAATGTTGTTAGGCTAAGCTCCTAACTTTTAAAGTAGGGGTGTGTCGTGGTACCTTTGGTTTTTGAAAGTATTAATGCTAGCTAAGTAGTTAAAGAATTCACTATTAGCGTCCAAAGCCGGTTTCATCGCATAGCCAACAGTAAGAAAGAGCAATATGTAATTGCAAAATGTTTCTAAAATTTTATGATAAGTAAAAATTGATACAAAAGGTATATTTATTTGCAAAGGTTAATTTTAACAAAGTTAAAGTTAAACTTGGATGATGATATTTTTTTATTGAAAACTGTATATGACATGACATAAAGTTAGTTATTATGTTGGGATTTGTGAGGGATATTATATAAGTTATTATTTTGGTATATATGTAGGATGTGAAATAAAATTAATTTTTTTTATTTTAAAATATGCATGATGTGAAATATAGTTAAATTTTAATATTAAAATTTATATATGATGTGATATGCTAGGTTAAAATTCTTGTTAATTTTAACCTAGGTAAACAAATACACTCTAAGGCCCTGTTTGGCGCGAGGACTAAATCAGGACCAAAATGATACTAATTTAAAAAATAATAATAATAATAATAAATAAATAATTTTAATCATTCTACACAAATTCTAAAATAAAAAAAATATTATTTTACTTCACATACTCAATAATTTTCATTAAAAAAATTAATTTTATTTTACATCCTAGACCAAAATACTCGATTCGAATATTTTGGTCTAGGATGTGAAATAAAGTATATATTTTTATTAAAACTTATTGAGTATGTGAACTAAAATAATATTTTTTTATATTAAAATTTGTGTAGAATGATTAAAAAATTTTATTTATTATTATTATTGTTGTTTTTTAAATTAGTATCACTTTGGTTCTGATTTGGTCCTCGCACCAAACAGGGCCTAAGTGATATTAGATAAAATATTTTATAGGATTTGATAGCTAGCTCACATAAACGATAATCAACTATTAAGTGGAACAAATTAAAAAAAATGTTAGGAGGAGAAGCAAAACCACTATATATTTGGAAACTTCTTGCAAGCTCTATGTACTAAAATATCCAATTGTAAAAACATTCTTAAGTGTGATGTATTCTACATACAAAAATATAAATATTCAAGATTTATATGAACTTGTATTAAGCTGATGTTGTCACATTTAATATAAACTAATTATGTCTAACAATGATCGTATCTCTTAAATAATTCACTATTTGTTGTTTGTTGTCTTGAGAGCTTAGTTTTACTTGTTCACAATATCACAGGATTACTTTATAGTATGCTAGTTGATGAGTGTCATGATGGGGAAGGCAGCGTCACAGTAGAAGCAGATGATCATGCGTTGGATGGATGTTTGGAGGCCGTGGTCGGCACTGGCATGCAATGGTGCACTTAACAATCATAATGAGGGAATGGGCGTTTGCGTATTGGTGTGCTTCGGGAAAGGTCAATGTAAATCGGCATTAGCGACGCAGGGTGCACAAACTCGCTTATGTGATGTGATTCCATGAGTTGAGAATGGTGACGAGCTGGTCGAGAGGTGTGTTGGAGTACCGGCTTTAGTTGCTGGGGTTTTAATAGAGTTTATTTTTACTTTTAAACTCAAATAAATACTTAGGCTATTTAAGGATTTTCACATAAGGATAATCTTATTAATTTTCTTCATCGGAATATCGACTCATTATCTAGGATCTATGGACTAAGAAAATACAATTTTATTTTATCCCTAAAAAAACTCTTTTTGTACTAGGCGACCTCATAGAGATCCCAAAATTAGCAATTATGAAATAAAACTACTTGTAAGATACAATTCCAAATACATTTATGTTAAATAAGAATAAGTAATAAAAAAACTGTTATGAATCTTCGTTCTTCCAAGTTTGCTCCAAATCATCTATCAACATTAATCAATAATGGAATTACCATTCAAACCCAATCTGCACACAATGTTTGGTAATCTGCCATCAATCGAAATAGTTTGATCTCATTTGAGCCATGAGATGTGATACTGCTTAATATGATCTTGTTACTGAACCGTATCTCCACCAATTTGTATTTGATATATAAGGTGCATTACAGTTGATACAAAAAAAACAATGATTATTTTGATAACAACAAAATTAGGAGTTCTTTCTTGAATTATCATTACATTCATCAGGATATGAATCAAAGCTGTAAATGATGTCTCATATATGTTATGTATTTAGTTATATCCTAAGTGATGTTTATTTATAGGTAGGATCCTTTTTATGAGGATGGGAAAGAAGTCAAAACGGCTCATCAAAGAGAGCTTCATCGAAGAAGATTGTCATAAAAAAGGCCTCGATAGAGGTATGAATCATCCTAAGATTTCGTCGAAGGCTGAAACCCTGAGCGCTTGGTTTGACAAAGGTTACTTAGAAACATTGATTGAATCTAGGAATCAAGCTAAGTTCTCGAACAAAAAATTGCAACAAATTGAGTTTTGGAAAACCAAGATTTGACTTCTGTTGTGAAGTAAACCTTAGTCCTGATGCTTTTGACAAATATCGATTGAAATTGGGGTTTGGCTACTGGTGAGGAGTAAATTTCGATTTATGGGAAACATGGTTCAAGATAGGGCTTTATTGGCAATACCCATTCGAAGAATTCTCTAAAGTAGTTTTTGTATGGCGGTGCCTAACTTCATGGAGTTATTTTTAAATTTTACGAAATTGCTAATTTGCCCATTTATTTTCTAGATATTTCCTTAATTGAATTGAACGTGTGCTTATAAAAGGTTTGGGAATTTTGTTATAGGAGAGTAGCGGCGTAAACCTGTAAATAGTTGTGAAATAGGGGATACGTTAGCCCACAAACATATTGCTAAGAGTGCCTGCATGGGATAGCAATGTGTGATAGCATTCTTGGGAGATTACGTTGAAATTCATTTATTCGTGCACTAACTATAAAAGGAGCAGTAGTGTTGCGGAACTGTAGCGGCTTGGGTTTGAACAATGGAAGAAGAAGAAAGAGTAAAATTAGATGTCCCGGGGGGGGCGGACGCGCGGGCGCCGGGCACGCAGGTGCGGCCGCCG
>JAEMOT010003715.1:168691-184651 GCA_019297695.1 Apostasia ramifera
TCTCTGGTAAATTCTTTCCCGAATGCAATTAAACTGATTATTTAATTTCAACACAAATTATTCGCTTGACTTGAATTACTTATTTGGCTCTAATTGTGTGACCCGATATTTCTTTGTGTGTCAATTACTGTTGAATTTAACTGTGAGACGTCTGCCCTAAATTCTTGAACCTCGGATCTGATTTATTGAATTTAAATTGATGCCCTAATCTAAGTTGATAAATTTTTATTTATCATACGATCCAATTTAATTTTAATTTTAAAATATTTTAACTTACGGGATTCAAAAATCTTATTTATCATATAATTTATCTAAAAAATATTTTTCTCTTAATTAAAATAATTTGCTAATCAATTTTGCTGAATATAAATATAAAATATCATTGACATCTTTTCCGTACCGCATCAGTATGTTTCATCCCAATTTGATCTCCATAACTCTTGCAATTCATCAATAAAGGATAAGTATACATCAAAACACTCAATTCTTTGGTGCCTTAAGACTATAAATAAGTAATGACATAATTATAAAAGAATTCTTTAAGCACATCCAATGAGGCAACTTATAAAGTACGAGAATTATTGGCCATATGCTATAAGTAGAGTTTGAGAAGCCAATTGGATTAAATTCATTGCTAGCTAAGCCCAAACATACATTTCGTGAATCTGATGAAAAGTCTGGATATAATCTATCAAAGTTCTTTCATTCAATAGAATCAGCTGGTTGCCTTGAGATTCTATCATCACAACGATTCTCCTTATGCCATCTCATAAAAGATTTTTATCTGACATAAATAACCTTTGTAGCTTTGGTATTAATGAAAAATGCCACAAAACTTTTGCTAGTACTTTTCTTTCTTTGCTTAACTCATCAACAGCACCAACTTCAACCATCCATTTAGGAACTTCACAAACTAGGCATTCTTAACATAATCTAAATCCAAATGACTTATAAATTTTTTTGCTTCACAGTAATTTTTAGGGAGACATCCACCTTCAAGAAGCATTCTTTTTAAAAGCTCAAGCAATGAGGCAAATGATTTATTGGTCCAACCATTTAAAGACTTCACGTGAAGCAAATGGATAATTATATCAATCCAACTTCTATCCTTCATGTGATCCATCTACAAAATATAGATAAACATTCAAAGCTCATCATTTGAGAGTATAGTAATTATTGTTTTGAAAGAAATAGCTATATGTGATTGCAAATGAGATGTTTATGCTATTGCAATAATACAAAATGAAAAGATTAGTATGAAAATTTGGATTTCATATGATTGCATACCAGGAGATAATTAGTAAGAATTCTCTGTTCAAAAAGCAAATGTGTCTGGATATGTAAACATCATCTAAAGGAGTCATCCTAAAATAATAAAAATTATAATATTTAATCAACTATGAGAATCATCATAAAAATTCCTTCTTCAAAGATTATTTATCATAAATGTTGCATTTTTTTATTAAATATAGTAAAATATAAATATTTCAGAAACCCTTGTGTAAGAACAGGTACAAAATAAATGAAAAAACCAAGAACTTTTACAAATAATAATGTATCTTTTCTAATAATAAAGTTTTAATGCCGTGCTAGATCATATGAGAACCACTTTTGAAATAGAAAGCAAAAGTAAAAATGACAATAATAAGTGTATATTTTAGATACAAGTTCATAAGTTTTCGGTGATGCTTTTACAAAATAAATCTTTTATTGGAAAACTTTTTTTTCCTTGGATAAAAGTGTCAATTTATTAATTTAGAATATTCTCTGTCATATTTGTTTCTTGTGAATATATTTAGCAACCATATTAAATTACACTAATGTTTAGACATATAACTTGAATACACTTAGCAATGTACAAATCAATGTTATCAAGGACCTTACAGATCTAGGATTAGTCAAACTGCAACAGGTATGTGAAGTCTTAGTGTAATATTTGAAGATGTGCAAGTTAGTTATTATTTGTAATAGTAACAAGTAATCACAAGAAAACTGAACCCGACAAATATAATGGAAAGTCAGCAACCTAAATCATCCACCTTTCACAAATCTGTAGGTTGGTAGGGAGCAAAAAGAGAAAAAAGAAATTAAGCAATATGCATAAAAATTGAAAAACTGAACATGAAGTTATTTCAGATCTAAAATTGTACAGATAATAAAATTTGTAAATTCAACAAGGTGAAATTTCTAAATTCACAAAATCTGAAAATTTGCAAGATAAATTTTATTTTAAGGTTATTTTAAATAAGAAGTATATAATAACAGTCAGATCAAGATAAGATGGTAAATTGAATAGATGAATGGGACCACCAATATATATATATATATATATATATATATATATATATATATATATACTAAGTATAAAATAAGNGTATAAAATAATAACTAAACAATATATATCCTACTCTAGCTTTCACCATATAGTTAAAAAATAAAAAATATTAATAAACTTTAATTTACTTGATAAGTAAAGAAATTGAACTAATTGTGCAGATCTAAAGCAAAAATCATAATGTTAGTGGCTATGAAGCATGGACACTTCAAGAACCACGCCGTATCCGTGTCGGACACACGGACACTCGGGGACACCGTATCGGACACGCCACGTGGCGTGTCTGAATACAATAATATTAAAAAAATTTTAAGAACACTTCTTAGACACGCGAGGTCACTTTGGGACACGTTAAGATACTTCTGAAATACAGGACACTTCTAGGATATATAAGATAGAATTGAATATATTTAATATTAATGTTAAATTTATTTATTAATATTATATATTTTTAATAAATTTATGGATATATTTATCTCATTTTTTTTATTATCTTTAAAATTTTATTTAATAGAACTAAAAATCTATCTTTTATTATTATTAAAATTTTACTTAATATAAGTCAAAATTTTAAGTTAACCAAATTAAATCAAATTTATTCCTCTTTTGTTGCCCTTAAGCCTTACGAAAATGAATCAATCGCAAAAAGTTTAGAACTCCGGTTTCACCTTTATTTTTTTTCAACACCGAAAGCTCTTACTTTCTCTTATTGTTGTGCTCACTGTGATTGTTCTAATAAGCAAAATTGTATTTTCTCTTATTCAAAGTGAACCCTAAATTTATATCTCAGATATTTTTAATGCAATAGTGTTTGTTCTCGAGTTCTCATCTTGATTTTATGAGGCTTCAGTACTACTTACAAGTTATTTATACTTAAAAATTTAAGTTTGTATTATATTATATATTTATATATTTAAGTATAAATTTTTAATTTTATAATTATATTTCGCGTATCATGCCGTGTTCGTGTCCTATATTTTAGAAAATCGTCGTGTCGTCGTGTCGTGTCGTGTCGTGTCCCGTGTCCCCGTGTCGTGTCCGTGCTTCATAGGTTAGTGGCTCACTAGGAAATTTGGAATAGCTATGTTTCCTCGAGCCACCTAGATCTCTTCATTGGAGAGGGGGTCCTTCGGTGTAGGGCAAAGGCGAGGCTCGAGAGTAATGGAGGTGGTGGCAGTTATGGAGAGATGGCAGCGATGGAGTCGGCAATTGTTGTACTTTGCGATTGAGGCGATTGAGATAATTGAGTCCATCATTAACTAACCCACTGTGAGATCAGAAGCCATTGTGAGATTGAGGCTATTACTCAACTGGGATAGAGGCGGTTGTTTGCAAGGCAAAAGTGGAATCCATGGAACCCTGCATCGGAGATTATTTTGGAGCTAGCTAGGTTTTTGTTTTGGGATAAAATAGCTAGCTAGGTTTAAAGCTTAAGTAATGTGTGTGTTTGTGTCTATATATATATATAGATTTCAAATGACTTGGATGTTGGTTTGGGCTACTAAGTAATAGAGTTCAATCGAGTTGGCTTTAACCCAATTAGAACCTTTTGAGTTTGAGGAACATAAAAGTTTTTGTATTCAAATCAATTATTGAGTTGAATCAAACTTTAATTTAATGTTATTTAAAAAATTATATATTTATTTAACATATATTATATATTATTATTATATTTTTATGAAATTTATTTGTATAATGTATATTTTTATATATTAATCCCTTCAATATATTCTCTAAAACATATGTTCATATGTACAATATCTTAAATATATTATTAAAATATAGATATCAAGTTCATTACGAGTTATATCAATTTTAATTTGAGCGAGCTAACTTTGAGTGAAGTGAATGCAAATATCAAGTTCATATCAAGTAAAATACGAGCAAGTTCTAAATGAGTTCGAACCAAATTAATAGTCCTATTGGTTTCTTAAACATAGATATATTACAACAGCAATATAAAAGATATTACCATTTTACATACAATATAACAATTGAATTAAAATGTTCTTTTGAATAGCTTAACAACTATGATAGAAGATAATAGATATTATTAAGGGCCTGTTTGTTTGTAAGATTTCATTTAATAAGGTTAAAATTAAACTTAGATAGAGATATTTTTTTATTGAAAGGTATGAATGATGTGAAATAAAGTTAGTTATTGTGTTGGGATATGTGAGGGATGTGATATAAAGTTAGTTATTATATTGGGATATGTGAGGAATGTGATATAAGTTAGTTATTATTTTAGTAATGTTTGTAGGATGTGAAATAAAGTTAATTTTTAATATTAAATTTTATGTGTAATGTGATATGCTAGGTTAAAATTAAACCATATTAATTTTTAACTTCTAAACAAACAAGACTTAAATGGTCAGATTTTTCATTTCATAAGTATTGCACCTAAGCAATAGAAATCATGAAAAAAAAATAGTGTGCTTAGAGAAAAAAAATTTTTTAATCATCATAGCTATTGTTTCAGCTATAAAAATGTAGTCACTAAATATTATTTATTTTTAATGACCAAAATTATTTTTTAGTTACCAATAACATAAAAGTCTTCCAATAACTTTTAAATTCATCATTAATAAAAAAACTTATGACTAAATTTTGGTCACTAAAATGTATGATTTAATTAATGACAAATATAATTTTAGTCAGAATAATCATTATTGTATTGACCAAATTTTGGTCACTAATAAAAAATATGTATTTTGTGACTAAAATTACTATTTGTCACTAATAAGTGAATAATTAATGACCAAAATTAACATTTTGTTTCATTAAAAATAAAACTATGACCAGATTTTAAATTTGGTCATTACATCTATTGGTTAATGACCAAATTTGTTATGGCCAATAAATTGTGGTCTCTGTATCTAATATTTTTTATAGTTTTTGAAGTAAAGATAATCACTGCTCTCAATCGTCCTGGTCATCACCAGGAACTACCTCTAAGAAGTTCTTCATAGGAACTTTAGTGGTTTTCTTTCTTTTCCTTGTATCATCTGGGTCATGCTCATCATCTTTCTCCATTAGTCAAAATTTCTATCGATTACCTTTGTTTGACCTATATGTTTTAAAGCATCGATAGCCATGGAAAATTTTGACTTCATGTTGAGGAGGTACTAGTGGCTAGTATTTTTAGGAATAACTGTTGAATTTAGTGTCTCAAACATAAGTTTTTCGGACTTAATAGACTCTAGTAACCCATGTAGCCTAATTACGTTATCAAAAGAACAAATGGGCAATACAAGACTTATTAGAATTTTTCGAGTAGCAAATGCATGCTAAGAGCTTGTCATGGGCGATCTGACATACGTTATGGTGTATAGAGTCCATATTTTGCTTTTGCTATTTCGCAACAACACAAGCTAAATAATGGCCAACTATAGGCATGACATCTCTTGTAAGGTTTGGCCAATAGATTTAGCTTTCTATAGCCCCTATCCTTTTACTCTAGACAAAGTAACCTTAATGTACACCTGCGTGTAACTCCCAAATGAGAGGGATCTCTAACTGATGTCTGTGATAGACATAGTCTAGTCTTGAAAAAGAATATCATTATGAATTAGAAAGTCAACGAACTCCCTAAACTGACCATCTTTTATAGCGATCTAATATTAGATGGTTTCGAAGTTAGGGCAATTCGCATAAGATTTTTTGAGCTTAATAAATTTCACAACTGCTCATGGTTGATAAAAGAGAGACTTCGCATCTCAAAGCATCTGCGACTCGATTTTCAACTTCTCCCTTATATTTAAACACAGAAGTGTAATTTTGCAAAGACTTTACCCATTTATTATGTCTTGAATTCAGATTCTTCTGTGAATTCAGATTCCTTAGAGCTTCATAACAGTGGAACAAAATGAAATCGTGAGGCAGATGTTGTCACAACTTCTTAAACCTACACTACAGCATAGAACTTCTTATTATAGGTTGAATACTTCTATGTAGCTTCACTCAGTTTCTTACTAAAGAACAATTGGGCGGTTCTCTTTGGATATGCTAGTGCATTTAGCATCACATAATACGTCAATGGACTTTGAAAAGTGTGAAAGTTGTGATGCACGTGATTCATTAATCCATTGATTTTTTTATGGATTTAGCTTCAGCCTTCACCAATTCAAAAGAGCCCCTTCGAATGCAATCAATAATTAGGGCCACAGTGATGTTAAACATGCAAATCAATTTATTGTAGAGAGTTGCTTTCCCATGAAAGCTATGCATATCATGGATGTTCTATGGAGCTGACCAACTCACGATGGTACTCGCCTTTTGAGAGTGAGTAGATAAACCCTTAAGTGACACTATAAGGTTGAGGAAGACAACTTGATATGTCATAAATGTGTATTTCTTTAAGTTTGTGTAAAGAATCTTTTTCCTGATAGCCTAAAAGATCTAAGGTGCATAGGGTGACCCTCTATGGTTTTGCTTTGGACCAAAATGTCATTGAAATACTCCATGACGGAAATGCCAACTTGAGTCATCAATCTCATGAAAGTGCAAAAAAAGTATATTGGTACCTATTTACAAGAATAAAAATGATGTACAGAATTATGTCAATTATAGAGAAATTAAATTAAAAAGTTATACTTTAAAACTCTAGAAAAGAGTGATCGAATATAGATTATGTCATGATACTAATGTATCAGAGAATTAGTTTGGTTTTATACCAGGTATATCTACTATAAAAATTATTTATTTATTGAGAAATTTAATAGAAGAATTTAAGGACATAGGAAAATCTACATTTGATTTTTATTAATTTGTAAAAAGCTTATGATAAAATCTCAAGGAAAGTACTTCGGAGAATTTTAGAGAAGAAAGAAATTTGCACTGCTTATATTCAAATTATTAAAAACATATATAAAGGCGCTGTTACCTGTGTTCGGACACAAGGAGGTTTGACTAAGAATTTTTTTTATTATAGTTGGATTACACTAAGGTTTAGTTTTAAGTCTATATCTTTTTACTTTGGTTATGATAGTCCTGATTGGATATATCCAGGATGATATGCCTTGGTATATGCTCTTCGTAGATAATATTTGCTCTTATTAATAAAACTAAAGAGGGAGCTAAAGTAAAATTTAAACTTTGGAGGATTACTTTAGAATCTAAAAGTTTTTATCTCAATGGATAAACTGAATATATAAAGTGCGCATTTAGTTAAGAAATAAGCACTTATATTGGTGATATGATAATTGGTGATCAAATTGTGAAGAAGAGTGAGTGCTTTAGATATTTTGGATCAATCATAATAGATAATGATGTTATTAGTAGGATCTAAGTAGGATGAGTAAAATAGAGAAATACTTCTGTTGTGTTCTGCGATAGAAAAATTTCATCCAAACTTAAGGGTAAATTTTATAAAACTGTAGTAACACTAAATGAGTATATCCGAAAGAAAGTTAGTGTTGCACCAATTGAGGATAAACTTAGAGAAAGTCGGCTTCGATGGTTTGGACATCTAAATCGTAGGCCAATTGAAGCTCCAGTTAGAAAAATTGAGTTATTGGATTTTGCCCATGTACAAAGAGGAAGAGGGAGACCAAAGAAGACATGGCAAGAAACTATAAGGAGTGATCTTAGTTACTTAAACTTAGATAAGAATTTGGTAACTGATAGAGCGCATGGAAACAAAGGATTCATATAGCCGACCCCACCTAGTGGGATTAAGGCTTGGTTGTTGTTGTTGTTGTTGTTGTTGTAGTAACACTAGCAATGATATATCGTGTTGAATGCTGACCTGCAAAGAGAAAATATATAAATAAAATTAGTGTTATAGAAATGAGGACGTTAAGGTGAATGTATTGGTATACATAATAGAATAGAATGAGAAATGAGTATATCTGTAAGAAAGCTGGAGTTGCATCAATTAAAGATAAACCTAGAGAATATCGGCTTAAATGGTTTAAACATGTAAATCGTAGGTCGATTGAGGCTTCAGTTAAAAAAATTGAGTTATTGGATTTTACACATGTACAAAAAGAAAGAGGGAGACCAAAAAAGACATAGCAAGAAACTATAAGGAGTTATCTTACTCACTTAAACCTAGATAAGGATTTGTTAATTAATAGAGCACAATGGAAACAAAGAATTCATGTAGCGGAGCCCACCGAGTAGGATTAAGGCTTGGTTGTTGTTGTTGTTATATTATCTGTTTTCTATTCTTTCCATATCTGTCTTCTATTCTTTCCATATTTGTCACTTAAATGTGTTGTTGTAATGCAATCAACTTGGGCTGCCTTTGATTCGGTTCTCTTTGATGTATATGATTACATTTCTTTTGAGAACCATGTATAAATGTGATCATCATTTTACCACTAAATAAAGTTTTCTTGTCATGCATGATTGTTCAATTGTGTTGCAATTGCATACAAGCAAGAGAGATTTTATCTAATATTTATCCAAGAGGCTTTCCGAAACATGGTGCTTCCTATTGGACTCAGATTGAAGAGTTTTCTATTATGTCTGTTTCAAGACACGTGCTTGAGCTGCTCTATCATCTGTTAGAATATGTTGCTTAGATTTTATTAATTTTATATATAATTATACTGGAATCTGAAATCCCATTTCTTTTTTCCACATTATATTTTCACTTTTAAATTGCTCATGCAATAGCACGGTATTTTTTGTTATGAGTCCTTAGTTCTTATGTAATACAAGACATATTTCTTATTCATGTTTGTTCCTTGTACCATGCTCTTGTTGATTCTTCATTATTTTTGTATTTATGAGGCATGTGTTGTCCACTTCAGTAATAATAAGGATATCACAATTGTAATCCCCAAGAAAACTAGATGTATGTAGTTTTAATTATTCGGCAAATTGTCATAAGTTTCTTATGGTTATACCATAATTATAAATAGGTCTAACAAATTAAAGAACTGTCATTTAGGTTCTATAGTTTATATCATTTCAGAAAGTAAGTCTCTATTAATATTATCTATTAGTTTTAGCCATTATATTAGTAAACTACAAGGTCCTATTTGTTATATCAATTAAATTATTATATAACTATCGTATACTATCCAATATAAACAAATAATGTCCTTGTAAATACAATATTATGAGTAAATATATCCAACCTTTATTCGTTATGTTTTACAAGTAACTGTACTCTTATTGTAGAGATATTTATTTTTAATTGAAAACAATTTGTGGTTGTTGTTTATCATATTTATATAATATTTTTATTAATTAGCCTAGAATTATATATTTTGTCACTAGAAGTCTAAACAATTAAAATACTTTTGGACGAACTATTAAACATTATATTTAGAAGAATTGGATTGATGATTTAATTAATCTCTGATAAATTTGTTGTTTAAAATTTATGCTAAATAGGTTTATTAATAGATGGTTTTATTCGAATAGTGATGATATTTTTATAATCATAAAGTGATAAAAATGTGAAATTTGAGATTGATCATTATTCAATTTAATTCACTTTAATATGAGACTCAAATATGGATTATAGTTATATTATTAGCTGTAATCATATTCTCATTAAACTTTGTTTGAGCCTTCATGAATTATATATGGAGATTTAATGATCTTTATTAATTTAGATTAAAATATCTTTAAAGATATATATCATGATTGATTTTATTGGAGATTGCTAGATTACTATAGAAATTTGATTTAAATAGAAGAGATAACTTAAAATTAAATTATCGAGATTATGATGTACAAGGTGGATTGTAAAAGTTTGATAATATATAGTGCATGTAAATTATTATGAATTAATTGCTAGCTCTGTTTGTTTATTCAATAGAAAGATAAATATGTAATATAATGATATGCCTCTTTTCATCGATTGTGACACTTACGGGAGAACAAGTGTATGGATTTGTCATCACATTTGATGTGAATATATTGACTCGCGACTGTGACACCTACGGGAGGACAAGTGTACGGACTTGTCGTCACATTCGATGTGAATATATTGACTTACGACTGTGATACTTATGGGAGGACAAGTGTACGGACTTGTCGTGACATTCGATATGAATATATTGACTTACGATTGTGACACCTACGGGAGGACAAGTGTACGAATTTGTTGTCACATTCGATGAGAATATATTGACTCGTGTTTGTGATACCTATGGGAGGGCAAGTGTACGGACTTGTCGTCACATTTAAAGATATATTATGATATTTAGACAAGTGTATGAGCTTGTTATGTGACTAAATTTGTAATCAAGATTTTAAAGGCGACAATGGATTAAAAGTTAAATGTGATTTCTGTGGGATTACGCATCTGCCTTAGCTCGAACATATGATATATAGGCGCGACAATGTTAATTGCTATTTTAGGCCAGGGGGTGAAAACTCCCAAAACTGATTGAGGACCTCACATTTTAGTCATTATGGGTCATAGCCTACGGGGCCAGGGGATGACGATCCCTAAATGTGTAAAAGATAGCTGAGGCGTAATACGAGAAATCACGGGCCCAAAAGAGTAAAATAAAATTAATTAAAAAGAAATTTACTCGTTAATCATATTTTTATATTTATTCTGTTATCATGTTTACATTATAATTATTAGGCAAACCATGTTGCACTTATTTATATTTAGTATTGTATTGTGCTAATTATTTATCATGCATTTATGCAATGTTCAATTGTTCATAAGAAACTCATGATATACATGCTCATTTATTTGATAGTACTCGTGAATTATTGTTTGATATCTTCTGTTATACATTTTAAGTACGCATGATTATCATAGTCATTGCTATCATATTATTTATTCATTTGATATAAGTTTATGAATGTTGTTGTGTATGCATGTAATAATTCTTTTAAATCTCAAAATAATAAATTTGTGATCATGAAATCTTATTAAATATTTTTGTTGCCCATAGTTAATTGATATCTACTACTGAGTCCTGTTGGTGGACTGACGTCATTTTTGGCAATATTTTTACAGGTTTAGCACAAGCATAAGAGGCATAGGTGAAAGACAATTAGAAGATTATTTTAGATTATTTGTGTTTAAGATTTTATATTTATTTATGGTGTAATATAGTAATTGTATATTGAGGACAAATTTATATTAAAATATAGTGAAATTATTTGCGGATAAAAATAAAAAAGAAATTGGGTAACGACCGAGGTAAAAGCCGAGGTCGTTACTGTGCTAGTATGCAAAACCGCTTTTTCTTATCCTCCCACTCTCCTTAGATGGTGAAGCCTCGATCCACATCCCGACCCTCCTCAATGCCGATAAGATCTCTAATCAAGTTCTCGTCTTGATTTTATGATACTTCTTTGCTACTCATAAGTTGTCTATACTCAAAAAATTAAATTTGTTTTATGTTTTATATATTTTCTTAAGTTTGAATTTATTTTTATTATTATAATGTTTTGTGTGTCATGTTGTGTTCATGTCCTCTGCTTTAGGAAATCACCATGTTACTGTGTCGCATTGTGTTATATTCCCATGTCTTACCGTGTTGCATTTCTGTATTGCACCATGTCGTGTCACCCCATATCTCCATATCATGTCCGTGCTTTAGAGATTATTTTTAATTCTTTTATTTACATTTTATGTATATTATTCTGTTTTGTTTATATACGTTATCCTAATTTTATTAGTAATTTATATTTATTTATTCTTTTTTTTTACTTAATATTGTAGCTAATTCTCTTTTATGTTGTTTTTAGCTACAAGGGCCCACTTTGTTATATTGAGAGTAGTATAGGGACCTTGATGAAAGTTTTTTAAAGGTAAATTTTGAAAGTTTTTTAAAGGTAATTGTGAGTTTTATACCAAGTTAATAGGGAAAAGTGATGGAATGACTTACATCTTTAAACAACTTAAATTTTGGGGATCTAAACAAGTGTTTTTTTTATTTATTGGCCCTTTCTGTAATTATGATATAGCAGTAGGGACCTTACAGTAATATACCATAAATCATTTGTTGGCTAATGCGAAGGAGATGATCTACCCAGTGGTAGCCAAGATCTTAGGAAGTGGTAGTTAATTTGGCTTCCAAAGGAAAGGACAAAGATTCTATTCTTGATGAAGGCACTGTCATTTTTTTGTTCAATATTGTTAAACCTACAATGCATTAGCTTTGTCTTCTCAAATTTTTTCTTCAGCTTTGTTGTCTGTTGCTTTAGCATATTTCTCTTCATAATAAATCTGCTATTGGTTCATAAGAGCAAAGATCAAAAAATGAAAAATATGTGTGAAGAATTAAACATAGGGCAGGTAGTGAATGTAATTTATGTCCGAGGAAAATTGTAACTATCATTAATTTTTTGGAAAGTGGATGACTAAATAGATGTGAGCTGTGACTATTACACTTAGCTCATTAGCAGGTTAATGAGCCTAGCTCCTTTAGCAGATGCAATGAGCTTTAAGTTTTTGTTAGGTTGTGAGCATAAATGAGCTTGAGCTGCCATGACTCAACTCACTCATTGATCAATTTCATCTTTGTATTAGCTGTGATGTATGTCTAATAACAATTTGATTGGACCATATGGTTTTGCAATGTCATGTAAACACCTATATGTGGTTTAATATAGTTGTATGACTGGATTGTACAAAGACGTAATTTTGGGTGCGGTCCACATTTTTTTCAAATGTGTACTAGCATCTGCATACCATCCATTAATCATTTGCATGAATAGGAAACCTATGCTTTGCACCTAAATTCGCTCTTACTTCACGAGCTATTTTCATGCAAGTGTTAGCATAGTCTTGTAATTGTTGAGCTCTGGGTACTTATTATCATTATATCATTATTCATGGTGTGGTGTGGCTTTTACCTAGTTTAGGGATTGTTTTTGTGTTGGGTCTTGCTTTTTAACTTGGCATTTGTACTTATTCTGTTATTCTATTGCATTTTCGGGTCCTTTTAAATCTTGGCTTTTGTAGCTATTTTGTAACTCTGATGCTTTTTTGTAAGATCCGAATCTGTTGCAACTTGTCACTAATGGTAATGAGATAACCAGCTTTTGAGTGCATACTTTTATCTTTTATCTGTAGGTCTTGGCAGAACCCAAGAATGCTCTTGTAATAAGTACAAGAAAATGTTTGGCATGAACAATGTAAGCGAGGTTTCTATTCCTTGTGCTATAGACATTTTGCTATTTTTCATTGGCTTATTCCAGAACATTTTTTCCCAGGTTCACTTGCATTTTATAGAAACTGCCCGTAGTTTGATCTCAAAAAAGGGAATGACAAAAATACTGGTTCAAGAGGTTTAAGAGCTATCTTGGAGAATATTCTCAGAGAAGCCATGTACGAGGTATGCAACCCTATGTTAGTTTTTTTATTTGACATTAGGTTCTGGATCTTGTGTACATGTTTGATACCTTCCATCTTTGCTAAGGTATTGTAACTATTGTTATTTATGAAGAGCTTGATGCTTATCGAGAATTGAAGTCATTTTTATGACAAGAAAATTCGTAAGATATGTGCATTAAACAATTCTTTACTAAAAATTACAATCCTTCATGCTAGTGCTGCTAATTAGTCAACAGCTTTCGAAAAACTAATCATCGACGTAGATGGCTTGTTGAAAAGTCATTGACTTGTCAAATCAATGTTATAAAATTTGCATCCAAGAATCATTAAACTACGTTTATTCACCTTGCACCCATAGTTTGAGAAAGATCGGAATAGACTGCTATTGGTATTTTCCTTCACCTATTTGATTCTTATCTGGACACTACTTGTCTTCAATTATTGTTTTATAAGCAACTTTAACATCAATATACTCTTTTGTTAGATGCCAACGAAGGTTGTCATTGTCAATCAAAAAAAAATTGTTGAAAACCTATTTGTTGTATGCCAGAGTTTCTACTGCAGGACAATATGAAAAAGTAATTTTATTTCATTGATTTGTGAATAAAATGATGAACAGTCACATAATACTACAACATTAATGTTCTGAAATTCATTTTCAGAAATCTGTAGAGCCACCTAGATGATGCAGACATGGTTTGTGAGGCCGTGGGTTTCAGACAACTAAAGTGCCCTTTAACTTGTTAGATAATGATGATAAATGACTATTGTGGTTGCAGATGTGGTTATGACATAGGCTTCCGCGATCACTGAAACTTCTCTGAGGGAATATGGTGGGTAGAAGTTAGTTATAAGTAGATTGCTAATATGGACTTTTTAGAGAATAGCCATGCTAAGAACTTTGATGTGGATGCACATAAATAGAGAGGCTATATGTAACTCATAGAACCTCCGTCAAACAAGGTCTGGGGTTAAAGGATAATAAATTACCCGCATGTGTAAACCCTGTCAGAAGGGTGTCTGAGAGAAGAAACTGCCCTTACCTTTTGAGCAAGGGGAAAGGAAGGCGGTTCTATCAAAAAAAAAGTTAAGGTGGTTATGATCCCATGTCAATGGGATTCGAGATGAATATAAAGTACATCTAAAGAATTGAAGATAAAGAGGTCAGAGGTTGAGAGAGGCTAGAGATTGTTCGAGTTGAAGCTGCATCTTCCTAGAATGTTAAGTATGGAGTGAGGAAGATGAGAACGATGGATATGAAGATAACCTGAGAGGCCCTTTCCTAATGTCTCATCACTTTGAGAAAGGACACTTAGAAAAACCTCCAGATGTGAATCTCTTTGATTCCTTCTGTTTGGGTTTGTGCTATGTTGAAGACAAGCTGGATCCTCCTGGTGGACTCCATCACTTCTTTGATATGCTGGATGCTTTACTTGAGAAGGAGGACAAAGCAAAGGGTAAGACTGATTAGACCTACAAGGATTTTTTGTTAGTTGAAAATGATGTAAGTGCAAACTCATTGTTCATTGTAATACAATTTCTTGGCTGAGAAGAAGTCAACTCCCTGTATTCAATTTGTTCATTTGGTGAATGTTTGCACGAACGCGCCGTTGCCGGGTCCCAAGTCCCGGATGAGAAACGCGGAGGGTTGCGTTAGGCAGTCGACAGCCAGCGTAAAACTTGTCGAATCAATCATGACATGAATCCTTTAGAAAATTGCGTTAAAGCTAGGGTGTTCCCTGGAAGCGACGCGCTGTATTGCCTGAATACAGTGAAAAATGAGCAAGGGCCGCTGCATCGGCGCCCGGGTGTAGTGAAAAATGAGTAAGGGTCCCCACATCATGGACGGATGCGGGTAAAGAAGCTAGTCCATCATAGTAGAACTCAAGTAAGTAGGATTAGATTAGGAACTTGGAATATAGGCAGCCTGACGGGCAAGCTAATAGAGTTGGTGGATATTATGATTCATAGAAAGATTAATATTTTGTGCCTGCAGGAAACAAAATGGGTTGGAGAGAAAGCTAAGGAAATTGATGGCCTAGGTTTTAAACTTTGGTACTCTGGTAAGAATAAAAATAAGAATGGAGTGGGTATAATTCTGGACAAGAGCTTGAAGGATCATGTAGTGGAAGTTAAGAGAAATTGTGATAGAATTATGGCTTTAAAAATTATAATCAATGGAATGATTATTAACATTGTAAGTGTGTATGCTCCCCAAGTTGGCTTAGATGCGAGCACAAAGCAAAAATTTTGGAATGATTTAGAAGAGTTAATACAAGAGATACCTCAGGAGGAAAGATTATTTATTGGAGGAGATTTAAATGGACATGTTGGACGTGTTGCTGAGGAATTTAAT
>JAEMOT010003715.1:186452-207030 GCA_019297695.1 Apostasia ramifera
TATGGAGTGCACATTTAGTCAAGAAAGAAATACTTATATTGGAGATGTGACAATTGGTGATCAAATTGTCAAGAAGAGTGAGCGCTTTAGATACCTTGGATCAATTATACAAAATGATGGCGAAATAGATAATGACGTTATTAGCAGGATTCAAGCAGGCTGGGTAAAATGGAGAAATGCTTCTGGTGTGTTATGCGATAGAAAAATCTCATCCAAAATTAAGGGTAAATTTTATAAAACTGTAGTAAGACCAGCGATGATATATGGTGCTGAATGCTGGCCTGCAAAGAAGAAACATACAAATAAAATAAATGTTGCAGAAATGAGAATGTTAAGATGGATGTGTGGATATACACGAAAGGATAGAATGAGAAATGAGTATATCCGAAAGAAAGTTGGTGTTGCACCAATTGAGGATAAACTTAGAGAAAGTCGGCTTCGATGGTTTGGACATCTAAATCGTAGGCCAATTGAAGCTCCAGTTAGAAAAATTGAGTTATTGGATTTTGCTCATGTACAAAGAGGAAGAGGGAGACCAAAGAAGACATGGCAAGAAACTATAAGGAGTGATCTTAGTTACTTAAACTTAGATAAGAATTTGGTAACTGATAGAGCGCAATGGAAACAAAGGATTCATGTAGCCGACCCCACCTAGTGGGATTAAGGCTTGGTTGTTGTTGTTGTTGTTGTTGGTGAATGTTTGCACGCTTGTAGCTTTGATCTCTGGTTGGTATCTTGGTTAAGAGTCATAAATTCTTGGAGAGATTTCAATGTACTTTATTTAAAAAGCATGTGTTAGGGCAATGCCATGTTCCTTTTGTAGTCAAGGCTACTATGAGTTTCATGCCTTAACATTGCAAAATTGAAAATACATAAGGAAAATACAAAGTAGCAGTCAGATACTTGGTTCGAAAAAAAAACCCAAGTGATCTCATAAAAAGGAGCTAAAAAATAGCAAACGTTGATCTCGTAACCACTTTGATCTTTTTTCATTGTTTATGTGCCAGCTAAGAACTATCATCATACACAGGTCATCTTCATGGGAGAAATTTCACATAAAAATGTAGGTAAAAAGGTATCTAGATCATCACTAATTTAATCCTTCTGACCAATAGGCACAGATAGCTTTTTGGCATCCTGACAATACTTGTGCAATTGCTTTGTTTGTTGTAATTGAAGTTTAGCTGGATATGGTGAGATTTAAAAACCAAGAATTTTATCGTTACGAGGCGAAGATGAAAAGCTCACCTGTGGCAGCGGTAGCAAAAAGTAAACTAAAAAAATGGAACACAATTATATACTTAACATCATATGTGCTAAGAAGTTATTTGGCATGGCCAAAGCATAAGAAGTGAATGCAGCCAGCTCTCTGATTAGTCTCACCAAAACCACCATGCATTGATTCTGACCACTAAAAGGAAAGGATAATTATTTAAAACTAAGTTGAGTTCAAATACGACAACAACAACCAAGCCTTAATCCTACTAGGTTTTCATTGCGCTCTATCAATTAACAAATTTTTATTTAAGTCTAAGTAACTAAGATCACTCTTTATAGTTTCTTGTCATATCTTCTTTGTTCTCCCTTTTCTTCTTTGTACATGGGAAAAATCTAATAACTCGATTTTTTTAAATGAAACTTCAATCGGCCTACGATTTATATGTCCAAACCATCTAAGTCGACTTTCTCTAAGTTTTTCCTCAATTGGTGTAACACCAACTTTCTTTTGGATATACACATTTCTCATTCTATCTTTTCGTGTCTATCTACACATCCACCTTAGCATTCTCATGTTTGCAATATTTATTTTATTTGTATATTTTCTCTTTGTAGGCCAGCATTCAGCACTATATATCTTAGCTAGTCTTACTACAGTTTTATAAAATTTACCCTTAAGTTGAGTTCAAATATAAGTAGAATAAATATCATATCACTGATTGACTATTCACTGATGCTTTATGTCAAACAAGGTAGTAAAGCATAAGGAATAATTGCACAGTTTCAATCCACCAAAGAATATCACCCACAAGGCCTTTAGGAGCAACTTCATTATAAAGAGAGACCCTGAAACCTACATACAAATTGACCATAAGTTATACTATAGAGTATACATTACTAGAATAAGAAGCTAGTTGGTTTCACATAAAGTCAATATAGTACAAGTCATGCAGTAATATTAGCTTCATGATTACTGGAGACATGATAGGGCCAAAAAAATGAAAACGATGAATGAAAAGAAAAGACGAATCTACCCCACCTGAATTTTGTTGAGCCAACTCTGCACGAGCTTAACAAATCTTCACTGGTGAGCCACACTACCATGTAGCTCTTTGTTCATAATCTCATCCAGGCTCTGAAAAATAACAAGTTAGGCAAGGAAACCACTAATGTCAATATCAAGAATCAAGGATTAGAAAGATTTATTGCAGATGAAAAATATAAGAAAAATAAACGGTTGCTATTAGTATTTGCATATAGCAAAGGAATTCTTCCAAATAACAGTTGTCTTTCGATGGTGTAGGGCACCAAAAGAAAATTTTTTGCCAAACTTGAAATCCCTTGCTCACAGAAAATACACTCCACTGAACAGCATGCAGAATAAACAGTTTACAACCTACTGATGCTAATAAACTGTACTTGCGATGAGGCAGTGGACTGAATGGCATGATAGTGTACAATTCATAAACTTCAAATCTAGGGAAATTCTCCAATTAGACCAACAGATGGCATCAGAAGGCCTTGCTTGTTTCATGCAAAATCTGTTGTGTGTGTGTGTGTGTGTGTGAACATTTTCTTAAAAAGAGAAATCCAATGCAGTGTTAGTTTCAAGAAAGTAAATGGAAACAATATATTTGAAGTAAGAAAAAAAAAGCTGAAGCTATTTTGGTTTGCTTTAATTTGTGATTTGATTATAGCAAACACTTCTTTTTCAAAAAAGAAAATGTCACCTTTATTGATCGTCAATTGAGAGTGGACAAATGAGAATCATAAAATAAAGGTAAAATAGATTTTTATAGGGAAACCTGAGAAATTGGGATAACAAAGGGGTTTATCAACAATTTTGTGCCATTAATCTAATTTCAAGTACAATATTCAAATGTTAGAGATGAAAGAAAGACAAAATAAAACAAAGAAGCAGAAGTTCAAACTTGAAGTCAGTAATGGGTTCAACTTCTGTGGAATCAATGGATTTGGAGAGAGAGATCGTCACACTCGACCACCACTTGTATATAGGTGGAAAATAGGATATTCATGATGACCGGGAGTAGACTAACTCATGCATAGATAATTACATTCTTTTCTGGTGGTTTCTCCCTTTTGACAACTACAACCACAACTTCAAAGGGGACTTTGCGAACAGTTCATTGGATGTTAACGCATCAAAAATCTTCCAAAAGGTCAAAATAGAAAAATTTCATGTCCAAAATATTTATTTTGAGAACCAACATTTTAGGATTTGATCAAAACAGTTGACCTTAGTTATCCGGATGTTTGCCACCTGCGTGCCACATGTAAGGTTAGGATGAAGTGCATATCTTGTTAACAATCACCCTACACCTGAAGCACACCTGCCATTTCACGAAAATTCTAAACTTGCCATGTGTCTGTCTTGAAGGCCACAATCGGATATGGGTTCTTGGTGCTTCCGTCATTTCTCTCCGGAATAGTTTTGAATATAGAACTTGATGATATAGAAGATGGTAGATGAGTGAAAGTGGGCATCGCTTACTGCCTAAGCTGCATCAACTAGTAGTCTTGGTTCCAAATCGCAAATTATTCAATAGAAGGTGATTGATCAGTCAGCTTTTCATCAAATTTATTTACACTTTTGTCTTTTTGACTCCTATCTCCAACTTCTAGAGAGCCATAGATTTTTGTACACGACTTCCTTCTGACAGCCCAGAAGTTCTCGACATTAGTAGGGATACGAAACAAAGAAGTCGAAGAGTTTGGCGATGTAATACCCCAAATTTGGCAATGCAATTAATCATAAGAGTAGATGATCTTATTTTAATCTGAAGAATGATATGCTAGAAATCTTTGGAAGAAAACTAGTTACAAAGAAAGGATGCTCAAAGATATCGAATCATTTGATTACGAAGAATTGACGGTTTGATTATTAACAAGCTTCAGGAATACAGAATCCAAATGAAGCGGAACAAATCAACTGATTTTAGAGAACAGGCAATTTGTTCAACCTTGAAATTGATGAAAATGATGATAATAAGGATAAATAGTGAGGATCATAATGAAGATAATGATGAGGAATATTAGGTGGGTTATTGTGTGGGGATATTTATTATCTACAAGGTAATAGACTTGGTATCTATATTTGCATTATAGTATGATTATACGACTTCGAGCATCCCACATCTTAGTGTAGTCTTATATATTGAGATCTATTTATAAAACATTATATGATTCAAAATATACACATTGCCTAATGAGTTGATACCTAAATGGGATATTGGCCATGACATAAGAATAAATAAATATATAACATCCTTTGGCACTTGCGTATAGATGAATTGAGGCAATGAAAGTAGAGTTCATATTGGAGATAGATATATAATTGTGTTAAAAGCATATCCTTAAGGTGACATGGTAAACTATGAAATGCTCTTCAAATATACGATTTTTGTTAAATTACACATTGATGAAATTATGAAAATGTAGAATAATTCTTGATTTATAGGTCACCATTAAAGAGCCTAAGTATGATTTGTATCATACATTGATAGGTGTCCTTTATGTCAAATTAAATATTGTATGTGAAATTATACATGATATGGAATATTCATGTAATCGAACTATATCGATGCAGTAACATATACTAACAAATGATTGATATGGATGTGCATGAGAGAAAGTGTCATTCTACCGTGACAACATAACAGCATGTAACCTAAAATGATGTTAACTATGATAAGAACTAAATGCATAATGATTTATATAGAAGTACCTACAAGAACAAAGTCATGTATTATGTCATGGTTGTGCGCATCATTTATTTATAATATTATTTGTATATTGCTTGGGTTTAATTGTTATTCTCACTTGTAATTTGTGAGGGCCTCTAGTTGGGTTCCAGAGGAGGTGATTTTGACCTTCCGCACTAGGTGTGAAGAGGGCTACGAGTGGAGGATGATTGCATTAGGTTTGCTTCATATTCCCGTTAAAGAGTGATTTAGTAGATAGTTTGTCATAAGGCCGAGGACACGTAGATATCATAAAATATTAAATCTTGTTAAATCTTTGTATTCTTTATGGTTGTGATTCTTTATTACTTGCACATTTTAATTATTGCTTTAGCTTGTGTTCTTTATTCATATTGTTGTTAATTTGTCTTTGAGCTAATTATGTTTTAATTATAGTAAATTTAATTTTAATTAAGGTCTATTCACCCCCCAGACCCATACTTAGATCCTACATTTATGTCATCAAATTTTTCTGCTAAGTATAAGTAAAACTGCAACTCTTTCAAATTAGCTGGTGCTTGACTCTAAATTGTGGATTGGTCAATCGCATGTCCTTTTCCCTTATTAGCAACAAATGATCTCTTTGCTGCAACCAACCTAAGAATATTGAAGATGCCACTCTGTTTTTTGTGTTCCTGTTTGTAGCTCTGCACGCAAGACATTCCTACAACAATCTGTTTGTTGTAATAAAAATAAATAAAAAACACAAATCTTGGAGAATTATGAAGATTAATGCCTTTTTAGCATCAGTATTACTCTCTAAAAAATCAAAATATTTCACATAAAATGCTTTAATAGCTTTTAAAACTTAGACAGAGACAAGCATTACAGCGATAGAATATAAAAGAGATTTTTTTTCCAATTTTTTTTTAAATTTTTGTTCCATCTTAGCTACAAAAGAAAGAAAAATCAGATCTGATTTAAACTCTAAAATTTCTGAAACATCTAAAAAATGTAAGGTTAAAAAAATAGGTAAGGCAGGGTAATACAATTCAGAAAAATTTCAGTAATCTCCTTCAAAATTGATAATAACTCGAAACATTTTTAAGAATATTTTACTATAGAAACACAATTAAAGATCATGGTTAATTGCATACAAATTAAAAAAATTTTATATGATAAAACCGATTAGATTAAACGACGAAGAGAATTTCATTTAGTTCAACAAGAAAAGAAAATGTGATGCAAGATTTTCTGCACTTAACAAACATATTTCCATTCACATTTAACAGGCAAATTCAATTGAATCTATTTTGCAACTATATCAATCTTATTTATAATCAAATACTCGGTACTAAAAGCAGTAGAAATACATAGATTTATGATATTACATGCACACCTAACATAAAAAAAAATTCGAAAAGAGGTCTCAAAAATTGCTTAAAAAAGTAACTGCATATTGTTATTTGAAGCATTATCAAAGCTAATGGAAAAAAAAAAAAATTATTATTGAAGCATTATCAAAGCTAATGGAAAAAAAACAAAATTATTATTGAAGCATTATCGAAGCATTATCAGTCTGTTTGAACCAATTCTGGGCTAAACAGGTTCTTATCGGATTGATTTGGTCCGATTCTAAATTGAACTGGTCCGATGAGCATGGTAAGTTCTACCATGATCCCCTATAAAGGGTTGTTATCGATTCGATTTCGAGCCAAGCCTTTCTCGGCTCAAGGTTGGATCGCTCGAAATTTTTACGGCTCGAAATCGAAAGTAGATTTCGAGCTGGCTCGGCTCGAATGAGCTCGACTTTGAGCCAACTCAATCACACTTTGAGTTTGCTTGAAATACTTATAATTATTAATTAAAAATACACCGATTTAATAAATTAAAATATATATGTAAAAATTATATGTATATATATGCATTTTTTACAAATATGAAAATGAAAATATCATAAAAATAATTAGATGTCTAGTTTCAAATTTAAGCACATCCCAGAGTAATACCATATAAAATTAACATGTAATTATGCAAAATAAGTTTGTGCATTAATTGTCTAATTGAATAAATAATAATAAATAAATTTATGATCGAATTTTTCTCTAATTACATGAATAAATTATACATCATAGTATCTAACAAATTACAAATAATATTTAAATAAAATTAATTATAATCTCAAAAGTATCAATTAAGGTCTAAATGTTAAAGCCCATAATAAAAAATCTAAAGTTAATCTTGCAGAATTACTGTATGTGCCTCCGGATCGATCATCATTAAATCTTCAATCCTGTTTAAAGATAAACTGCACATTAGTATGTTAATAGATGTGAGATAATCGTCAAACTCAGAAATTAAACTTACTAAAATCATTAAAATCATGATAATGCGTTACTTGAAAATTATAACTCAGGTAATTTTAATATATAAGTTATTTCCCTTAGCAATCAAGCTATTAAAATCATATGTATATTTTTGTGAATTGTGATATGCTTATTCATCAATTCTGATCACTCTATCACTTCATAAGCTAAGTACTATTTCACTTTTAAGCTTCTTCACTTCAACCATAGTACGAAGTATTAACTTAACAATAAAATTTCTTAGCTTACACATAAGCTCGATGGAGTGATTAGCTTACTAGAATACACTAACTTAAACGTAATGGTAAATATCAAAACACATATTATAATCATAATAAAGAAACCAATAAATTTTTTATGATATATTATCAAATAGTTATATAAGACCATGAATTCAATTAATTATTTTGATATGTAGCGAACGTTGGCTAATGGCAAGTAATTAGGTGACTTACTCTGATATATCGCTTAATAATATTAAAAAGGCACTTATTTTACTGATCTACTATGATATGTAGTGAATAATTATATAAGGCCAAATAAACAGGTGACTCACTTCAACATATCATTTAATAGTATATTACTATGATTTTCACGTAAAATTGTCACCACTATAAATAGCAATTGGTTAAATTTTCACGATATATCTTTCCTTTTATTCACACTCTTAAAGCTTGACAAAGGAGATTAACAAACGAAGTAAGTGTTTCGAACCAAGTAGTTGGGAGTACACAGATGTTGTGTCAACTAAAGACTAACTATTAAGATTAAGATTCTTGTTGCATGCGTCGATAAAGTGCTTTTAGTTCTGAGGACCTACGTGAATGCTATACCTTATAGGATGTAATTTTTCCAAAAGCTAAAACGAAATCCAATACGAAGCCTAATGCCTAACTAATTTTTCTTTTTTTTAAGGATTCAAAAACATACAAACAAGACCAAAGTTTCAATAATTATCAAAATATTTATGTAACTTATATCTATCTGTAGGATCAGTATGAGTCTAGAAAGAGTGTGAATAAATTCTAATTAAAATTTAATTTAATATAATTAAGAAAAACTCATAAATATAAATTAGCAATGAAATAATTAACAAGCTGAATTAATAATAAAAAAGTACAAATAATAAGAAAGTACAATCACGAGGAACACATAATATGACGGCCATAGGCAAACTAATCAACTATTTACTAAATTACTCCTTTGATCAAAGACGAAGAAGCCTGTATAAATCAAAATCAATAAACTATTAAACCAATTAGAAGCTTTCTAATTAACTATAAGCGAGGACAAAATTCAAATCAAAAAACTTATAAAAAATATACAATAAAAACAAATCAATTAATCTATCTCCTTTATAAGATTGCACATTGAAGATCTAGAGGAAAGGAATCACAAATAAGTACTTGAGAGCTTGATTTTCACTAATCACTTCATATTTCATCCTTAATTAATTTTTAATGACTCACTCAAAAAGGGGATTAATTCTCGACAATAGGGGGTTCAAATAATAGCTTGAAAGATTATCAACATTTCCCAAAACCTCTCAACCATTTGTATAAAAAAGATCTCTAACAATTAGTAAAGACTGGCCCAGAACTACTTTTAATTGGTTAGATGATCAATCAAACAACTAGCCGTTGCAAATTAAATGGTCACATTTCAGACAATTTTGATCGATCAACTAATTGATCAAAGAGCCAATCAGCCAAACTACACTCTGCCAGTTGATCGATCAACGTCTTTGATTGATCAACTGTTTGATCAAAGAACTGATCAACTAAGCTGCTTGATCTATCTTCGGTCCATCTATCGAACAGGTTAATCTATCGAAGATAGCAAATCCGCAAACTCAAATATTAATTGATTCACTCAATCTAACTCGATTCTAATACATTTTAACTAATTAATAATGATTCCTTAAGATCCCGTTTGGCTCGAGGGTTAAATTTTAAATAAAATAAAAAATATTTTATCTTATAAATTTAATATAAAAAAAACTTAATTTAATATTTAGAAGTGTATAAAATATGAAATAAAATTAATTTTAATATTTGTATTGTATTAAATGTGAAATAAAATTAATTTTTATAATTAAAAAATTATGTTGGGTAAAAAACAATTTGAGCATATCTACTTCTATTGCTAGAATAATCTTACAATAATTCTATAATTATTACAATAATAAATAATAAAATTAAACTTTAATCATGCTCATCTTTATTTCCATGTTTTGTTTATCAATCTTAATTACTTTATCACCTCAAAGTTAAACATAATTTAATTGTTAAGTTTCTTTAATTTATTCATAATATAAAGCACCAATTCACAATAAAATATTGAGCTTACGTAAATTAAATTTAAAATATTATTAATTACTAACTAATTTAAATATAATAATAAATATCAAAATATATAATTATATCATAATTATAATAGAGGAACCAACAATATAATCTCCCTTGGATATAGTCAAACGATGCGTCACAGTTGAAATGAAAATCAAATTTACATTTTGCCACTAATATTTTTTTTATTTAATTTAGCCAGTAATATTTGTAGAACGAATGAGGCAAAAATAATATTAATAATAATCTCTTTTCAAAAAAAAATAATTACATTAATTATCTGCCGTGTTCTTGACGAGGATCGGTCGCCACACGGGATAGTAGGGAGGTTCTGATCTGCTCCTCCGTGTATTCTCGGCTAGAAATCTTGACCGTTGCTTGCTGTACCATCGTCTCCTTGACGACCGAGATGTTCGCGTGGTATACCTCCAGCCCTAGCTCTTTCAGCGCCGCCATCAACCTCGCAGCCGGGTGGTTCTTCCGGAGGCTTTGCATCCAGATCATCGCATCTCCGCCCATTATCTTCACGTCGATCTCCACGCCGGAGCTCCTCCCGTCGGCCTTCATCTTCCTGGAGAAAGCTGGCGGCGGCGCAGCCTCCAGGTGTTCCTTTTTGAGCGCTTCGACCTCGGTCTGCAGCCCCTCCTTATCGATCTCTAGAGCATCCAGATTCGATCGGAGCTCCTGGATATAGGAAATGGCATCGCCGAGGAGCGACGCTTTGTCCATCTTGGAGACGTTCGGGACGACGGCGCGCAGAGAGTAGAAGCGCTGGTTCAGTTTCTCCCGCCGCATCCGCTCGGCTTCCACGTGGTTGAGCGGCTCCAGCCGGCCGTTCGCTGGCTTCCGGCCGCGCTTGCGCGGCCTCTTCTCGGGCTCGATGACCCTGCTGCTTTCCGTCTCGCGGACGGAGGCCACCAGATCCGAGTGGTCCGAGTCAACAGCACCGCCGTCGTCGGCGGAGAAGAGCTTCGCACCGCCGTCGTCGGCGGAGAAGAGCTTCGCACCGCCGTCGTCGGCCGAGAAGAGCTTCCTACCGCCGCCGCCAGCTGACGAGAATGATAGAATGCCCTCCTCGTTGCTTCCTCTTGATGCGGGGCTTCCGGCTGATTTCTTGTTCCTATCGTTCTCGTGCAGTGCCTGTTGCTTGGCTTGAACGATTGACGGATTCCAATTGATTTCACCGAAATGTAGATTCTGGCCGGATTCCGGCTTAGAGAATCGGTGAGGGGCGGCATTGTTCAGCTCGAAATTAGAGAAGTTGAAATCTCTGGTGGAAAAGGGTGGCGGGCCTGGCGGCTGTTGAGATCGAACTGATAAATTCCCGGATTGAATTTGAGGTTCGGCGATGGAGGGGGAGACGGAGTTCCTGATAACCATCATGTATGGATCAGAGATCCACTGCGCCGATGGATCTGCGTCGCCTTGACACATCGCTGGCGGCGAGATCGGCAGCGGTTGCATCCAGGATCCTGCGGCGTCGGCGGCGGTTTGTAAACAATTGAAATCGAACAGAACCCTGATCTGGTTCATCGTCTCTGGGCTTTGAAAGATCAGCTCGGTAGATCCGAGCTCGACAACACCGGTTCCAACAGGGACGCACACCAAACTCTGGATTCCCAATGACTGCGCCTGCCGCGCGCGATCACAGGCCGCCATGGCGAGCTGGTCGCTTCCGGCGATCCAGGAAGGGTTGCCTGAAACGAAGGCCTGCCCAGGGATCCCCACGCCGCTAACGAACGACTGCGTCATGGAGACAAGGAAGAACCACTCGATGTCGGTGACCTCCTCCTCCACGGCGTCCTCCGGCGAGGATCCGGCGGCGCTGCCAGTGATAAGAGAGTTGAGCTCCCGGAGCACGCGCTTACGTCTTTCCTGCTCGGTGGCTGAGACAGGCGAGCTGTTCTTCTGCTTCGTCTTGCCGTCCTCACATCCCTTATAGTAGCCGTCACCCCATCCCAGAATCGAAATCCCGGGGGAGACGTCCATGGAAGATTGCCAGAAGATGGCGTAGGCCCAGCTCTGCCTCGCCCCCTCAATCAGTATCTGCAGCCGCTGCTGAAGCGTCTCCTGGGTGAAGTACCCCGGTACGGCAGCGGAGGCGGCCGTCCAGGGGAGGCTTTGGGGATCTGTTGTGGCCATGAACGCCTCCATCAAGGAAGCTTTCTCTTGGCTCCACAGATTCATCGGAGGGGCGGCGGCGGCCGCTTGAGGGGCTTGAGGACTTTTTAGGATTTTGTTTTGCAGTTCAGAGAGAGCACGGAGGCGCAGAAAATGGAGGAGGAGGAGAAGTGGGAAGGTTGGCCACGCAAATGCGTGGCGTACGATATTTGAGGACTGTTATGGGGTCGGAATCGGTTCTGGTGGATCGCGTCCAACTATCATTTCATTAAAATGGTACGACTCAAGACAAATAGCTGTGAATTTACTTTGAGCTTCGTGCGGGTGATGTCCACACGACATTTGACGCAAATCTAATGACTTGGGACACTTTTACTTAAAATGTGGCGACCATTTGAGTTCTTCCGAAGCTGCTCGCGCAGAATCCTATGCGGCCAAATATATATATATATATATTTTTTTTTAACGTGGCCAATTATTTTTTTTTTTTTATATAATGTGGCCATTTATATGTGAAACAAATATAATAAAATTTTAATACATAGAAGAATATATGTTTGGACAACTATGTAATGTGATATATATTTAAGAGACCTAATAATAAATAAATTAAAAGATCAAGAATGTAATTGCAAAGATACATTAGATTATATTCTTTGATACCTCTAATCAAAGTTTTTTTTTTAATGTAATTTAGTTTTTTTTAATACCTCTAATCAAAGATTAGATTCTTGATACCTCTAATATAAAATCAAGGATGAAATCAAAAATGAAAATTCTGTTGTCAAGATGAAATTAAAAAATGTTTTTTAGGATACCATAATGTTGAATATATGTGTGGGTGATGTATGTGAATTTTAAAAGTAAATTATAATTGCTTATCTATTTTGGGAAACAAATTATTTAAACTTCTTTTAGTAACAAATTGAGTAATAATTTTATAAATCAATGTTTGTTAAATAAGTAAATAATAATAATTTATATTTATAAATTCTCTTATAATTATAATATTAGTATTTATATAGTTGTTACTTAAAATTTTAAATATTATATTATTATTTATATATATCACGGTATAATTTATTTTTTGGTTGATGGCCAATTTAGTCATTATATTTTTTTTTATAACAAATATATTTAGTTTTTTTAGATATATATAATGAAAATAAAATTTGTTAATTATAAGAATATTAAATAAAATTAGTTGATATAATGAGAATTATATAAAATATTTATTTTTTTTAAAAAAATAATTTTGATCAACTTGATCATTAACTAAACAGAGGTAGTCTCTTAAAAGTATCTTTTAATTATTATTTTAAAAAAATCCTTTAATTGTAAATTTTAGTAGATTATTTTATCATCAAAATATTAATATTTTATTGCAAATTGTAATTTAAATAAAAACTATAAGAACCTTGGTTTATCTGAAACAATGAAACTTTTAAATATGTTCAAAAGGTATTAATCTTCATCTTGATGTTTTAAAAACACTATTAAAGAATTTTTTTTGAATGGAAAATGAATGCTAATTTATAGGAATGGCAACGGAGCGGGTTTGAATCGAGTTTATAAATACCTATACTCACCCCATACCCGTTTTCACCCGCCCCTATTCTAGTTTTCACAAACTCGTACCTGCCCCACCCCGCCCCGCTCTGTCCCGTTTCCTCACTAATGTTAATAAAAATCGAATTATCTTACTCTATTTGAAATAACAAAAATCGTAGCCACATGATAAATATTACACTATGAAAGCAAGGCCGGCCGACGCCTTACATTTCTTCATTTTCAATATACACCTTTTATTTGACTTTATATAGGCCTATAAAGAATAGATAAAAATATATGTATAACCGGGCGGGGCAGGGCGGGTATAGTTGATTCATATCCATACCCATCCAATTAGGGGCGGGTCGAGGAGGTTTAATCGGGTATGGGTATAAATTGACACCCCTAATAATTTAGGTATAATAAATGCCAATGATATTTCATGCATGATTTAATGGTCTTTTCACCCCAAAAAAAAAGAAGTTAGACATTTTAATATACTGATTATAATCACAAGGATGATGATTAATTGAAGCATGCAAGCTAATAAAAAAAGGGTAATTACTTACAAGTTCATAATATTTGATGTTCATTCCATTTTGGTTTACATTTTTTTAAGCCTTACACTCAAGTCCCTAAGATACCTTCAATCGACTTCTACCAAGTAGACGTTGACGTTACTATTTTACTCTTATATATGTAAATTTTTGAGAATAAATTTTTAAAAAATTATGAAAATCTCAATAATAAGAGCAACCCCCTAAGATACCTTACACATAATAGGTCATCTGAGTACGCAAATAGAGAAGTATCATGATGACATTACCAAGAATTCGATGCACATAACATTGCCCGAAGTTCACTAATATTTTCCAAAAGCTAATGCATTATCTTTTTCAACATATCCAGTGCCAATTGAGGCCTCGGTACTTGAGCCATTACCTAGGACAGCAGAGCATGTCGTCCCAAGAGCATGCATAAGAGCAGATAGAAGTAATCTGGATAAAATACACCCTCAAGATAGATTTCTTATCTTTGGTGATTTTTGGATTTCCAGGCCACATGTCAGTATTTTAAGGCCTCGTTTGGTTCGAGTTTTTTTTTAGACATGAAAAAAAAAATTTATTTTTTAAATTTAATGGAAGAGAAATTTATTTTACCATTAGAAAATATGTAAAATGTGAAATACTTTTAATTCTGATATTCGTATTTATATTAGATGTGAAATAAAGTTGATTTTTATAGTTGAAATTTGTGTTGGGCAAAAAACTCCCCTCGAACCAAACGAGGCCTAAGAGACATATCAAATAATTAGAATTCATCTACACCAAATATAAAAGAACTTAGTGAAGTGCGTAAGGAATCTCTTTTTTTCTCTTTAGGAAAGAGCTAAGCTTGGGTCTCTAGCATTCTCAAAGCGGATGTTGAGTGACACTTGCAAGCTTGTAGTTTTCTTATTGTACTTCTATGACATTGCCACTTTTCAAAAAAGAAAAAGAGCTAAGCTTGGGTCTCTAACAACGAGCAAAACCTAACAGCTTATACTTTCTGAACATTTAGTCGTGCCTTTAATTTCTCAACATGTCCACGGCGGATCAGCTCTGAACTTTGTTAACTCATCATCTCTCTTTTGTGGTTTGCAACTCATTCGTTCCATCTTCTTAACTAATCAGGTCCAATTGCTTATTCACAATAATTTTTTCCTCACATCATTCATAATTTTTAATTAAAAAAATATCTTCATCTAAATTTAATTTTAATCTTACAAATAAACAGACTCTAAATAGTATCTTTATCCCAACTTAAAGGGTAGGAGGAGAATACTTTAGGGACCTAAGTATAAGAATAAATATTATCTAGATTTTTAAGATTTAAGATAATATCAAATAGGTTTATAATTTTAAAAAAAATTTCAATACAAATTTTAAGATTGAAATGAACATTTCAATTAAATCTTTTTATTTAATTTAAATTTTAATTTACTTTCAAATAAAATTTATATTTAAATTAAAATACATATCCTCCTCTTCCCCGCTCATCCTGGAGCGCTGGCCGCAGCCATCTCGCGTGCGCCGTGGTGAGAGAGGAGTTAAATACAAAGTTACAAACTATGAGAGACTTCCAAGCAATTTAACATCACGGACCGCCGGCCACGTGCGGAAGGAGCAGAAAATGATACCTTTCGACGTAGAAAATTGGTCAAAAGTAAACAGCTAACATTATTAAATAATGGGTAAATTACAGATTGGTTTCTAAAGTTGAACAATAATTCCATTTTAATTTATATTTTTTAAATCCAGCCTTTTGATCTCTAATATTTAAATTAAAAAGGGATAATTACCTACATATCACACAATTTAGTTTTATTTATGCATTACTCATTCATTATTAGTTAATTACGTTGTGCACACTCAAAACTTTACAAAATCTTATATACACACACTTTAACTTGTTTCTATTATAATGAATAATCATAATCTTCTAATAACCTAACTATAGTTAAGTTACAAAAAATCTGAGGCATTCATCATATTATTTTAAGAATATTTAAATATATTTTGAGTGAAACATTGATGTTTAAGTGGTGGCAAGAGAAGGAGATATCTGCGACGTGAATTGATTTTAGGACAAATCAAAGCTTTAGTGTGGTATTGAGGAACAAAAAAAATATATATCATTAAGGATAAAAATATAATTTTAATGATTTACTAACGAAATATTTTTTTCAAATAAATTTTGACTGAATTTTAACTCAAGTGTGTGAATGTAAGATTTTATAATATTTTGAGAGTGCATAGCGTAATTAACTAAGAATAAATGTATAACACATAAATAAAACTAAATATGTGGCATGTGGGTAATTATTCCAATTAAAAATCTAAAAATAAAGTACAAGGATAACCAAATAAATATTTGGGAATCTAAATAAAAAAATTTCAAAAAAATAAATCAAATATAAGGATGGCTAAACTATGAGAACATATCAAAAATTTATTACAACAACAACAACCAAGCCTTAATCCCACTAGGTGGGGTCGGCATATCAAAAATTTATTATTAAAAGAAATTATAGTGATCTGATCTCAATGACTCAGATCTGGATTTATGTATCTCAGGTCGAATCATAGTCAACTCGGATTTTCTTAAATTTAAAATTAGATTAAATCAAAAGTCGGAACTCAACTTTTCAAGTTTAATTCATTCAATAAATGTAGCTGCTTGAAGTGTTTTTTAATTAAGAATTATGTTAAATATAATAAAAATAATAAATAAAATCATATTTTTATAAATTTAAGTTTACAATATAATTAACATCAGAGTATCACATTATTCGTATAATATATATATTTTCAAATATAAATTTATAAAATTAAATTATACATGAAAATAATTATATTATATACAGCAACTTAGTGATCAATTTATAAGAACTCTGGATCAATCATTGTGAAGTTATCTCTTCAAATTTCTTCACAAAAGAATTATTTATAATATTATGAATTTATATAAATTAGAAATTAGATAATATATTTATTTATTTATTTATTTTTTGGATAAAATTGTGCGGCCTATTTTAATCAGAGCCGTTCATCATGGGATAAAACTGTGAGGCCTATTTTAGCAAAATATATTTCTGGTTTTGAAAATAAATAAAGAATAAAAAAATTAGCAGGAGGCACGTTTTCTTCGCGGTGTGTGAAAACGAAGATTGTATTTGACTATTAATATATTCATTTATATCCGCATATTTATTTAATTATATTTTAGGAGAATTGCATCCTGGCCCTTGTGGTCTGAATAATATTCCAAATTAGTCTTACTTTTTAAAATACTTATTTTATCCCTAATGGATCCCAATTAAGACTAATGACTGACTTATTATTGGTCTTTCACTATTATACTTTTAGATTATTGTTAAATTTTTAAAAAATTTTAAAATAATAATATTAACATTTATTTTTAAATTTTAAATTTTTAGAAATGATAGAGAAAGAAATGTGAAAAATTAAATTTAATTTTTTAATATATATTTTTAAATTTAAAATTCTATGAATAAAATAATTATCCTTTAAAATATATAAATAGTTCAAATATATAAAAAATAATTAAATTTTATTTTTTATTTTATCAAAAAGAACTATAAAAAAAATCTTTAACATGGGTTTAAATGATAATTCATTTTGTAGGTCAATATTTATTATTAATAAGTACCTATTTGTACATTTGAGTGGCTATAATAAAAGAGAGCCCAAATTTGGTGTATATATTTTTGATAAAAGAGAAAAATATATTAATTTATAAATAAAATATAAAATAAAATTAGTTTAAATTTTTTGAGTTATATGAGATGTATCATAAAATTAAATTTAGTGTTTGAGTTTTTATTAAATATATATATATTAAATTTAGTATCTGATTTTTAGAGAATTAAAATTAATTGTTTAAATTTGAATTCACATTTGATTTGAAATAAAATTATTAAAATTTATAATAAATTTAAAATTATAAAATAAATATTTAATTTTTCTGATTCTCAAGTAAAAGAATGCATAACAGAAGAAACTGTACATTTGTTTATAGAAAAAGAGAAACAGTAGATTTGAAAGTTCAAATTAATATACGATTCAATTCGAGTAGAGTCCGAGTTAGCTGTGATTTGAAATTAAAATTTTGATTTGAAGATGAGTTTGATGGCTAAATTTTTATAAGCTTTTTTATTAAAAAAATCAGAATACAAATTAAAATATAATAATATAAATAATTTTATTTACATGCAATTAGATCTGAATTTATACTTTAATCTTTTAGGGTCTATGTTTGTAAGATTTAATTTAATAAAATTAAAATTAAAAATAAATAGTAATATTTTTTTATTAAAAATTATGAATAATGTGAAATAAAGTTAATTATTATATTGAGATATGTGAAGAATGTGCTGTAAAATTAGTTATTATATTGGATATGTGAGGGATGTGATATAAGTTAATAATTATTTTAGTAACGTGTGTTGGATTTGAAATAAAATTAATTTTTAATATTAAAATTTATGTGTGATGTGACATATTTAATTAAAATTAAATCAGATTAATTTTCGACGGCCAAATAGACAGTACCCGAGTGTGCTTAATTTAAAAGTTTTGCCCAGCGGATAGGGTTAATGCTAACCCACTGTTTAGGCCTAAGGCGTTTATTTTATCGTTGAAAATTAACTAAATTTAATTTTAATAAAATATATCACATCACATGTAAAAATTAATATTAAAAATTAACTTTATTTCACATCCTAATAACTAACTTATATTACATCTCTCATATATCTTAACATAATAACTAAATTTATATCACATCCCTCATATATCTCAACATAATAATTAATTTTATTTCACATCATTCATAATTTTCAATAAAAAAATATTTTTATCTGAGTTTAATTTTTATTTTATTAACTTTAATTTTACAAATAAGCCGGCCTTTAATTATAATTAATTAACTGTTCTTAAAAAAAAAATAGTATAAACTGACTAATGAAATTAAGTGGTGCCCATCGTTAAATTGAGTTGCCAAATTTTTGAGAGAATTCAAGTTTTTTTTAATAAAAAATGCTATACATTTTTAATAACTTATGGATATTAGCCGATTATAATTTAAGTAATGTCGTAAAAATAGGACCCGACTTCCCCATCGGACTAGTCTAACTGTGAACCATCGTGTTATTTAATTAGATTTAATATCAAAATTAGAATATAAATTATATCAAATTATAATAAATTAAATTTTTTATAATGATAATAAATCATAAATTAAATAAACTTATATATTGGATATTTTTTGTGAATAATATAAATTTTATAATTGTTTTAAAAATATAGTAATTTATTGATTTAATCAATTTGATAACTGGTCTGATTGTTTTGACTATAAATTAGATAGTGGACCGATTTTTAAATTGGACTGATTTTTATAACATTAGTTTAGGACTTTAATTCACTTAATTGTCTTGAAATTAAGTATTAATTTACTAAATAATTCTGTTAATTAAAATTCTTAATTATGATTGATTAATGTATTAATTAATTTTTAATAAAATAATTATTGGATAGTAATTGGGAATGTGTAGCACACTCTTTGGTATTGTTTCATACACATACACTTAACAAATCTAGGATTGTTTGGTTGTAATATATTTTTAAAATATTTAAAACTTTTGAGATAGGGAAAAAAAAATTTAATATTATGATGTAAAGCAAAATGATTTATTATTTTTATAAAAAAGTGTTTTTATTATTGAAAATTGTGTTAGATGTGAAATTAAATTGAATTTTTTATTAAAATATGTAGATTTTTGTGAAATAAAGTTAATTTGTAGGTTTAATTTATTTGTAGTTTTTTTGAGATATTTTAATTTTTTTTAAAATAAAAAGAGAAAAAAAGTTTTTTATTATTATGATGTGAAATAAATATATTTTGTTCTTAAAAATTGTGTTGAACGTGAAATAAAGTTAATTTTTAATATTAAATTTATGTAGGATGTAAAATAAAGTTGATTTTTAATATTTAATTATATATGTGATGTGAAATAAATATAAGATATTAACTAAAATAATTATAGAGAAATTTAGAGATTTTATTCTTAATTGAATAAGGCTAATATTGATATATATATATAAAATGTGAAATAAAATTAATTTTAAATATTTAAATTTATATATAATATAAATATTGATGAAATTATGTTTTAAAAAATTTGATGTGTTTTTATGCTCAAACAAAAAAGGTATTATTAATAATTTTTGAGTCAATGTTTCACAAATAGTAAATCAATTAATAAGATATTACTTTTTATTTCCCAACAATATAAATAGAGCATTTACATCCAAGTTAAATACATACATAAATACACATATATATATATATATATATATAAAGATAATTACCTACATGTCATATAATTTAATTTTATTTATGTCTTACCCATCTATTCTTAATTAATTATACTATGCATATTCAAAATATTATAAAATTTTACATACACACATTTGAGTTAAAACTTAATCAAAATCTATTTAAAAAAAAATATTCTGTTAGTAAATCATTAAAATTATATTTTTAGTCTTAATGGTATGTATTTTTTTCTTCCTCAATACCACACTACAGCACTGATTTGTTCTAAAATCAATTCACATCGCAGATGTCTTCTTCTTTTGCCGCGACTTAAACATTAAAGTTTTAGGATTTTCACTCAAAATATATTTAAATATCCTTAAAATAATAT
>JAEMOT010003716.1:0-16938 GCA_019297695.1 Apostasia ramifera
TCGATTAATGGTTTTAGATTCCGAGATAAAGTATTTGAGAAGAAATAATAAGTCAAAATCCGAGTATATTTCTTTGGGTGTCCAATTCTAGGCAGAATGGACAGGGAGTTCCTTACCTAATTGACTCAAAAATTTTAAAGTTATTTTATTTATAAATATTCTGACGAGCTTAAGTTATATTAATTTTATTTCGAATGAGTTAAATTTAAGTAATAAAAATACCGAGTCAAGTTCAAATTAAAGTTAAAACAGAGCCAACTTCGAGTTGGAGCTTCAAGCAGATTAATTAATTAAGATCCATAATTTATTTCTGGCTAAATTGTTTGTAGTCCTATTAGAATTCTTGCATATTAGTTGATAAAAATTAATTTGAATTATTATTTATAGGCTTTGAGTTCTAGACTTTATTAAAAATAAATTAGTTTTTTTTTTAATTAATTTTTAAGATTTAGCTAATTTAATATTGAGACTTATGTAATATCACAAATATTGTTAATTAATTTATATCCATTGATTGTAAATATTCATTTTTAATTATCAAATATTCTAGAATAATTGGATAATTTTACCCAATTAATGAACTTTTCTTGTTAGATCTTATCTTCTAAATGGAATTTCTAATATGTTAAATTATGGTATTTTTATTTGCACTCATATATACAAAGTAAATTACAATAAGAGGGAAACAAATGAAAAGTTGTATAAAAAGACAGGTTTTTGATATGAAAAATAATATATTCTAAAATTTATATATTGAGATAACTTTTAGGGATAATTAACTACATACCACATAATTTAATTTTATTTATGTCTTACCCATCTATTCTTAATTAATTACACTATGCACACTCAAAACATTACAAAATCTTATATACACACGTTTGAGTTAAAACTTAATCAAAATCTATTTGAAAACAAAATATTCTGTTAGTAAATTATTAAAATTATATTTTTACTCTTAATGGTATATATTTTTCTCTTCCTTAATACCACACTAAAGCGCTGATTTGTCCTAAAATTAATTCACGTTGCGGATGTCTTTTTCCTTTGCCGCCACTTAAACATTAAGGTTTTAAGATTTTCACTCAAAATATATTTAAATATCCTTAAAATAATATGATGAACGGCTCAATTTTTTTGTAATTTAATTATAGTTAGGTTATTGAAAATTTATGATTACTTATTATAATAGAAATAAGTTAAAATGTGTGTATGTAAGATTTTATAATGTTTTGAGTGTGCATAGCGTAATTAACTAAGAATGGATGGATAAGTCATAAATAAAACTAAATTATGTGGCATGTAGGTAATTATCCCTAACTTTTAATGTAGATATGTTTTTAATATAATTGAAGTTAAAACGAAATGAGAAAAAAAAAGGAGAAAATTTTAAATTCTTAGGATAAATTACATTTAAATCTTTTGATTCAATATTATCTTGTAGTTATATTATATAATTTAGATATTATAATATTTGATATCAATTTTTGAGTAATAATTTTATAATTTTTTAGAAGGCTATCTATATATGTCATTAAATTAAATAATTATTTTTTCTATATAGTATGAAATAATACTAAAAAAGTATTTAGTTTGACATTATTTTAGTATTATGTTATTTAAAAAAATAATTATTTAATTTAATATAGATAAATTTTTAGAAATTTTAAGGCAACGGTAAACTAAATGCCTCCTTAATCACTAGAGAGATATTTTGGAATATTGCCTCCAATTGGGGTTACATAGATCGAGAGTTCTCTAATAGGGGAATGATTTAGTTGAATGCCTTTGGTTAGAATTGGATTAATTTTCTCATAAAAATAGCTTTTTTTTAATCTTCTCATAAAAATAGCTTTTTTTTAATCTTCTCCAAAAAAATAGCTTTTTTTTAATCTTCTCATAAAAATAGCTTTTTTTTTAATCTTCTCATAAAAATAGTTTTTTTTAAATCTTCCCATAAAAATAGCTTTTTTTTAATCTTCTCATAAAAATAGTTTTTTTTTAATCTTCTCATAAAAATAGCTTTTTTTTAATCTTCCCATAAAAATACCTTTTGTTTTAATCTTCTCATAAAAATAGTTTTTTTTTAATCTTCTCATAAAAGTAGCTTTTTTTAATCTTCTCAAAAAAATAGTTTTTTTTAATCTTCTCATAAAAATAGCTTTTTTTTAAATCTTCTCATAAAAATAGGTTTTTTTTAATCTTCTCATAAAAATAGCTTTTTTTTAATCTTCCCATAAAAATAGCTTTTTTTTTTAATCTTCTCATAAAAATAGTTTTTTTTTTAATCTTTTCATAAAAATAGTTTTTTTTAATCTTCTCATAAAAATAGCTGACAAAATCATTTCATCTATTCGAAATTGATATTAATTTCTTTGTCTTTCATTCAAATTATCTTTTTTTTGTGTCATTGTCATAAAACTCTGATATGTTATAAGCGAAGCTTTTCGCCTTAATTTTCCCATCATTCTTCGTCAACGTTTTTCCTCAGAGAAATCTTCATTACTCCTCTCTCTCTCTCTCTCTCTCTGTGTCAGCCATGCTGCGGTTCTTCGAGCCGGAGGCGGCAGACTCTATGTGGCCGGCGGCAGGACCTCCGGAGCCGCAGCGCCACTGCATACCTGAGCACAGGATTCAAGGCCCACTGGCGGCGCCCGGTCGGCGATTTCATTCAGCTCTCACGACTGTTGATATAGTCAAAGGCCGGTGGTTCCCGATGGCCGGCAGCGTCTCCCGCCCCTCGAGCCCCACGGCCTCCTCCTCCGGCGACTCCATGTAATTAAGCTTCCAACTCCCTTCTGCCTTCTGATAGATCCACTCTCCGTCTCTTTCCCTTCTTATTCGATCGGTCTCTTCTCTCAGAAATAGTTTCGGTGGCAGCCGAGCTTTCCACCTCGAATGCATTCCTTCTCTTCCTCCATTTCAAGGTAAACCAAAAATCGATCTTGCTCTTCTTCTTCATTCCTTGAACGATCGACTAACACATGAAAAGATGATCAGCTGGAGATATCAGAAGCTCATCAGTACTGGTGGCAGATCACATCCGAAGAAGAATTAGCCGGGATGAAAGCGATAGCTTAGCTGCAGTCTTGCGAAACCCTAAGAGGCAGAAGGCTGCAACCCATTATGAAGCGAAGCTCCGTCGTCTTCCTCCTCCTGAATCCACTTCCTTCTCATCCAGGACGACAAGAAGCCAGCCTATAGCCAAAGTAAGAGAACCAAAAAAAAAAGGAAAAATTTCATCTTTTACTCCTAAATAAGTTTTTTTTTTATAGTCAGCATCCCTTAATTAGATAATATTTTATAAGTTAAATATTGACAAACAGCATATCCTAAGTAAAATATTTACAAACTATTTATTTATAGACTATTTTGAATATAAATTTAAATGTAGCACCTTGATGCTAATTTTTATTTATTATTTTTTTAACATGACTAAAGTTAACACATATAATTAAGATCACATTTAACCCATTTCAAAAAAAAAAAACAATAATAATAAAGTCATGAAAAAAATATAGATCTTAAAAATGAACAAAAAATTAAAATAAAAGTGATTTTGAAAAAAACATAAATGAAAAATATAGATAGTAGATTTCATTAAGGGCTAGATATAATCTAATTAATTATATATGATAACCCTTGTTGAGTTAAAATAACAGATGACAAGTATAGGATGCTGCCTGTAAATTTATATTTAAAATAAGAGTATTAATTAAAAATATTTAAATTATGAAATGTCATATATAAAAATATTTTTTTGGGGACTACAGATGTAAATTCTTCCCCAAGAAATTAGAGAGATCATTGTATTCAATTATTTAATTACACATATATAAACATAGCTTAATTACCATCAAAGTTATTTAAATTATGCTAAAATTAATAAAAATCAATGTATAGGACAAGCTAAAATTGTACATGTGTTTTACAATGATAATAAAATAAATTAATTAATATAAAAAATTCAACATGCTATTACGATACGATTCCAAGTCAATGTAAAAACCCACATATCGCATAATGTGTATCATTTCCTAGTGAAAGTAATTCCATGTTAGTGCCGATCGAGTTGATTGTTTATAGTAGATCCTATTTGAACTCATCGATGATTTACATTAATCTGCACTAAGGTAGTGCGCGCAGACTTACACTTAATAATAATTTATCGTAATTTATATAAGTTGTCAATTCGTTATAGTATATAGATCTCTCGTGCTTAACCTAAAGCACAATTTTAGGTTGTCATTAGGGTTTATACTTCTACATATTAGTCGAAACAATATTATTTCGAACAAATTGATTTCAAGTAGCAAACATAAAACGAGTTAATTAATTTTATATCGATCACGAATTTCGGTTTTTAAAGTTTAAGTATTGAATTTTTGCATGCAGACAGCACTAGGGAAGAAGAGCCAGAAGCTTGGGGATAAGGTAACTGCCCTACAGCAGCTGGTTTCACCTTTTGGTAAGGTATGTAAGAAAATAAAATTTTAAGAAAATTATTAAATAATTAATTAACTAATTAGTGATAATTATCTAATTAAAAAGAAATTAATTGCAGACGGATACTGCATCGGTGCTTCACGAGGCCACTGTTTACATCAAGGCATTGCATGAGCAGATCAGAGTATGCTCCTAATTAAACTGAGTAGTGTAAATTGCTTAAAAGTCCCCGCGTTTAAATGTCCATTACATTTTGGTTCTTTTTCTTGAACCATTAATTACGCATAAGTAACTTATGAAGCATAAATCATTATTTAAGGTTTTTTAAAATATATGATAAATTGGAAGTAGGTTCCTTTTAGTTGACCATATATACAAGTGAGTCTCTACTATTGAAAAATTACTCAATTTAGTCCACTAATTTGTTGAAATGTGCAAATATGTCGAGGAGCTCTCAAAATCTGTAAAAAAAAAAAAGAGTAAATAATATTTCTGTCATTTTCAAAGTTCCAAAAATACCCTTATGTACATTTCACTCAGCACTCATCGGAGACGAGGAATTGAACACCCCTGCCGGCGAAGAAGTGGTCGGAAAGCTCTGTTGACGGTGAGTAGTGAGGCACTGGAGCCGGCGATCACTGCTAGCACCACTCTGGTGGTCCCCACCTCCTTCCTGAACTCCAGCCACTCGATCTCCCTCACCTCCTTCGCTACCATTCCAGCAAACCTGCCATCGACGAATCCTCCTTGAAATTTTGAAAATGACAAAAATATCATTTTACTCTGTCTACAAATTTTGAGAGCTCCTGGACCCATTACATATTTCACAAACTGATAGACTAAATTGAGTAGTTTTAAAATAATAGAGACTAACTTGCACATATAATTAAATAAGAGAAACCTATTTGCAATTTATCCTAAAATATAAGATAATTATTTATGAACCACAAAAATTATAAGTAATTAATTAATTTATAATATTAACTTCTGAAATTAGCTGAATATTTACATTTTCACCTCAAAAACATGAGGAAATTAACCATGCAATAACCCCACTGAATCACACACTAATTCATTGATTTTACGAGTTAGTCTATAATTTTACATGCATTTTAGAGATATAATGTGTAATTATTTTTATAATTTTTGAGACTTGTATATGTAAATGCACTAATTTTATAAAAATAATATGACAGGATTATAATTAAATTGTTTTCATATGTTTCAAATAATTTAGATTTAAATGTAATGACTGCATAAACTCAAGGATCTATAAGAAATTTACCTAAATGAAGAATAATGCAAAAATTTCATAATTATAATTAAATTGGTATTTAATTATAATGATTGGGTTATTTTTGTAATTTTAGCTGCTGAGCAGGCCTCATTTTGAATCAAGCTCTTCAGATGGCATTCAGGTACTGCATATTTTTGATAGCTAAAGTTTGCATTTCATTTTGTTAATTAATTTTAAAAGCTATAAAAATAAATATTTTTTTGATGGAAAATGTTTATTAAAGTTGAAATTTTAAATTAATTTAATTTAACAATTGCAGGGAAATGCACGATGGAGCTTGCGGGCAAGAGGGCTTTGCATGGTCCAGATCACGCCGGTGGTTGTCAGTTTTGCTGATCAAGAGCCGTTGGATTGTTACGTGAGAGAGCAACTGCCATGGTGAATATTATTAATTTGTTAAAATTATATATAATTTTTTTTTTATAAGTAATCACAGTCCGTTAAAAAATTATTCAGTGAGAATTTTTTTAAAGTATTCTGTCAAATTTTAATATTAAAAAATGAATGTTTAATCATAAAGTTATCGAATTTGATAAAAAACAGTAAAAGATAATTCATGTTGAATAATTTTTGAAGGAGAAAGACTCAAATTGGATATTTTTAATTTTATAGGCCTTTATGAAATGAGGGATCCACTCAGGAATCAGGATGTAATTATCCATTTTTTTTCTTTAAGTTAAATATCGAAAATACCCTTGGAATTTGTGGATGTGGTCAATATAATTATTAAAAAAAAAGAAATATAAGTTGACAATTGAGTCAACGGATGCTTCAAAATAAGGAGGGGGAGGGGCCCACTTGATATGTCTTTTGCCGTGCGGCTGCCGGCTGCCGGCCGCAGGCCCCCAGACGCCGGCCGCCGGCGGCCGAGCTTCGTCTGCGTCATGCCAAATGTGAAGCTCTCGTGCTACTTAGAAGTCCACCGCAAGCGTTTTTCTGATTTTAAGTTTAATATTTAATTACTATCAAAAAAATTTTTAATATTTAAAATTTAATTTTTTTAAAGTTTGCCATATCTAATTTTATATTTAATTCAATTTAAGTTGACTTAAAAATAATATTTTAAAACTCGGTCAAAATTATCAAAACTCGGTAGTTTCTATTGGTTTCGATTAAAATCATTCCGAAAAAACTACCGAATTTTGGTTTCAACCAAAACTCAGTAGTTTTGACAATTTCAGCCCGATTTTGACCGAAACTATCGAATCCCTATCAAACCTCCATTGAAACCACATAAATTCATTGTTCTCAGTGAAATAATATTCAATAATAATAATTATTATTAAATTTAAATAATTTATAAAAAAATTAAAATTATTGATACTGAAACTATTAAAATCATTAAAACTGTCGAGACTGATACTTTTAACTTATGACCGAAATTGAGACAGATACCGAATTTTAAAAGGTTAGGAAATCGTGATTGTCTATGGGTCTATAGTTTTATTTAAAACAAATATCTGTTCCATATGTAAATTTTAGCTTAAAAGATACATGTTGAGAAACTTAAGTACGTATAATTATACTTTATAAATTATAGGGAAAATTATGCTCAGATTCCTGAGTTTAATGCTTAATATCGCACAAATTCATATTTATAAAATTATAACATCGGTCTTTAGTTTTAATAAATTATTAAATGAGTTTTTTTTATTTTTTTAAAATTACTATTTTAACCCTGCACCTCTCTCTCCTCCCAATCCCCTGCACGCGCGCGGGCAGCGCGGCCTCCTGCGGGTCTCACGGTGGCCGGTGCCGCGGCTGTCGCGCGTGCATCGGATCGGGAGGAGAGAGAGAGAGAGGCGGCCTCTCTCTCTCTCCTCTCGATCCCGTGCACGCGCGTTGGCTGCGCCGCTGCCGGGGGGTCGTGCTGCAGCCACCAAGTTGCGCCGCCGCCGGCGAACAGGCCGCGCGTCCTCCTGGATCAAGAGGAGACCTCCCGATCCCGCGCACGAGCGCGGGCTGCCCGGCTGCCGGTGGATGCGTGGCCCGTGCGCCGGATCGGGAGGAGAGAGAATTGCAAGGGTAAAACGGTAATTTTTTAAAAAAATAATTATAAAAAAATAAAAAAGGACCCATTTGATATTTATTAAAACTTAGGAATCTCGAAAAAATGTGGACCTGTACAATATTAAGCATTAAACTCAGGATCCTGAATGTTATTTGCCCTAAATTATATAATAATAGAGAATATATATATATAATCTTAAAAATAACAATATATATGAAATTATTTAAAGCCGGCTGCAGAAAATCTGTGATTAAGACCTTTTTTTTGATAAATTTAAAACTCTCATGTTAATAAATTGATGACTTTGATCCTATATATAATTGATGCATTACTAAATCGAACCTTATGGAATATAAAAAATAAAAAAAAAACGAACCTTATAGTATTTTATTGAGAATCACTTCATAAATTGAATATGTTTATGCATACTTTTGCCAACAATGATTTGATAAATAAATTTTAATATTAAATTAATAATAATATTTAAAATTATATATAAATTCTATCATTAAAATCAACTTTATTTTATATTTAAAAATTTTTTAATATAAAAAATATACTTTATTTTTATTCTATACATCTTTTAAAACATATTTAACTTTAGTTTAATTTTTTTTTTAAATCTCAAAACAAAATTCATATCAGAATTTACTTTTACCTATATGCGTATGAACTAATTAAGAATCAAAAATTAATATATTTTTCATCGCAATATCATACACATAATTTAAAATAAAAAATTAATTTTTTCTCACATAATTTATATAATTTTCTTCACATATTTTAATATAATAAATAACTTTATTTTCATATTATTTATATTTAAATTTATTAAAATTAATTTTTATAAAATAAATAAGACTTAAATAATTATCTTGAATATGATTGATTCAAAATTTAATGGAGATATTCAACTCAAATTTGACTTAAAATAAAAAGAAAGTTGTCAATGATGTTGAGATATTTATTAGTCAAAGGTGATCGTATATAGTAACTGGCCGGCTTAATGAAAATGGAAATTTTGTAATGTTTTGTAATGTTTTGTAATATTAAATTATATATATAAATATAATTATATTTTGGTAAGCAATACATCTTATACGATAAAATAGCAAGAAAATGACATCATAGCTTATATATATATATATTTATCAGATATTTTAATTCATTATTATTGTCATTTTTTTGGCATATATAATAATTAAGGAACCGTAACTTGATTTGATTTTTTTGATTTTAAATCAAATTTAATTCAATTCAAGTCTATTTTCAATATAATCGAACATAATTATCATGTGCAATATTTAGGCCCTGTTTGGCGCAAAGACCAAAACAGGGCTAAAATAAGACCAAATTGGTATTAGTTTAAAAAATAACAATAATAATAATAAATAAAATTTTTATACTATTCTACACAAATTTTAATATAAAAAAATATTATTTTACTTTACATACTCAACAATTTAAAATAAAAATATCAATTTTATTTCACATTCTAGACTAAAATACAAGAATCGAGTATTTTAATCTAAAATGTGAAATAAAATTTATATTTTTATTAAAAAGTATTGAGTATGTGAAGTAAAATATTATTTTTTATATTAAAATTTATATAGAATAATTTAAAAAGTTTATTTATTATTATTATTATTATTTTTTAAAATAGTACTATTTTAGTTCTGATTTTGGTACTCGTGCTAAACAGGGCCTTAAAGCACGTAAATTTTAAGTTGGTCATAATGTGAACAGAAAATTTTGATTTTAAATTGATTTTTAGCCTATTATCAACTTAGTTGAGTTTAATTATAATCAACCACAAGTGTTGTTATCTAATGTGCATGCATTTATTATATATTGTTCTTTTAATATATAATATCCTCATATCCTTATATACATAAATATAATTAATATATATATATATATATCAATTTAAATACATATTAATTATTATTTGAATTTATCTCATTTCCTATGTAAAGCAATTTTAGAGCTAAAACTTTTATGAACAAATTATATTTAGGTGTTTGGTATTGCAAAGATATTTTATGTAAGTTAAATGATTTCATTTAGGACACTAATTAGTTGTTTGTTCACATTGAGATTAAAATTTTGGAGTTATGAGTAAGAATGGAGCTGCTATAGATTCATTTAATAAAAGAAATAAAAAAGAAAAAAAATATGCTAAATAAATAAAAGAATCCACAACATTAAAATAAAGAAAAGATTAGAAAATTTGATGATAAATTAAAAGTGTAAATTACGAGCAAAAATGTGTAGTAAAATGATATGTAAAATTTAAATATTTAATAAAAAAAGTGAAAACTATATAAGTAAAATAAAAAATGATAAGTTTTTATAAAATTAAGCAAAAAAATCAGATGAATAAAATCATAATTTCTTACCAAATTAAGAACAAGAATATACAGAAAATTTTAAATAAATAAAAAGATATAAATCTAAATAACAGAATTCTTATTTCATTTTAAATAAATTTTTAATTACCATAAATATTGGATACTTATATTATTTTTATTTGTTTTATTTTCAATTACTTTTATGTTGTTTAAATAATTTTCGCACTATTATATTTTCATTTTTTAATAAAGTTTCAGATAATATTCATTCAATTCTTATTTTAAATATTTTATATTTGACTTTATTCTACAAATAAATAGATAATTTTTTTTGTAACATAAATTTATTTAAATTACATAAAACATATAAGAAAACGTATTTTGATCAACTATATTTTTATTTAAAGTAAAAGATATATTTACTTTTAAATCCTTTCTTATTTAAAAATATTTATGTTTAATTATTTTTTATACCACTTTTTCATTGATATATTTATTTTATATTCTTTAATTTCTCAAAATCAAATAAAAATATTAAATAATTAAAATAAATTATTAAATATAGCATTTATTTAACATTTACCATCTTCAATTTATATTTACTTTTAAAAAAATTTATGAGGAAATTTACGTGAAATTTCTACACTGTCACAACACATATTATAAAAAACTGTTTGAGAAATATAAATATTTTTTTCTAAAATTATTGGTAGGTTAACATTGTTTATCACTAGTTATATTTTAATTCATATTTTAAATTTTTTTTATTTAAGCTTCTAATTAAAAATTTGGAGACTTACTAGCTCTTTATTTTATTTTATTTTTAAATTTAAACTTTAAAAATTTAATAACAATTAGGTCCCTCTAATTTGACCTATATGCACTGATGTCCCTCTAATCTCTAAATTAATAAGGTGAATTCTCTAATTTAAAGTAAAAAGTAAATAAAGTTTTTGGAATTAATTAAAATATTTAATGAAGAATTATTTTTCTAATTGATAAGCCAATTTTAATTTTATCTTTATCTAAAATATTAATTTTGTCATTAAATTAATCAAATTAATTTATTAGTTAGAAAATATCTTTTATTGAGTCACCTATTTATATATTACTATAAATTAGAGGACTTACTTAGTTAATTTAGAAACTAAAAAAATTAAGTTATATATAAGTCCAAATTAGATGGACTTAATTACTATTAATCCTATTTTAATTTATTAGAATTTAAATTTTTTTTTAATCCTAAATAAAAGATTTTAAAAAATATAAACTTAAGCATAATAATAAATTATAGGAACCTATCAGTAAATTTTCCTTTCAGTAATGCAATACAGACTACTCTGGGATCGGTTCTAGAGGACCAGGTTGAGTTATTAAGGTAATTGGGTTAGGTTTTAGGGTTCGGGTCACCTGTTTAGGGTGTGCATGGGTCGGGTTGGGTCAATTTCATACTTTTTATGGACCTGACCCGAGCCAAACGACCTATGCACCTACAGGTCGGGTCTAATTCGAGTCGGTTCGAATCATTTTAGACTCGATCTAAATTCTAAAACGATCAGGTCGGGTCTAATTCGAGTCGATTCTTGCTGTGTATTTTTGCACATCTCGGGTCACCTGCCTGATTTATGTTGGCTTTTGCCGCTCGGGTAGTCCTTCCAGCTTTCTAGGGTTTTTTTGCTCCGGTTAAGATGTTGGCGAGGACGATAGCGAATCTGCGGCCGGGAAGGCTCCTGTCCCTGAAGAGAGATTGCAGCTCGGAGATATTCATCAGCAGTATGTTCTTCGCCCATGTTCGTAGATTTAATCTTCTCTTAGCAGCTCCTTCTTCTAGATGCATTTCGTTGTTGAAGAAAGAGCATTTGAATTTGTTGTGAGATCTGTGTCAGTGGTGCCGGAGTTTCCGATTATTGCCGAAGGGTAAGATTTTAGAGTCCCGTTGCGCATCTGTGAAGGTTTCGATTTTCTAGTTTCATCTCTATTTGACATTCTCTCTGTAGTTATTTTGTTTGGTGAAAGCTTGATTTTTATGGAAGGAATCTTTCTTCCTTAGATTGCTTTTCTACTTGCATTCTATCATGTTCTTTCTTTTAACTATTTCTACACCTTTCACAGGGTTGTCCTTCTTCACTACTGATGAGAAGCTCTATGTCAAGTTTTCTGACTTTTGGTACTATAAAAGATGGTATGATGTAGTAAGCTTTCTGTAGTTTTTTAAAAAACCTTGTTAGAGTAACACTTGACGTGAACAAGTGGAGCTTCTTTTAGCCCGGGGGAGGGAACTTATCTAGAACTTGGGAGGTCCCGTGTTCTAAACAAATTAAAAAAAAAAAACACTTGACATGAACAATTGCAAAAAAGATTCATAAACCTCATTTGGTTCGAGTATATTTTAGGATGTTTGAAGTTTTTTTATGATAGAAATAGAAAGAAATATATTTTAATATTATGATGTGAAATAAAATAATTTTACTATTGAGAATTGCATTAAATGTGAAATAAATTTGATTATTTTTATTAGAGTACGTGTGAGATGTGAAATAAATTTAGTTTTTAAGATTGGGATTGTATATGATATAAAATAAAAATAATTTTTAATATTTCACTTTATGTATGATGTGAAATAAATATAATATATTAATGGAAGTGTTTTTGGAGGAGTTTAAGGTTTTTGTTACCCCCAACCAAACAAGGCCATAATGTCAATCCTAAATTATCGAGATAAGGCAAATTGTGATCCCAAACATGTATTGATCTACAATTGTGTGGAGTACTCTTTTCTTCTTGGGTTGTAGCCATATGAATCTTGAGGACTTACACCAGATGGAAGGTTTTGGATTCTCTTTAGCTTGAGCTTGAACATAGAGGCAGCTTTCTCTTTGAGGGTTCTTAAAGGCGGGGGTTCAATTTCTCTATCTTCTGACTTGCTTACACGACAGAGAAAATGTGATGCTCGTGGCCGAAGAGGGCGGGGAGTGATCGCCGGGTGATGCCCTAAAAGAAAGGAATCATTGAGACAAAGTGCGGCTCCTGGCAGGCTTTTAGGCCAAATAATGAGTGGTGAGAGGAGTACAGGAATGAATCGTCTCACATCGAAAAGGGAGGGAGATCTTGAGCTGTATAAGTAGATTACGTGATCTCAAATAGTAGAGGCGTCTTTTGGATAAATCCATGAGGCTAATGATGGAAAACTTCATAGTTAAGCATGCTTGAGCTGGAGTAGTACTGGGATGGGTGACCTCCTGGGAAGCGCTCAAGTCACACAATTTTCCTAAAGCCAAAGTGGACAATACCTCTATAATGAGATCACAAGATGCTACAAAAAAAGAAGACGAAGAGTGGAAAAAAGTAGAGAAGATGGGTAAAGTTCTCCCTAAAACATTCATTAGTCCTAGACTTCTAATTATGCCTGCAGCACAAATCTCTTCATATTTACATGACGGTTATGCTAATTGGGTTGGCTTGCTTCCTAAGTACCTGCTTCCCTTTTCCTCTTTACACCCTTTCCAAATACATAAAGTGGAACTGTTGCAGCCTTTATCCATTCTTTCAGTTGTTAAGTGCCTTTTAAAATTGTTTCTTGAGCCTTGTTTCTCCCTGTTTTATCTCAACTCGAGCTAGGTTCTCTCTCTCTCTCTAAACTTGAGTTAATGTCGATGTTGAGGCTTGATTTTCTCTTAACTTGAGAGGGTCTTGATCTCGAGAATTGGTTTCCAATCCATTTGAGTTGCATTGGGATTGAGGCATCGATCCCTTGACTTGATTGATCTCAATGTCAAGGTAGTTCCCGCCTTAGTTGTCATCGAGTCTTGTTCTTGAAGATGAGATCTTAGATCACATTCTCGAGGTTGATGCCCAATCATATCTTGATCTCGGTCTTCAACCTCAAGATGTTGAAGTGGAGACGTTGCTCCTCCTTGTCACTCCCATCATTCAGACATCATCTCTGCTATTGTAGTACTTTTTTGAGATGGTGTCATTCATGTGCAAGTCTTGTGGTTGTTTTTGGCATCTCGAAGATCTTACGAGTTGCTTTAGCTTTTATCCCTTCATTATTGTGATTCATAATTATGGCTATTAATTTCGCTCAAAGATCGATTGATCCATTCTCGAGCAAGCATAGGATCTGATCAAGCTTGCTTGAGATTGGATCTATTGGAAAATAAAATAACAATAATATTAATGTGACATTAAGGATAGGTACTTTAATGCGACTCTTCACATCCCAACCATTCTTAGTCAACCTCCCAAAGTCAAATGACTAATTCTTCTATTGGTCATATGTCCATCTTTGATTAACCAACCACATTGGCATGACCTTATGATCTGACAGTTATGGTATCACTTCTATTATTCCCATTTAGCTAGCGCATAAGTCATACTGTGTGGACACATTGAGGTTTGCATATTACTTCAATTCTTCCCACTTGGTTCAATAAAAGTGGATTGATGTGTGACCAATCATGACACTTTTAAAAGGTAATGTATTTATATGTAAATTGACACATTCTCTACAACCAACAACAACCACCAAGCCTTAATCCCACTAGGTGGGGTCGGCTATATGAATCCTTTGTTTCCATTGCGTTCTATCAGTTACCAAATTCTTATCTAAGTTTAAGTAACTAAGATCACTCAATATAGTTTCTTGCCATGTCTTCTTTGGTCTCTCTCTTCCTCTTTGTACATGGGCAAAATTCAATAACTCAATTTTTCTAACTGGAGCTTCAATCGACCTACGATTTAGATGTCCAAACCATCTAAGCCGACTTTCTCTAAGTTTATCCTCAATTGGTGCAACACCAACTTTCTTTCGGATATACTCATTTTTCATTCTATCCTTTCGTGTATATCCAAACATCCACCTTAATATCCTTATTTCTGTAATATTTATTTTATTTGTATGTTTCCTCTTTGCAGGCCAGCATTCAGCATCATATATCATCGCTGGTCTTACTACAGTTTTATAAAATTTACCCTTGATTTTGGATGAGATTTTTCTATCGCACAACACACCAGAAGCATTTCTCCATTTTACTCATCCTGCTTGAAACCTGCTAATAACGTCATTATCTATTTCACCATCATTTTGTATGATTGATCCAAGGTATCTAAAGCACTCACTCTTCTTGACAATTTGATCACCAATTGTCACATCTCCAATATAAGTATTTCTTTCTTCACTAAATGTGCACTCTATATATTCAGTTTTTGATCTACTGAGATGAAAACCTTTAGATTCTAGAGCATTTCTCCAAAGCTCTAATTTTGCTTTAGCTCCCTCTTTAGTTTTCTCAACAAGGACAATATCATTTGCGAAGAGCATACACCAAGGCACCTCATCTTGGATATGTCCAGTCATGACTTCCATAATCAAAGCAAAAAGATACGGACTTAAAGCCTAGCCTTGGTGTAATCCAACTGTAATAAAATAATCCTTAGTCAAACCTCCTTGTGTCCGAACACAGGTAACAGCTCCTTCATACATGTCTTTAATAACTTGAATATAAGCAGTGCAAATCTCTTTTTTTTCTAAAACTCTCCAAAGTACTTCTCTTGAGACTTTATCATAAACTTTTTTCAAATCAATAAAAATTAAATGTAGGTTTTCCTTTCTCTCTTTAAATTTCTTCATTAAACTTCTTAATAAATGAATGGCTTCTATAGTAGATCTACCTGACATAAAACCAAACTGATTCTTTAATATCTTAGTATTATGGCGTAACCTTTGTTCGATCACCCTCTCTCAAAGTTTTAAAGTATGACTCATTAATTTAATTCCTCTGTAATTGGCACAATTTTGTACTGTTGGCCCTTAGGCCTTCCCAAGAGGGGGGGTGAATTGAGAAATAAAAAAAAGTTCGAATAAATTGCTCAAACGAAAAAACAATAGCAGATAAAAGGCAAGCACAGTCAAATATTCAAATAGATGAGAAGCAAGTTAAAATTACAGCAAAAAGGTTAAACAGAGTACGAGAAGGCAGATCGGTCGATTTTACGTCAAATGACTTTCTTTTTCTTGAAGCTATCATCATCTTCCTTCTTCTTTTTCTTTCTCTTCATTTCTAACTCATATGTAGTTAGGGAACCTAACAACATATCAAGTTCGAAAGTAGATAAGTCTCTTGCTTCGACAATTGCCATTGCTTTTGCATCATACTCCCTTGGTAAGCACTTAAAAATTTTTCTCACAAGTTCTTCATTAGTAAATATTTTTCCAAGAGATATAAGTCCATTTGTGATATTAGTGAATCTTGTAAACATATCCTTAATGGACTCCTCGGGATTCATTTCGAACAATTCATAGTCATGAATCAACATATTTATCTTTGATTTCTTGACTTGATTTGTCCCCTCATAAGTTATCTCAAGTTTGGATCATACCTCATATGCGGTGAGGAGGGTGCAAATTCGGTTAAACTCACTAGGAGATAATCCACATTGAAGATGGTTGAGTGCTCTTGCATTTAATTGAGTCAATCTTTTCTCCTCAACCGTCATCTCGGAAAATTCCTTAGGAGTAACCCTATCTTCCTTCATTGGAGAGACAAAGGGCTTACGAGTTATTTTCCATAGCTCTATGTCAATCCCTTGAAGATATATCATCATCATTCTTTTCCAAAAGTTGTAGTGCAAGCCTTTAAAAAGAGGAGGACGATTAGCCGAAAGACCCTCACAAATAGCATCATCGGGTATGTGCATGGGAAGAGCCATGGATCGACTCTAGGATGTTAATCCTGAAATAAAAAAAGTGAAAAGAACACAAGAGCCTGCTCTGATACCACTTGTTGGCCCTTAGGCCTTCCCAAGAGGGGGGTGAATTGAGAAATAAA
>JAEMOT010003716.1:34161-55432 GCA_019297695.1 Apostasia ramifera
ATACCATTTTGATCCTGTTTTTGTCCTATTTTGGTCCTCGCGCCAAACAGGGCCTTAAAGAGGAGGAATGATTAAAGCTATGTGATTTCTACTCAAAGTCAAATAATATTTTATTAATTTTTTGAAATAGATTCAATTTTTAACTCAAAATTAAGATATTTAATGCATAAAAATTTAAGTTATGAACCTTACGGTAATTAATATAAAATAATTTAGTTAAATATATAATATTAAATTCAATTCAATTTAAAATTTATATTAATATATATTTAAAATTAATTTAACTTAAAAATTGACTAAAAAACAAAATAAAATTAGGCATTGATATAAATTAATATTGGCTAATTTATTTAAAATAAAATCTCAGAACTTACTAATGAGTAAAAACTTAGTTCCTTTTTATAAAAGTAAAAACATTATTTTTAGAATAAAATAAACGGATCTCTCCAGCTAAAAAAATCCTTTTATGAGTTTTTGTTTTTACATCTCTTTAAATTAAATTTTACGGTTAAATTATTATTTTAAAAAATTGAAAATATATATTTAAATATTAAAATTACTATTATAAATTAAGATATTAAAAAAATAAAAATTAAAGTTAAAATAATAATTAAAAATATCTAACATATTTATAATACATAAATATGTATTTTAAGTTTTTTAAGATGACAAATTAATAAAATTAGTAAAATTCATTAAAAAAACTGCATAAATTTTTTTTTGAAAGCTTAAATAATATACTTTTATTTTTATAGACCAACATAAAATTAAAATTGTATTTTAAAATAAAAATATATGTGCTTAAAAATGATAGTACCAAAATTTATACCTAACTTTAGCCAAAATGATCATATCATTCAAACAATAATAATAAGAAGAATAAGAATAATAACTTTAACATTACAATATGCAAAATTTTAATTTATTTTACACTTTTTTTAATACAATTAACTTTATTTCAATAATCTACCATAAAAAAAACTTTATTTCTATGATATGTTTTTTTTAAGGTAAATTATATCAAGGACCTTGAAATCAACACATCAATCACCCCCTTAACAAAAAAATCAAAACAAAAATTAACACCATCTTGACAAAGAATCAATACTTTTAAAAAAAATAAAAATAAAACACTTCATGCAAGCTAAAACTAAACAAAACACATCTTTATTCCGTTAAAAAAATGAGCACCTTAGGAACAAAATGATTTGAATTTTTGGATCAAACCGTAAAACATTTGTCACTATCATATACTCCATTATCCATATAGAATGATCGACCTGGATTATTTTTAAATCATACTGTAAAACACGTCGCATCATATACCCGGATTATACTCCATTATCCTTATCACATCAGAGTATCACAGAGTACAAAAGTCCGACTCCTGCAACCCGATCGAAATGAGAATGAGTGATCGAAAACTTCTTTCGGTATTTTAACTAGAAATTGGATCGATGGATGGTCGAAGAAGGCAAATATGTTATTTTTTACCCTTCAAACTTTACTTCGCTATCAAATCCAACTGCAGATGATAACAGAAGGGAACAGCAATACACAAAGTCACAAACAGTAATTCAAAGCCGATTGACAAGAATATGAGATAAATATTGAAAATTGGATGTTTGATATCCAAAAAATCATGTTAAAGGCGCCTCAATTTCATATCACAAGAAAGACTCATTTACAATCGCAACGGTACCTGTCCCACAAAATTGCCATACTGCAACCAAGCATGAAAATATTACTACTGTGAATGTTGGGATAAAAGTCCCAACAAAGTATCATTTACGTAAACCGAGGAATAAGTGCGAGTAGTTAGGATAGAGAGAGAGAGTCGGTAACAGCCCTAATAGGTTCTGAGACAACTTAATATTACAACGCAGTTTGCTCAACAATTTTTTCTCAAAATTTTAAAATATGACTAATTAATTTAATACCACTATAATTGGCACAATCCTGTCAATCGTCTTTATTCCTATAAATAAGTACCAATGTACTCTTTTTCTACTCGTTTGACATTCATTTAGTTTTTAAAAACATTAATCTAATGACCCAAAACATTCCTTCGTCTTCTGCACATTTCCAAATATCTATTGGGATATTCTGCCCAACTGCCTTCTTACACTTCATCTTCTTTAAAGTCTCTCAAACTTTAGCATGTCGGTTCCCGTATTTTGGCGAGAAGTGGTGTTGGCGCTGAGGTTCCCTATAAAAGGAGGGCTAATGACAGAGAGGTTAAGATTTTTGGTTCTTCCACCTCTTCGACTGCATCGCAAAAATCAAGCTGTAGGATCAGTGGCAGTAGTTCGCTACGGCCACCTTTGAAGCCAAGGAGCTGATGGAAAAACAGTTCAAGGAGATCCAATGGCTTTGGTATTATGAAGAGGAGGAGGTGGTGATCATGGAAGGGTCGCATGCCAGCTAAATCAAACAAAGAGGTGAAGTTATTGTCCTTTGTCTCTTGCCAGATGATTGCCCAAATCGTCCGCCTCCCAGTGCGATTGTCGTCTACCAGCCGTTCCTTCGGCAGGGCATGTTGTCGATGAAGTAGTTTTTCAACAACACCTGCCATCGCTTTGGCATGGTGCCAACACAGTGGGCACCAAACACGGTCGCTTTGCTCTACTACCTCTCTGAAGCGTTCAGGGAGGCCAAAAGACTATGGAGTTGGGCCGTGTTCCACGCCTTGTTCGCCTGGAAGAAGCATGCTACCCTAAAAGGATGCTTCACTCTCGGCAAGATCGAGTGTAACATGGTGTTCGAGTTGGGAGACTCCTCGTTCGACAACTAGAGGAAGAGATGGGTCATCAGGAGGTCTCCCGGGGGCTCTTCATCGCAATGCCCTTGTCGCCATCCACACCAACTTCTTCGTCGTGGTGTCGATGAAGCATAGCCATGCGGACAGGAGCACAAAGGTGTACTAGGTACGCCTCAGCGAGCAAAGCGTGAAGGTGTACCTGGTAAGCCTTGGCGAGTAGATCATGAGGCTGAATGATAAATTTTTTTCCTTGTGTTGTTCAACCTTCTTCCTTGTTTTTGACTAACCCTCCCATTTTATTTGTGTAGGCTACTCTGATCCCCCTTGGTGATACGGGGAAATGATCAGAGCGGAAAGGACAGTGCCGCACTAAAAGGGTGGCCAAGAGGGGGGTGAGGGTCATCGAAGAAGGCTCCGGTTCCTCCAACTTTCGTCAGAGAGGAGGTTCTTCGTTGGCCGCTCGCGGCATTGAGGAGGGCACAAACGATGAGCTCTAGTGGTGGTTGACAAACCGAAAGGTTTGCGTGAGGGTTCTCCAGGCGACTGTTCGCTCTTCGACGTCTGCTGCTACTGCTCGATTACCCTTTCCTATCACTGCAGTTTTAATTTTTTATGGTAAATGAGTTTTCCAAAAGAACCAGTAAATACTTCAGTTGTCTCGTATGATACATTCTAGGTACAGTGTGAAAAACATTTTATTGGGTATTTTTAATAAATTTCCAGTTGTAGGAAGTAATATTGCTCATTTGAAAAATATTGCATGCTATAATTTTATGCTTCAAATTGGAAAAATCTTCGTCAGTTGTCCTATTGTACATGTTTCAGATCTGGTGATGGAGAAGAAGATTTTCGTTGAAGGTGTTTGAGATGTTTCATATATTCTTCGTAGGTATTGTCTCAATGGAGGTTATCATATTAGAACTGCTTGCATTACAGAGAGGTGGGTATGTCACTTGTAGAGGATTAGATGAAGGAGGGATGTTTAAGGTAGTTTGGTCATATCCATTATCCACCTATAGAAATATCTCATGAATTTGTAGGAATCTTCATCAATTGTGTAGACGTGGCGCATTTTGCCCTCAATAGTGACCTAATAGTTCAGATAATAATTAGCATAGTTCCAATCATTAATAAAGGTCAAGATAAAAGTGCGAGATGAGAACACCAAGATTTCATTTGGCTTATGATTAAAATAATCATGATTAAAAAAATCATCAATAATGTGGAAAGATAATGTAAAAAATTTCTATAAGTTTTACTATTTTGTGGTGGATTTTTTTAGAATGCCTAAATACTGCAACAGATAGGAAATCTGAACATTATGAGATGTGAAATAAGAAGAGCAAAAGATAACAGAAAGTGACGAAAAACAAAAATAAACCTTTTTGTCTGCTACAACGTTGATGCAACCTAGTCCTAGTTTTATAGGTTGAGTTAGGAATATACATTCGAAAAACATTTATTTACTAAATTAAACATTTGAGAATACCAATTTAAAAAATTTAGACCAAATTCCATCATTTTCATCCTATTTTTCAGCCAGCAAACAACTACGTTACCTGTCACATCTAATTGCATGAGATACAAACCCGCAAAGTAATCCAATTATAATTTACAATGACTTTCAGGTGCAAGATGAAAATGAGAGATTAATTGAGTGTTTACTATATATATCAGATTGTTTTAATTGTTACTCCAAAATCTTCAGCCATTTAACAATAGGGGGGAAATTTTACCTTGGATTTGCAAATTAAACAAGGGGCGCGAACACAAAATCTCTCTCCATTTAGAAAAATCCAACTGAAGGCTATCTATTTAGTGCTGCTGTTTGCAAAATGTACACGTATGTTTCTTCCATCTACATCCTAGAAACAGTATCAATTGGAAAAAAAGATAAAACAAGAATAGTGAACAAAGCAGGAGCAAAAAAGGAAGAACGAAGAAAACCTTACTTGCCCATCCATTTCTTGCCGAGCAGTGGAAGCTTCATTCTCATGAGCAAATCGAACAAAGCCAAAACCTTTGGATTTCCCACTTACTCGATCGCATATGATTTTAACTGGCATGAAAACCTCACGTCTAAAGATCAAAATTGAAAATAATTGTATAGTAAAAAACGAACAGATACCAGGGGATTGCTTGGATACCTTCTATGATTTCCCCATGCTGACTAAAAGCATCCCACAGAACAGTTTCATTCGTGTCATATGAGAGACCTGTAGCAAAATCATTCAATAGAATCAGCATACCGACTAAATCTACCAAGTTAGACTATGATTTCAAATTTTTGGAGGGTCATAAGTGAAAGTCATATAAGAAGCGGGTTTCTAGTGGGAAATGCGTTAACAATCAGGAATACATGATGAATGCTTTACAAGTAATGCATACAAAAAGCCAAAACAAACCTCCAACGAATAATTGGGTAGAAGCATTTCGAGCAATCAACCTTTTTGCATTGAAGAGACTAGCCTCTGAGAAAGTCCATGCTTGCAAAAACCTCATTTTCAGTGCCTATTAGGTGCCTGCAAACATCTAAATTTGTAGAAAGAATATGAATAAAAAGTGAAATATATATTTCTTTTATTTAGTAATTGATAGAAGCTTGCTCAGATGAACAATAAAAGTTGTTACTTTCTTGTTAGTCGAAAACTTTGGAAGGACTTGTTATGGTTGGAGTAAATTCAAGTTTAGCGGGAAAACTTCATATTCACAAATTAACAAAGAACAGAGTTAGCAAGCATATACAATGAAATTTACAGGGTGAGAGCGTAAGACATTACTGGGTGGGATTTGAAGTATTCTCCTCTCTCCTATAAATTAGGACAATTTTAGAGCATGCAGAGCAGAAAAATTAGGGTGAAGTAACGCTATGAGAGATCCAGCGATCAAAGATCAGATATTTTCTTCCACCAAGTGTCCTTGTCCACTATACCACCATCCACCAAAAAGCCAAACCCTCTTCTTTCAAGATCTCCAAAAGGACACATCTCAAAGAATATTTGAGACTAAATCGGGCGACAACTCAAGATAAGAAAATCTACTCGAGAGAAGAGAACTCTTAAGAGGACAAAGCTAACTGTGAATAAAACCTCTCGAGGACTTGAGAGGTAACTAGCTGAGCAATTTAACAAAGGGCTTGAGAGAGCCTGCTGAGTGACCGAGACTATTTGAGTGCTCGAGAACTCAAAGGCTCGATCAATAAAAAAGCAACCTCCGAGTTCCCCAATAGGCTCGACAAGAGTCTAACTGCTTCAACAAGGTACTTGTGTATGGGGATAAAAACTAGACATCTTTGTATTTATTGTAACATCTAATATTGAAACTAGGAAGCTCACAAATTTGATTACGGGCAGCAGTTATTTTAATTTATTGAAGAGGATATATTCCAACATGTGAACCATGCCCTACTTGGAAAATTTATGCAGTTCAAAGAATCATTATGATCACTTCTGCTTATTATTGAATTTGCTGTATTTACCAATCCCACTTTCTTTCATCTGTCTTTTGAGTGCCAACTTCCAGTTCTTATCTAACCCATTAATTCCTAGCAAATTGATTTTGAGGTGTATTCCTCCATTAACTTGAGCAATTTATCTACTACCTCATTTTTCTTTTTGTCTACTACTGAGTGCCAAACTCAGGTCTTTCTGCCAAATCTAACCAATAGCTCCTGGAAAAACTAATCTGACAAGCATTCTTCCATCAGCTTGAGTCAAGTAATAAAGTACATTATCTCCCGCTAAATTTATCATCTTATAGCACATTTGGCTCAATGAAGATCTTATGTTTATGCTTTCTGTTGGATTGAAGCAAATACCAGCAGAGTATGAATTTGCTTGCTCATCTGCAAGGATTCATATCTTGATCTTGCATCATATTTTATTAACTGTTGTTAGGCATGTCTTTTAGCATACTCATTGCTTCTACGTTCCTCAGTAGAGATCAACTCAACAAAATCAGATTGAGTACCATGAACCGTTGCTTCCAAATTAATTGTCACCATAGGTACGCCGCCATATAAAATCAATCAGCTTATCAAGCAACTAAGTTTCTCCTTTGACATCTTGACTAATTGAAAAAGTAATCATTGGAATCCCATTCACTGAATGAACATATTTCATCAGAAGTTTGATTAGGACACTCAGGCAACTACAGTGGCGCAAAGGGAGGGGCACAGAGCCCCTCGCCATTAGTGGATGATCTACATCCAGCGCTGGCGAATGAATGGAGTAGGGTTGCAAGATTGTGACTAAGCTCGAGACTTGGAAGCAACTCTTGGAAGGAAAAGGGGGATGCGATAGGTCGTCTTCCTCAACTAGAGCCAAGCCAGTCTAGTTGTAATGTTACCAGCAAAACGGGATGAAAGGAATCTTTGTGCATCCGAGACTTTAACATGAAACAACTAGGATACTTCCTGTGCATCGTCTACCCAAAAGTCTCCCGAAAAAGACTCATGCTGTAGGCTATCCTCTTCTTCTACAACAGCTTAGTGATAACAAAAATGAATACTACTACTTTCAGGTAGATCTGCACATGAACCATCCCAAACCGATTGAAAATTTCCTGAAACTACTGCTGGAAGGGAATCTATGAAAGAAAGGTACAATATGGCGATACAGATATGATACGATGCGAATACGCTGATATGAGAAATCTCAAAAAAATAGGATACAGATTAGACAAGATACAACGATTAAATATAATAAAAATAATAAATTTATATTTATATTTTCCTTCATAATTCACTACCTTTAAGAACATAGGGCATCCATCTGAAACTGCTATAAAGTTAATAAAAGGTCTTCTTTAAGGATCAATCCATCCATCAGCCACTAACGTCACCCACTTTAAGCTCCAAGTGTCTTTAATTGGTTATAATTGCTTCTCAATATATGCTCTCTCTCTCTCTTTGCAATAATGTGGTTCGTATACTATTATATCTCAGAGGAACATAGCTTGTCATTGATGCTTTGGAATATAAATATAGCATATCAACCCAATAAGGGTCCCTAGCAATGTGAAAAGGCAACCCTACAGAATAAATAGTTTGAGCTACAGATTCATGCAATTGATCTCGGAGTTGTACATTAAAAGCCTTCTCAATAACTGTATTTCCACCTTGCTTCCTTTTCTTGATGTTGGGATTAAAAACTTCCACTTTGAAGATTGAGCGTGATGACGTGGAATCATCAACAACAAAATAAGATGTTGAAGAAAGTGACACTTTTTTTAATTTCACAGCTTTAGCTTTCTCTACCTCAGCATCTATCATTTGCATTTCAGCAATATGTGCTATCGTCACTTTAGGACAACTAATTCCATTATCATATATTTTCAACAAATGCGATCAAACCTAAAATATGATTCATTGTACGTTACATTGCAATAGTTGCATTTAAATTTTATATTTTCTTCGCCCAAGTTTTCTTTTTCTATCTTCTTTACATATTTCCCGTAAAGGAAAATCATCAAACTCCTTTACGTCAGAATATCCAGAACAAGTTTCTATTGTTTTTTCCTAGAACATTATTACATAAAATATAAATGACAAAATAACCTATAGACCACTGACATTACTCAATACTCATGAATCCTATAAATTACCTTAAGAAGAATGGAGTTGATCAACAAAGGAGAAGGAAAACAAAGTAAATCAATAGAGGAGGAGGAAGATTGGAGCTGAACGTAGGGGGCAGCACAATTTTGTTGTCACTGATGTCCGTAGAAATCCTAAGTCACATAGGAATGAAAGTTAAGCCATTTGCAAATAGGCAGAAAAAACTTTCAAACTAATTGGTTATCAATATAAGCCATATCTTTGTGATACAACTTAAACATGTTTATAATTAGACATGTCGTAGTGATTGGAATTGTAGATATTTAATTACCTTTATTTCAGAAGAATGTTAGGAGTGTGACTAACAATGTTTGAAGATATGTGAGAAGACAAAAAGCACAATTTTTAGAAGTAATAATATTTATCCTAAGTCATATCTCACTAGGTGGAGTTCAAAGAGAAGGAAGAGGAGGATGGGGTGAAGGATAAATAAAGGACTCATTGAAAACTTTCAGTGAAGATCGAGGATGAACAGTTGTTGTCGGAGAAGAGTGACTGCGGGCGAAAGCACGGTGAATGACAGAGAGCTCGCACTCGCAAATGATGGAGAACTCATAAATGGTGGAGAGATCGACAAACAGTGGAGTTGAGATTGTCGAACGAGGTGGATGACGACACTAGAGATTGGTGAACAACAACGAAGGAGCTAGAGCAAGGCAATTTGATCCTTTGCATAAAATTTGATATCGTCCCTGTATAGAATTTTTTTTAATTAAAATATCTGATACCCCACTTGGCATATCAGATACGTATCGGTGATATATTGAAACATATCAATATCCGATATATATATCAAATACGGATACGTCAACCTCCTAAAAGTATCAGCGCTTCATAGGAAATCATCAATCTGAATACCACATGCATAGTGTAGATGTAGAGTTAGCCCATAGGTTAATGATTTGATCAAAACTCTGGGATGATGTTCACAAACATGAATTGTAGGTTCACTCCAAACACTCAAGTCGCATCTAAATATTCATTGTCCCCAAGCAAATTCTTCTACTACATAGTGGTGATCTTGAACAAGTTAGCCAGCTCACTCAATCGCTACTCTTTAGTAGCTGTAACTACCACCATTGTTAGAGCATTTCTTATTTATGGCTATTGTTGTTGCCATGCTGGATGTCTATGTTTTCCTTCACTTTTCCTAAAGAAATGATTTATGTATTATTTTTAGCTGATAAAATCGTCCTTCAAAATTTTTAAAGTTCTTGCGATGTTGCATGTCTAAGTTTCAAGCTCGATATCATATTTCCTTTCTGTCAAAGGCTTTTAGGTTTTTGCAATTTGGTGTTTAAACTATGAAATGGGGTTGGAGCTATGGATTTTTTGGGATTAATATCATCTTCCAGAATTTGAAAATTTTCTTGTTGTAGTTAAAATCATTCTTTCTCTAACAAACCACTTATCGACGCTCGTATAGTATCTGCGACAAATTCTTGGGATTTCCTATCAACAAGTTTTGCATTTAAGCCAAAGCTTTATTCTGAGTCGGATGCATATGCATTGTCAATTATGCTCTAAAATGCTTTTGTGCATATGCAATTTTATTATGCATGCCTTTATACAATAGAAATTTTTATAAATTTATGCAAAGAGGGTGAAGCATGGAATTTCATAAATTGTTTGTTATTCATGCCTTATGCTATCCAACATGTTTAGCTTGTTCAATGCATGAAACATTGACCACAATCAAATAGTATTGAGAAAGTAAAAGGAGTGGCTTACAATATTAGATTTTTTAGAGCATGTAAATGGGTTGGATGAAAGATAAGGAGGGTAGGCAAATTTTGGAAGAGGCTGGGAGAGGAATGGGGTTTGGAGGCAGGAGAGTGACAGGACTATCACAAGGGTAAGAGGGTTGCCAACGCAAGATAAAATCCAAATAGAGAAAGGGAGAGAGCTACGAGGAGGTTAAAGGAAGAGAACAACGGGTTCAGTGAGATGGGAGAATGGAGGAATGAAAGAAGAAAAATACAGATAATTCTAGAATAATTAGAACAAGAAGATCCAAAAAAATAGAGCAGATCATGTAGAAGTTTGAAAGAGAAATGTTGGTCACTCAACTTAACAGATCATCGTAAACTTAAATTTTTCCTTTTTAAAAGACATATTGCATTCTAATCTTCAAGTTTAAATGCATACGCATGATCATGGGCAATTACCCTCATAAATTTTACCTCTACAACAATGGTTTAGATGACTGCTTTTCCAATGAAAGAAGACATTAGAATTTAAATTGGAAGATTACTGCCATGAAAGTTAAGATGGCATGGCAAAAGATGATGATGCAGGACAAGATATGAAATGCACACTTACTCAAAAATCAGCAAATAAAATAACAGAAAAACCATAGAAGTTTACAGATACTAGTGATGATTATGTAATATTAAAAAAACTTCAATATCGTGAATTAAATTGATTTTAAATATGTTAGAAGCAAATTTAAATAATATATAAATGATCCACCACAAAACCTAAGGCTGTGCTAATTCAATAAATTAGAGCAGGGTACGCAGAAAAAAATGTTATCTCATAGATAAATATCCCGACAGTAATTTCATAACACAATAATTTTTGAGTTTACACGAGTGAGCAAATTAACAGTCCAAACTTCAGAATCTCAGCTATCACTCAGAGATAAATATTAGAATTTATTTTTACCCGAATCACCGATTTGGATTTAATACGGCGATGAGCGTAGGCCAGACGGTAGTAGCGTAGTAACAGTGAGGTAAAGCAGCCAACGGGCAGCGATATCGCCGAACTTCGACGATGCAGCGGGCTAGGAGTGATCGACGTGACCGCGGGCAGCGATCAGGCGAGAGACGACCAAGCGGAGGAAGACGGGTCGATCGTTGGCGAGGAGGCGGAACGGTGAGTTGCGTCCACCTGCGAAAGTTGCCGAGAGTCGGCGGGAAGACAGCGACAATGCTGCGCACTGATCACGCGGCTGGAGGCTCAGATTCGATGAGTCGCGGCGGGAGGCACAGGCGGAGGGCCGTCGGGTGGTACCGGACCGCCGGGGCGGCGAACTCGCCGGCTGGGCGGCAGGTCGCCGTGGTTGAGGCGGGCGGCGAGCGTGCCCTAGGCGCAGCAGGCGGAAGGGCGGACGGGGCTCGCAGAGCGGATCGGCGAGACTGAAAGTCCTCGGGGATCAATTTGAGAATACCTCAATTTTTTAAAAATTAGAGAATATCTCAACTTTTTAAGATATTAAGGAATTTTCACTTAAAATATAGAGATTAAAAAAAATCTCTAAAATATTTTAAGGAATTAAAATATTTATAAATTTTCACCTAAAGCTTTAACCTTTCTCTTCACTAAAATATAATACACAGATATCAACTCAAAAAAAAAATATTTTAAGATTAAAAAAATACAAACATTCGAGACACTATATATATAAACGTCTTACATAAATAATAGTTCACACTAAAAATAAAATGCAATAAAAATAAATTACAATCTATCAAATCAGAAATAACAAAAAAAATGATTAATTTAATTTTAAAATTTCCGCTCAAATAAATTATGAGGAAAATTTCAAAATTAAATTAATCTTCTCTAGCTATGTCAGCTGTTCCAAATCTGCTTAGATTTATTCATCCATCTAAATTGACGACATGTAGCGAGATCTGGAACGTCAAATATAAATTCAACTCAATTTAGGATGAATCGATGTGCCCACCAAGCAAGGACTAAATTCATGTCGGTCCACCTAAGGCCAATATACCCAAATACTTATGCTTCCCACCTATAAAATAAAATACCAAATATCTTGAACTCAATTTACTAACATGGTCACCCAATTACCAAAAGAGGAGCCTTCAGATCAATGTAGAGTGGTTTTTCTATCAAAAAAAAAAATGCAGAATGGTTTTGATTGAAAGAAATCTCGCTCAAAAGCATCTTGAACTTCAATATTTACACTCAAAACAATAACATGCTCATATCTCTCCCGGAAATTATCAATATAAAACTGGGCCGTCGTCAATTTCTCCGAAAGAACAGATGACGAAAACAGATATGAGTATCAGCATAAATGCTTCAGAAATACACAAATTTTACTGTTCTTAGCATTTCAATACAATTTGCTAAATTACATTCCTAAGTTTTCAAGAATTTCACAAATAATAACCACTTCTGGGAACCTGCAGAAGAAATAGCATGGCAATTACAAATTTGAAACTAAAACTAAATTAGGAAAAATCAAAATAATAATTAGAATGAAATCTTGCTCTTCCTCTAATCATGAAATTCACTCTTTACATTCCTGATCTTTAGTACTTACACTAAAAAATAAAACAGAATGCTCACCCAGAAATTTTCAATATAAAACTAGGGCGTCATTCAATGACTTGAAAAGAACAGAAGATGAACACAAAAATAAGTATAAATGCTTTAGAAATATACAAATTTTGCTGTTACTAGCATTTCTGTAAATAATGACTACAGCTGGAAGCTATTGGAACAGCATGGCAATAGCAAATTTGAAAGGAAACTAAATTAGGAAAAATAAAAATGATAATTAGGATGAAACCTTGTTCTTCATCTAAATGAAATAGCAATCTGAACTCACAAGATTTTTCATGAGACAAACAATAGCATTTTACGCATTCAGAGTGTCGTTTATCATATGATTTATATCACACTAAGGCCCTGTTTGGCAATGGACTAAAAATCATGGCTAAAATTACCCATGGCCAAAATCTTAAATTTATTTTAAAAAAACTTAAAAAATTATTTTATATCTCATCTCACACAAATTCTAACATTAAACAATCACTTTATTTCACATCCAACACAATTCTCAATAAATCAATCAACTTTATTTCACATCATACACAATTTTTAATATAACTAACTTACTTTATTTCACATCATACACATTTTTCAAAAATCACTAAAAATTCTAACCAAATCTTCTTTTTTTTCTTATTACCAAACAGAGCCTAATACAACAAAATCTATGCAAACACATTTAGTGGCTAACTCGTAAATTGAAAAACTTGCTGTTTAATCTACAAGACAAGTTTGCGTCAGAATATTAAAATAAGCTCAAGCAAGCTACATGTTCAAGCAAAAACAGAAGAAATAACTGGAGCGTTAATGCACTAATTGGCACCCTAGAAGAGTGTATCATTCCAAAGATTACACCAATGTATTAACAAAAACTTATCAAAGAAAATACTTCAGGAAGCAACAAAAAAATTTATAGCAGTTACAAGGAAATAACAGGTCATACAAAGCAGTTATGACATCTTGAAAGTTATGATACAGTACAGACCTAGGCATTGGGCGGGTGGCCCGATGGGTTAGCCAAAGCCCGGTGAATTTTGAACGGGTTTGCTTATCAACTTTGGCCTAACATCTGGGATTGGCCTGATCAGAGCTCAATATTGACTTATTCAAAGGTTGAATTAGACCATACCCCATAAAGCACGAGCCCCGAGTAAAATTAACCTAATAAAATCTCGCTCGTTCTTATTCTCTTCCCTTTCTTTCTTATTCTTTGTGCGGTTGTGCGACTATGCAGCTCTATTCAACCGGGCTAGGGAATTTACTCACAGCCTCTATAACTTGCCGCCGGAGTCGGCAGCATTGAGCTCCTCTCCGAGACCTTCACTAGTTTTTTGGGTAAATATTTCCTTCCTCTGTAGATCTCTTGTTTGCCTTAAGCCCTTAACCCTTTGCTCATGCGATCTTTTTGGCATCTTTTTTCTATATCCATCATAGCTTCTGTAACTTGCCGTCGGACTAGTCGCAACTGGCATGCACTCTGATGCGGGACAGATGAATGATGATGCAGTTTAGAGATCAGCAATATTATAAAGCAGATTATTCACAAAATAATGCTAAATATCAGAGAATAATTTTGTAATGACTGAGAAATTAATTAAACCCGCAAAAACTGATTCCTTTTAAAATTTTAAATAAATTAGATCGAGGTAATTGAAAAATTACCAATTCAAATTAGGGCGCAATTCGGTTTTCAATAAATCAGAAATAGGGAACAGGATTAAGGGTCTCACAATATTTAACCAACAGTAATTGAAAATCACTCAATAATGAAAGGTCGCACAGGAGGGACAAATTCGAGCAAATCACAAGCGAGTAGAAAAAATCCAGATTATTCGATTTTACCAGGTTAAAGGTTTTGTTGAAAGTCGTACCTAAACCAGAAAACTCAGAGATCAAAATGTATTTTTTTTTCCCAAAATAGGACTAGGTCTATCGCAGGGCGCTCGGGCGCAAACGAAGCGGGCGAGACGGGCAAGGCAGACGCGCGGGACCGAGCGAAGCTGGCGAGGCGGACGCGCGGGACCGAGCGAAGCGGGANTCCCGGTCAAGCCCAACTCATGCCAAACTCGGCCTGCCCATTACCTAGGTTTGAGTATAGGCCAAGGAAGATCACAACATATTAGACAATAAAATTCTTAGGTGCACAAGGTATAGCTATACAAATCTTATAGAAACGCAAGACAAGTGGACAAAGTGGTAAACACGCGTGACGAAGCAGAAATATATCATATTTGAATATGATCTCATCATTTTTGGCGGTGATCGTATTTGAATATGAAAATCACATTATTTGCATGATATGGAATATAGGTAATCGTATCATTTTCAAGCATGAAATTTACCTATTAAACACAAAAGTACAGGAAATAGTATTCATATACAAAATCAAACTTCTGAAGTGCAGTAATGAAAAGTAGAAAAGAACTCATGGGTGTTTTAGAGATTTTGTACACAAATACTAAATGGCATCACACCAGCATTTGTGCATTCCTATACAAAATCATTTTAATAAGCTTAGTGCAAAACTAATATTATCATAATAAAAAAAGAACACATACTCAAATCAGGTATTTACTGTACTTTTTCTAAAATAAATTTATGCCGGAAAAACCAACAATTGAGACAAATTATATATTGCGACAATCAATAAAAAGATTAACAAGCAAAGAACAGATATTCAAATGGTTTCCATTTATCTTGAAAAGAACTTCTTCCATTTATCTTGAAAAGAACTTCTGATCAAGTGGCACTCAATCAATTCGATGGGCTTGCAAGAAAATTTGCTTGTTAGGAGCATATTAAAGTGACATGTATAGTAGATAAATGATAAATATTAGAAAAGTCATCATGTAACCAAAGAAATAAATGGATTAATATAAATAGATGTGAATTAGTACATATATATATAGTCAAAACTTCATGATATGTACTGCATGCAACAGAAAACAGAAAGGTTTGACAGTTGTATTGTGCCTCAAGAATTACTTGAGATCTGCAATTCCTCATATGCACTCCTTGTTCTCAGAAATAATGGTGCCAAACTTGGGAATGTCGTCAAAAGAACCTGCATGCAAGAAAGCAAATTCACAATCATAATTATATAATGAGCAAATGCACTCTTGTAAGTAGAAAGGTAACTCATTTTGAGGATGCAAGCTACATTTACTCCAGTTCTTCTCTATGGCCATCGCATACCACTACCAGTAGTCATTGCAGGAACAATGCCCTCCTTGAAACAGATGAAACCTGCTCCGATCTCTAACAATAATCTCCCGCTCCTCTATCTTCGATATCACCTTAAACGCATCATGACAATCCTTGCACACTCTCAGATTCTTCACAATCCTTATGGTCTTCCCCGGCGCCGTGCTAATCAGGCCAAACGCAAGAGCAAGCTTCTCACTGTGCATGGCCACGGCATCCTCTTTTTCTTCCTTGTCTATGCTCTGGCTCACCACGCTGATGTTCGGCACATACCCAGCTAACCGCATCTTCTTCCTCAGCTCCCCGATCATGGCGTAGATCTCGCTCGACCGAGGATGCGAGCGGTCTCCCATGAAGAACTCGTGCACCGTGTTATCCACCTCGATCCAGCTGCATCCCGGTGTCTTCGTCACTTTCTGTTTCCTCATCTTCAGCCGACATTCGGCAGCCTCCTCCAACCTTCCCGTGGAGGAATACACCGTCGCTAGGTAAACATAGCAGCCGCAGTGCTCCGGATCCATCTCCAATATCCGCCGAACCACCCGCTCCCCGCGGTCGACATCGCCGTAGATCCTGCAGCCACCGAGAATAGCTCCCCAAACGATCGCGTTGGGCGGGACCACCATGGAAGCAATCAAATTCTCAGCTTCCTCGAGCCTCCCCGCTCGGCTTAGAAGATCCACCATGCATCCATAGTGCTCGACCTTTCGAGAGATGAAGAAATCCTCCCTCATGATTCTGAAAAACTCTAGTCCAGCATCGACCATTCCGGCATGAGTGCAGGCTGACAGAATGGCCATGAAGGTGATGTCATTGGGTTCTGTTCCTTGATCCAGCATTTCACGGAATGCAGCTACTGCTTGGTCTCCATGGCCGAACATGGCCAGGCCAGAAATGATAATGCTCCAGGATACGACGTCCTTCTCGGGCATTTTGTCGAACACATTTCGAGCGTCTGGAATGCAGCCGCATTTCGCGTACATGTCGGCGAGCGCATTGCCGAGGAAGAGGCCGAGCTTAATTGCTTTCTTCTGGATGTATCTGTGGATCCATTTGCCTAAATCGAGGGCACCTAAATGAGCGCAGGCTGAGAGGACGATTACAAGGGTGGCTGTATTTGGTCCGGCGCCGTCACCAGCGCCGGCGGTTGCCTGTAGCATTGCCCGAAAAAGCTTTATGGCTTCTGAGAATTTTTCGTTCTGAGCATACCCGCTAATTATGGCGTTCCAGCACACCACGTTCCTCTCAGGCATTCGTTCAAACAGATCACGGGCGGCTGCTATGTCGCCGGCTTTGGCATGTGCGGCGATCATAGCTGACCATGTGACAAAGCTCCTCTCCGGCATTCGATCGAACATCTCTCGAGCAGCCCGGACATTGCCTGAGGAAGAGAACCCAGAGATGAGCGTGTTCCATGACACTACATCCTTCATCGGCATTTCGTCGAACAGGCGGCGGGCGGCGGCCGGGCAGCTGAATTTGAAGTACATGTCGACGAGGGAGTTGGCGACAAAGAGGTTGGAAGCAAGGCCGTACCGGAGAAGCAGAGCGTGGGATGCCTCCCCGGAGGTGAGATCGAGGAGGCCGGAGCAGACCTTGAGGACGGAGGTGAACGTGAATTCGTCGGGAAGGAGGCGGGGGCGGAGGAGAAGGAGGGAGTTAAACTGGGCGAGTGCGTGTGAGTAGAGGTGGTTGTCGGCGAGGGCTTTGAGGAGGGAGTTCCAGGCGATGAGGTTGGGTTCCTGGAGGACGGAGAAGACGAGGGCGGCGTGGCGGGGATTGGCGTGGCCAGACGCCGCGGAGATGAGCCTGACGGCGGCGAGGTTGGGGTCGAGGAAAGAGAAGGGAGGCGGATCGGTGACGAGTATGGCGTGGAGCTGGAGGAGTTGCCTCATTGTTAGATCGCCGGAGCATTTCAGAAGAATGGCGGTTGGGTTGAGGTGAGGGTGCCGCCGGAGTGCCAGGCTGGGCGTGAACGGCGAGATTTGAAACAGATTCAAAAGCTTGTTCTCTTCCAGGTATAAAATCACATATTCTGTAAACTGATTTGATATTAGCGATTCTCTGTGTAGTTGGAGGAAAATAATAATAATAATAATAATATTATTATTATTTTGTGAATTTTTTTTAAATATATATAATTTGAAATAAAGTGAATTAATTATAATTAAAAATTATGTTAAATATAAAATTAAATAATTATTTAATATTAAAATTTATGTAAAATAAGATATAAAATATTATTTTATTTTTTTTAAATAAAATAAAATTTTGATTGAGAGAATCAAATAAGCTTAAAGGTTTTTTTTTTTTTTTTTTTTAAAGGTTATTAAACATTGAATATGATAATTTAATTATTTACTCTGTACACACTTTAATTATTTTCTTCAATAACTCACTAAAACGTTATAATGTTTATAACTTAAAAATACTTTTAACTTAGGTGGCCAACTGAGAAAAAAAAATTATTAGCTTCAGTTTTTTTTTTCCTTCTCTTTAATGAGAGTATCGATAAGCTTTGCTTTTTTGCTTGACAATATTTAAAGCTAGATTTCACCATCGTTGATAGCTCTTCGGTATGCTCTACATTATGGGTAACATTCATAATAGAAATAGCATCACAAATTCGATCTCACATGTCTCATAAAGCTGAACAACAACTACACACCGCCCTGTTTATGTGTTGCGTACAACAAATTTCAACTACAAATGAATAGAAAATATTTGATCCTTTTTAACTTTAGTTGAGGAGCATAGTTTAACTGACAACCAAATGTGTTTTTCTTTTATTTTATATTCAAAAAATTTAATATTATTTTATATTTGACCATAAAAAATACTCCAAATAATGACTTTTACTGTAAATAGATTAAACTCGAAAACCCGAGTTCTGACCTAATTCAATTTCCAACACTAGAGGATTTAGATCAACTATGATTTGATCCAATGTATAACCCGATCTGATATATATGAATTTAAATTCGAGTCGGAGTCGACTCGACTCAAATCCGATCCATTAACAGACCTAACTATGAATATTTGAGTTAACTATAGTAACATTGATGGAGTGTTACTATTATAATATTGAAGATTATAGAAAAATACATAGTAAATAAATCTTGAAAGGTGGTTAATATGTAAATATAATCTTTCAAAATAACAAATACATACTCCTAGTTCTTTTTATTGTAACTGCATGTAAATGAAGAAACACTGATGTGTATCTCAAAATATGATGCTCTGCTGTAATTAAATCCGACTAGCCTCTTAGATGGTGAAACTATGTCGTGCGATGTGAAAGAGTTTTAAGTATGGGTATATCAGACACAAAAAAGAAATTAATCGTCGATCATTAATATATTTTTTCAACAGGAACTAACAGTATAAGGGGTTTTTATATACAGGACATAAAATTTACATGAAATTACGCATTTCACCATCAATTTATTTAAATTTTACGCATTTCATATATTTTATATATTTCACATATTTCATATACTTTATAATATTATATGTAAATTAAAATACATAAATTCATAAATATTTAAATTATTATTTATATAAATTAATTTATTTATAGTATTTAATTAATATATTAATAATATAGTTAAGATTAAGGCCAATTTAAAAATGTGAAGTTCACCGTCAAAGAATATAGTGTGAAATATGTAAAATGCGTAAAATTTAAATGAATATAGTGTGATAGTAATAATATTTATGAATTGATGATAAAATGCATAATTTTATGTAAATTTTATTTTTTTTTGTTACGTAAAAACTCTATCCATAAATAGGAAAATATAGATTAATGAAATACATATAATTGCCGTTTATGTGTTGACCAATTGACATCGATTCAAAATTTTATTCGGAGGGCCAATAGAATCTCACCACGTTTCAATCATATCGAACGTCCGATCAGGTTATGTAAGATGAAGGCACCGATCGGATGACAGCTCAGCGATCCTACGTATTCTCGTTCCGCCCAATAAAATGCCATCGTCTTCTATATATAAATATGAAGCGAAATAGATGTTTCTTTATCCCAACGTAAGGAATTCGCGCCCTTCGGTTCTTTCCCCTTCTTTAACTCTCTTTCCAAGAATGGCGCCGAGGGCCGAGAAGAAGCCAGCGGAGAAGAAGCCCGCCGCGGAGGAGAAGGCGGCAGAGAAGGCCCCCGCGGAGAAGAAGCCGGCTGAGAAGAAGCCCAAGGCGGAGAAGCGGCTTCCGACGAGAGAAGGCGGAGCGAGCGGCGACAAGAAGAAGAAGAAGCGGGCCAAGAAGTCGACGGAGAGCTACAAGATGTACATCTTCAAGGTCCTGAAGCAGGTGCACCCTGATATCGGGATATCCAGCAAGGCGATGAGCATCATGAACTCCTTCACCAACGACATCTTCGAGAAGCTCGCGCAGGAGGCCTCTCGCCTCGCCCGCTACAACAAGAAGCCGACCATCACTTCCCGCGAGATTCAGACCTCTGTTCGCCTCGTCCTCCCTGGCGAGCTCGCTAAGCATGCCGTCTCTGAGGGTACGAAGGCTGTCACTAAGTTCACTAGCTCTTGAAATCTTTTTCAAGATTAGGGCCTTTTTATGCTAATCGGGAAAAATAGTTGGTAGATCTTTGTATGGAAAAGTTGCTGCGTTGTGATCTGTTATACTAATATCAATGGGATTGTGCAATTATTGCTTGTTCTGTTTTGTCTCTTGTCTTCCATCTCCTACCAAGAAAGCTTGAAGATTTTGATGGCTTCAAATAAATTTGATTCCTTTGTCACTCGAGATTCAAAAGATTTAGTTGAAGCCAAATTAGCAATTTTCAATTGAGAATACTTAGAAAATTAGTCATTGTGAGGATCCAATGCAGAGTTTATATAAGAACTGTTCACCAAATCAACCTCCTTGTTGCCGCAGCTTAATCTTCCATAATGGTTGAATATCTTGCCCTATATGTATGATAATCTCATTTAATTCAATCTTGGAAAGTTCATGACCCTCTTTCGTGGGCTGCTCTCATAGTTGCCTCCATTTCGCCTGAGATCTCCTTCATGTGGCCTGCCTCCATCTCGCTGGAGGCCTTACAGCGGCGGCGGCCCGTCCGTCTCTTCAATTGAAGAATGAAAGATGATCCACTGTACTCAACTATAATGCAAGTGTAATTGCTATATAAAAGAAAAAAAAAACTAGTGTAATTGCAGTTTGGGCAGAATAAACTCTTTAAATGCTGATCATGGTGTTTTCTGAAAAAACAAATCTTTTCATAAGAAAAGACAATTTTGTTTAATTTTTCAATAAACAAATAATAAATGAAAGAGCTCAAAAAGAAAAACTTTTAGGTATTTTCTTTGCTTTAGTCTCTCTCTCTCTTTTTTTTTTTTTTTTTT
>JAEMOT010003716.1:55631-104899 GCA_019297695.1 Apostasia ramifera
ACTATTAAAACTCAATTTTATTTTATATTATATATATTATTAAAAAATAAATTTATTTTATATTATAATATTAAAATAATTTTTTTCTTTTAATTTCTCAAAAATTTGAATGAAGCTCAATATATAATTAAAGAGTTTAAGCAAAATTCAAGATAATAGCTTAAAAAATAATTTTATTTCACATCTATGCTTGAAAAATAAAATTAGATTCTACACAAATTTTACTTAAAAATTATTTTATTTCACACCTAATATAATTATTAATAATAAAATAATTTTATTTCATATTATGATATTAAAATAGTTTTTTTTCTCTTTTAATTTCTAAAAAATTTAAATGGACTTTAATTTATAGTTAAAAATTTTAAGCAAAATTCAAGATGATATATCAAGGGTCATCATTATTTTCATCAGTCATAAAAAACTAATAGATTATAGATTTGAAATTGCCATATAATACAAGAATTAATTAAGTAAATACATGTTAATCTAATAATCCAAGCACTTACATTAGCCATAAATATTGCATTTGTTCATCTTTTTCACAGAAGTGATAATCACAGGAAAAACATTAATCAAGCTTAATTTTTTTATTTTAACTTTAATAATCTTCTAGATTTCCACTAGAATCATGAATCAACAAAGCTTAAAAACAGTGATGTCAATCTCATCTTCAAACGTCATGAATAGCTGAAGTATATAATGAAGAATATATGTGGTTAACGACCTTATATGAAACTCATACAGAGATTAGCATCAAGAGTTACCAAGTGAGGGAACTAATGTTCAATAATTAAGATAATAGCACAATTTGCACGAGTATACCTGTTCTTAACTAGGAGGATTTAACATTAATGATCTAAAAATCATCACTGAGCTGATTTCACCAACTGCTCGCTGAAATCCCACAACTTTTTGGCGAGCTTTTCATCTCTGGCAAAGATGCTGGGCTTCATCTCGTTGCAGTCTATGTAGTATTTGCCCATTGTTCCTTTGAGGCTTGGATGCAGGGCCACGTAGCAGGTAGTAGCTGCTCCCTAAGAAATTCATGTGAATCGTGTTTCAATAAAAAAAAAAAATGATGTTTTATTATAAATCACAAGTTTTATGACAATCTGACTTCGTTCAGCTACTAAAGCTTGAAGTTTGATCAATTTTGTTCGAGTTTAAATTCACCCGAAAGTCATATTTACTACACGTTTGCGGGAAGTAATGTAGTAGATAGTTGAATTTGGTTGCCATTTCTAAGCCGTTACAATGTGTGTTACTAGACACTGATACATGAGAGTAAGATCAAAGATGCAAGAAAAGTTTTGGATTAAGCATGGCTGCAAACCTGGGGTACATTCTTCCAGAAGATGTAGGTAAATATTTTCAGCACTTCTGCAAGAGAAAAAAGAAGATACACAAAATCAGAAATTTTATCTTGATCTCAGGCATTTCCAAAAGCCTATAATTTCAAAATGCTGAGGTACTCATTAATAGGAAAGAATGTCGCATCAAATTCGTCATGATAATCCCCGGATGAACAGAATTTACAGTTATATTGGCCCCTTCCTCCTGCATAACAAGAATGAAACATGAGTAATAGAGATAATAACAAACACACAAACGCACATATTTACGATGTTCACTCAAACTACGATCACCGTCCACAAGCAGGGCATATTTAGATTTAAAAACAAACAGAAGTGCATGTGTTGATTCGAATATGATGGCCGAATCTATCAGAACCCACGAAGAGTTTGTGTAGTCCTTCGTAATCAAAGGCGCAAATAGGATAACTGATTGCAGTCACATGAACAAGTTAGGATTCAAAGCAGTTCAACTATTTTTAAGTTAGCCGTGCTTTCTGAATGACCTTATTATTCATATAGACTGTTAAAAATTCATCAAAGCATGAAATGGCAAATTACCTGCAAGCGCCTCGATAACTCATTTGCATGCAATATATTTGCAAGCTTAGATTGGCCGTAGGCCTTTTTGTCATTGTATCTGATAGAACAAAAGTAAGTAAAAAGAAAAATAAACATAATCTTGAATGTAATTATACAAAAATCTATAAGCAGTTTAGTTTTAATATACCTGGTTTGGTCACTGATTCCATCAAACTGTATCCCTTCATCATAAGTATGAAGGTGTGCAACGGATGACAAATTAACAATACGACCTTCGATGCCAGTCTCTTTTGCTGTCTTCTTCATTTTATCAAGCAGAAGGTTGGTCAAGTAGAAATGACCTGATTATAAAGTTTGATGTGACAACAATTAGTTAGAACTCGAGCAACGTGTGATAAAATGGCATCCTGTTAGACTAAAGCCATGTGTACTTCAAGGTTATCATCTTTCGTAATTTTTTTAGATCCAATGATGCTGCCTTCTTCATTTTATCAAGATGAAGGTTGGTCAAGTAGAAATAACTTGATTATAAACTTTGACATACACAAGAATTAGTCAGAACTCAAACAATTGTGAGATAAAAGGGCATCCTGTTTGACTAAAGCCAAGTGTACTTTCGGGTTATCATCTTTTGTATTTTTTGAATGTTGAACAATGTTTTGAGATCCAATGATGCTATTCAAGTGGAAGTTAAGAAAAATATTCTCACCAAGATGATTGGTGGCAAATTGCATCTCAACTCCATCTGCTGAAAGTTGGTAAGGGCAAAACATAACACCAGCATTGTTTCTGAAGACAAATTACAGAGCTTCAGAATTAACATTTGGGAGACAAAGGTAAATCTAGATAAGAAAATAGTAAAACTGCTGCGTAGTGTAGAACAGAAGGATAAGAAAACTAGAGCTTACATCAAGATATTCAGCGGAAGGCCGGTTGCAATGAAGTTATCAGCAAATGATCTCACAGATTTTAGGGAGCTAAGATCTAGCTTCATGGCGTCAACACGAGCTGTTTGATTGCTTGCAAGAATAAGCCTTTTTGCCTCATTTGCAAGCTCCATATTCCTTGCAGCTATGATGACATGTGCTCCACGAAGAGCAAAAACTCTTGCCGTCTCAGCACCAATTCCGCTTGCTCCTCCTATATTGCATCTCCATCACATTCAAACAATAGCAATAGCGTTATAATAAAAATAATAAACTCTTTAACATACAGAAGGAAACATAATCTTGATGGACAATATTAGCCTATGCGAGTAGAATTAGATTTTGAAAAATAGAGATGTTGATGTCAGAATCGATGCCATCATCTACGCTATACAGACATTCATCCAAGATGCCAATTCTGCAGCCTTATAGAACAAAAAGGAACAACTTCATGGCATAAAGATCACAAGAGATAAAGGGCCAAAGCACAAGGAAAGAAATAGCTGATAGTGGGGGCATTCCTCTTCGCCCTGGGGTCCTCTTCTTCCTACTCCCCTCTTCAGAAAATACCACACGAAAGCTCTGGAGAGGTCTCCTTCTCCTTCTTCCAAAGCTAGAGAACTCCTGCCTTTTATTTACTGCTTTTCTATTCATGCTCCAGAACAAAAGAGGAAAAGAGTATGAAGACACAGGTGCTCCTTCCTCCTTCCACGGATGAAAAACAGAGGACAACCTCAACCCTCCTGATCGATGATAGCAAAAAGCTTCTGACACTAGGCAAATCCAAAATCCATGACAGCATTCTTTCCTCCTAAAAATAGTAACTTAAAATGAAGGTGCTCACCAACAGAAAATCAGCGAACATTCGAAGTAGTCATCAAATTGGCAACACATTTTGTTTCCAAAAATCCTAAGCTTATAATTATTGCAGTAACTAACACCATGAATGGATTTAAAACCATCAATTACTGAAATTAATACTCATTCAGGACCACCGACGCAGTAGCTGAAGTGGGCCATTAAAATTTATTAGAAACCAAACGGACTGGGGAACTGCAATTTCAAGGAGTCATAGAAATCAACAATCACAGCCACTGCACACAATACAGAGAGCACAGAATCATGAAGGAAGAACAGCTGCAAAATCAAGAAGAGAGACTATAAGAAGTTTAGGGATGAATGCAAGAAACTAAAAAGATTAGTCATGTTATATAGATAATGACAGCAGAAGAGCGGAGAAGGAAATCAATGAAAAAACTCTTAACACGTAACGCCATTGGAGAATGCATCCATGAAATCCCAAGACAAGGTCACCAGTAATCTAATAAAGAACAGAATTTTTTGTGAAATCTGGTAAGAAGGCAAAGATTGATCAAGTACAGAGGAACCCGAAAGAAAAACCTAGGGGGTGAAAGGGAACCTTTGAGAAGAGAAGAAAAAGCAGAAAATGGGTAAATAGGTGAGGAAGTAGGAAATGGGTAAAAGAAGAAAAAGGAAGAACCTGTGATGACGGCAGTGAGATTAGACGCGTCGATCCCGGCGGTGACCTGCTCAGCCGTGGAGGCGGAGCCATAGCCGCTCTGCCCCGGCCATCCGGTCACCAAGGAAAAGATGCCCACCATCTCCGTTCTTCAGAGGAAGCACCAGAGTCACCGAACTATTAAACAGTTTCTTCCAAGAACGCCAAGAGCGTTGAGAGGGAAGGAAGAGAGAGTGAGGGAGGAGGTGGGAGAGGGATTGGGAGAACGGTGGCGGGAGGGTAGTTCAATAATGACGAAGTGCGCACAGCACCGGGCTGAGCTTTTTCAAATGAAATATTGATTTTTAGAATAATTATATTTTTTTAAGAGTAATTCCAACTAGCCCCCAAGTTACACATTTGATTTCATAGAGGTCCTTAAAACGTAAAAAATATTTGGGATAATTACCTATATGGCACACAATTTAGTTTTATTTATGTCTTACATATTCATTCTTAATTAATTACACTATGTACACTCAAAATATTATAAAATCTTAAATACACACATTTCAGTTAATACTTAATCAAAATCTATTTGAAAAAAAAATATTCTATTAGTAAATCATTAAAATTATATTTTTACTCGTAATGATATATATTTTTCTCTTTCTCAATACTAAACCACTGATTTGTCCTAAAATTAATTCACGTCGCGGATGTCTTCTTTCTTTGCTGTCACTTAAACATTAAGATTTTAGAATTTTCACTCAAAATATATTTAAATATCCTTAAAATAATACGATCAACGGCTCAAATTTTTTATAATTTAATTATAGTTAGGTTATTGAAAAATTATGATTACTCATTATAATAAAAATAAATTAAAATATGTGTATATAAAATTTTATAATATTTTGAGTGTGCATAGTATAATTAATTAAGAATAAATGAGTAAGATATAAATAAAATTAAATTATGTGATATGCAGGTAATTATTTTTTTTTTTAAATGAGCTTTAACGGTTATGCCTAATTTTTTAATTTCATGAGAAAAAAATTATTTTTTCTAATTCAATAAATTATTCGTAACGGCTAGTGGGGACATTAATTAAATGTATATAAATGCAATTCTCACGTCACATTCAATGCAAATCTCTTTTAGTATTATTATTCATCATGGTACAAACACCATTTATGTTTTTGCCTTTTAATAGTTCCTCAAAATGTTAAACATCATTAATTTTTTTTGTTTTTTGGATCCCATATAAAGGAGAATTTTCATTAATGCCCTTTAAAATATTAACTTTACCATATTTTAAAAAAAGTTAATTGCACTCAGGTCCCTGAGATTAGAAGCAATGTTGTAAAAATCGAACCGATAATTCAATCAGAACAATAACTGGTTCATAGTCGGACCGGTCGAACCGGTCTAACCGGTCGGTTCAATTACTGATGTTAATATAATAAAATGATATAATTATACTCACTTAATATTAAAAATATAAAATATTTATTATATAAATATAATTAAATAATTAATATCTAATATGATAAATAAAAATTAATTAATATATATTCAGTATTATTAATAAAGTTGATGAACATATATATATATATTTAATTTCTAATATGATAAATAAAAATTAAAGATTATATATTATATATATTCATCATAAAATTAATTAATATATATCCATATTTAAATAAAAAAGTTTTTTTTTTTTTTTTTTCATAAACATAAATTTTTATTTAAAAATCTTATTGACTTGCTTATAAATATTAACTAAAAAAATTAAAATATAAATTTTTCAGTTGAACTGGCATTTAACCCGTTCAATCAGTTCACCAAATTTAACCGGTTCAATCCTTCTTCGGTTTTAACATAGAACTGGACCGGACTAGAGACCGGTTCATGGTCCGACCGATCGAACCGGCCGGTCCGGTCCGGTTTTGACAACATTGATTAGAAGAAGAATATAATTTGCCCCTGTTCAATTCATGCACAAGTTGAGCATGATCATTTTTTTTAATTTTTTTAAAAAAAATATAATTTTTTTGATATATATATATATATATATATATATATATATGATGAGAAATAAAGTTAGTTAATTGTGAGGATATTAAATAAAATTAATTAATGTATTGAGAACTGTATAAGCTATTTTATTTTTTTAAAAAAAATAATTTTGCTCAACTTAAGTATGAACCAAACAGGGGAAACTTTTAAATTTTATAAGAGATTTTTCAAAGTTGATTGCCGCTTTCTTTAGTGATTTATAGTAACAAAAATTGTCAATATTAATAAAATATTCACGAAACTTGATGTTGTGCAAATTGTTAACAACAAAAATACCATTTAAATATATTTGCAATATGCATCTAACTCGAGCATTGTTTGGTTGACACTACTTTTAAGGTAAAATATTATTTATTAATATTTTAAATTAATCACAAATATTAATAACTATATATCATACTCAACACAACACAAATTTTTCTCCTCCAATATTAAAATACAATTAACATTGCTACCAACAATGCTTGAGATGGAGTCCTAGAGCACCAAATAGATTGCATTCCATATAGTTCATGCCTGATAAGATGGTCACCACCACCATACACAGCATCAAGTTGCCAAATGGCCTTCTCCATAAAGAAAACCTCCTCAATGAAAGCCAGCTTATGAGCATAATATTATAATTAGTTGAATCAAGTTAAGACAGTTGAGTCAAGTAAAATTCATAAAATAATGATGCCTCCAGACTAACCAACAAAGGGGACAATGCAACGATCCCAACGGCAAGCTACTAGTCGATGTCTCTAGGGGAAAAAGACTAACCCGTGTTTCAAGGAGGCACCACAGGTGGATTAAAGCCTAGAGATAGTTCCGTGAGGCTTTCTAACCCCATGAAATTTCCCAAATCTGGGATTAATCATTGAAAATAGGGTTCCGGGGGGTGGAGGTCTATCCTCGGGTTCAACATTAACCCCAGTTCCCCCCAATTTAGGAGAATACTTCGCAAGCTGCAAATCTGACAAGTCCCTAGCCTCACTTAAAAATGAAATTACTTGGTTGTTTATATTTTGATTTAAGTGGGTCTTTGATTTCACCTTCTCTAAATCCTAAAATATAAACCATAAATCCCACGAAGTTTCCCAAATACATCATTAATCATTGAAGTGGGGTTGTTTAGAGCATTAGATGAAAATGGTTGGACATGAATTTGACCATGGTAGAGTAGGTTTTAGGCTTGGAACTATGTAGATCGGCACGCTTGCTCAACTCATGGAAGTGTTCGGAGCTCTGAACTAACTTGCTGTAGGATCCAGTTTGTATGCCTGAACTTGTTGCCTTCTCAGCTTCCCCCAGTGTCTAGAAGCATTCTCCTTCACTTGGGACTTTCTCCTTCGACTAGTTACAAGCATCCACGGGCCGATTCGATCCTGAGTTGAATGTTTTTGTTGCAAAGGGTCGTTGTATCCGAATGGCAACATGTTCCTTCCGTTGTCCCATAAGTGGGCTATTTCTCTATCATGTTGTAGGCCTTCTTCATCTCTCCATTAGGAACTCTTTTAGGATTTTTTTTTTCAGAGTGGAGGGTGGTTCAAATGACTTTCCTTTTCGGTGATCTTGAACAGAACCTCCCTTTATAAGAAAAGAAAGAGGTACTACCTAGGGATAAGAGATTGGCCTCCGAAGTCCTATCACATAGGAAATCATTGGAAACTTACAAAGAGTTAATAGTCACTATCAAAGAAAAGATGTGCAATGAGGATAGAATGAGAAAACATAAAGGAAAAAAGAACACATAACGGGTATGAAAATAATGATGAAAGGATATAACCCTAGCCTTCAAAATTCAAGAAGAGGGCTAGGAATCAAAGCGCCCTAAGCAAGATGACTTAACAATTAATAAAATCTCATGAATTAAGGTAATCAAGCGACCACCTCTACCAAATATATAGAAAAAAGTGATATCTAATCAGTACGATAGGTACGGCCGAAGCATATGCCATGCCTACTCACCCGGTGAGCTAACCATGCCACCGCCTTGTTAGGCCCAAAATCCGATAAAAAACAACCTCAAGATTAGCCCATGAACAAGTACTAAGACATGATTTCTACCTTGAAAGGTCACAAAGCTATAGACACTTATAGAAATAAAAACTAGAATATGCAAGCATCCACGCTTACAATAGCACCAAAACGAACTTTCTATCAATAGAGCAAAATATTATGTGACAAAAAGAAGTGAGCAAAATACATGGGATTCAATGTAATACCCAAAATTTAATTAGTAAAATTTATTTGTTAATTGCATGATGCTTGTTGATGTTTATTTAATTTATAATTACGTGTTTGTTATAAATAAACTAAAAAGACTTGTTTGTGAATTTAAAATTCTCATTTTAAATGTTAAAGCCCACATATGAAACAAATGGGACCTTTACGAAAGATTTGTGGAATTATTGATTTTATTTTAAATTAAAAAGGATTCAAATAAATTGAAATTGAACCTAACCACAAGAGGAGATAAATTAGAAGGTGCAAAATATAGAAATACCCAAAATAACACAGAATGATTTAGGAATTTACAGAACAATATATAAACAAATGCAGAATAAGTAAAACAATTGCAAAATTGCGGAAAATATCCAAAAAATTGTAGAAACAGCCTACAATTTGTAGAAATTACAAACAAAACTTAAGAAATCATAGAATTAATTTTCTGAAATTGCAGAAAACTTTTCAAATAACAGAATCAACTTTGAAATTTGCTGGAAATAAGTAAATGAAACCCAAAAATTCCCAAAACAAAATCAGTTGGGGCTAAGAAACACTAATTTAACTTGCTCTGATACCAATAATATAAAAATAAAATATGAAATATGATTTTTAGATTGGAAGAAAAATAGAATTTAAATTATGTCTTAACTAAAGAATGGTTATCCAATGAAATTTTATCGAATTTTAGAACATTATTATTTTCGTTAAATGTTAACATCGATAAATATAAAAATTATAAAATAAACAGAAAAATAATTTTATGTCACGAGCAAACTAAACTAAAACAAAATATATTATACTAGAAATGGACATACATCAGAATTATTTTATTGCTGATAAAATTCGATTTTAACTATTTTTTATTTTTAATGAAAGTTTATTTCTTTTTTTTTAATAGAATGAAAGTTTATTTCTGATGTTATTATTGTGCTAACTTTTTGTTGAATTATCTGTTTAAATATAACATACTAGCATGAATATATTATCGTTGATGTTGTGTAGAATTTGATACCTTTTTTTTTCATAAAAAAAAAAACTTTAAGGTTCATAAAAAAGAAAAAAAGGTTGATGTTCAAATCTATTAGCTTTAACATAAAATTAGGTTTGTGTTGATCTTTCAATCAAATTTTATTCAATTTTAATACCACATATAATTTAAAGAGGGACATTGGTGGTATTTTTCTAGTTTACTGAAAAAAAAAACTTGTCTAAATATTTAGAGAATTTTAAATTTGAATCACATTATTCTTATTATTATTATAAAATTTAATTAAAATAGAAAAATTATAGTGTTCTGCAGAAATAGTCTTCCATTATACAAATAAAATGTAATAAAATAATAATAGGGTTTTTACATACAGGATATGAAATTTACACGAAATTACGCATTTCACCATCAATTCGTAAATATTACCGCTATCACACCATATTCATTTAAATTTTACGCATTTCACATATTTCACATTTTTCATATACTTTATAATATTATATGTAAATTAAAATGCATAAATTCATAAATATTTAAATTATTATTTATATAAATTAATTTATTTATAGTATTTAATTAATATATTAATAATATAGTTAAGATCAAGGCCAATTTAAAAATATGAAATTCACTATCAAAGAATATGATGTGAAATATGTGAAATGTAAAAAATTTAAATAAATATGGTGTGATAATGATAATATTTATGAATTATTGGTGAAATACGTAATTTCGTGTAAATTTCATGTTCTGTATGTAAAAACCCCAATAATAATACTAATTTCATATTTCTATATGAAGTTATTGAATATAAAATTGTGTCAGAATTATATTTCATATCTTCTAATCTTATACGAGTACAAAATCTTAATAAAAGTACAAGTTTGAAACTCCAATATAACTTTTGGGATTAATCGATCACATACAATATATCTATCTGTATCTTATAAGAATATGAAATGTCAGTCGTAGAAATGTAAAATGCCATCAAGACTTATCGATCACGTTATAGAATACATTATTGATACGCTATGTTTATTCCAGAAATGCAAGCTTTCACACGTAATGCGCAATATAAATAGTGCAATTATTTTTTTGACGCATTACACTATATTAGGTGATTTCTGTTGGAAGAAGAAGGCATGCCCCTTTTCAATACTTTTTACAATATCCTTAAAAGAGATGCCGACTGCCTTTTGTATTCTTTGTACTTTTGATTTAGTTTAATGCTAAGCCGATACCATAATTCAAAAGAAAAAACGCCACGGCATGCCATCCCGAACGTGAAATGCTTCGACAAAGATTATCTAGGGAATATATCGCATTAAGTTTTACGTAGAATAATAAATTCACGCATCATGCACATAAGAATCAATCCTACTCGAATCTTCAGAATACACAATGGCATATTTCACCAGTATCTTATAAAAACAGACAGATTTACAAATTCTTTTTAGAAAAATACATTTAAGTTCCCAAAATTATGGGATAACACCACATTCAATAATTTTTCATTTGAGTCCTTAAATTTATTAAAGTTAACAGAATAAACCTAAAATTACTTTTTAAGTCCTATCTTGATCTCTCTTTTTTCCCCAAGCTCCACTAGAAAGAAGAAAAATGAAAAAGAAGAGTAAAATAGTGGACAAATATATAATTTCATTAGCTAAAAATTATTTTTCAACACTGATAGAATTCATTAAAAAGGATCTACGTATTTATATAGATCGCAGGAACTTCAATGAAAATATTTTCGGGGCTTCAGAAACTTATTTGAAAATGTTTTCGATACTCAAGGACTCGAATAAAAGGTTTTTAAAATTAAAATTATAGTTTGATTTTCTAATTCCCCCTAACCTCAGGGACCTAAATAATATTTACCATTTCTTTATTATCCAATCTTAACAAAGTACCAATTAGGCATTTTATTGAAGATCGTTCGTATCATATATATATATAACTTAAAAAAAGAAAACAAAACTAAGTACAATTTGTCTCCAGATCTTTAGTGAGAATCGAGCAAAAAGCAGATGAGAAAGATATTCTCCTCTCCCACACTACATCTTAATCGATTGAGTAAGAAATAATAAAATTCGCTATTCATTAGCAGATTGGTATACATGTGTGATCTTGTAAGTGTTAAAAGCACATAAAACACCAAAAAAATGTAAGAAAAATCATGACTAGTGGCATGTCTTTTAACTTCTCGTAGGATATTAACAATGACTATGAAAAAATCTCCCTCGATCCAAATGCCTGTTGTAGTATTAGCCTAGCTTCTAGCTATACTGGCTGCCTCTTATGCGCCTCTGTCTCCACATCCGAAGCCACCTTGGTGAAGAGATGAATGCTAACCGTTCAAAGGTTACAATCATGGTCTTTAACCACAACTTATGCTCCTGTAGTATCGTTCGCCTTCATCGATTTATCAAAGTTCATCTTAATCCAACCTAAGGGTGAGGGAACCCAATGGGAGGAAGATAGGGCTCATGGTTTTCCAATTCCCCAAATTGGGATAAGGTGAGCACGAGGCATCATATGATTCAATAATGCTGCTATAATTTGTGCTGTCAGCATGGGCTTGCCAAGCACTTTCTTATTCTGTGCCCTCCAAATGTAGCAGGCAATAGCAGGGATGTGTGCCACCTGTGAGTTTCCTGAGCATCACAACACCTGGGATCTCAAGGTTTTGAGAAAATACTAAAATTCAATAATTCGATCTGTAGCCAGGATCATGAAGAGTCGCCAATGGAGCTGCACTAGAGTGTTACGATCCAATTGCAAGGTATGGGACTTGAGTCTCACATTGAAAGTATGAGATTCTAATGTGGGGTTTATATGAACTTTGGGCTCTCCACCCCCATGAGCTAGCTTTTGGGGTGTGGTTCTCCCAAAGTTCATATCATAGAGCTGGCAGGCAGAATCTCCTCTGCTTGGTCATCACACTCTTGGGGGCGAGCGTCCGAAAAGTTTAGGTTCTCCGCATGTCTTTGAGAATCTGTACTAATCTTGAGTTATGGTGGACGGTCTAGGATAGAGTGAGGATCCCATAGGCCAAAGAGGCCTCACGGGTGTCCTACTGAAGCACATCTATCCCTTATTTTGGCCATTGTGAATCGGCTTAGCTTTCGTAGGAGGTAGACTAGAGGGCCCCTCTAGATCTCTTAGAGGCAAAGGGCTTCACCTTGGAAAAAAAAGGTTAGTGAAAATTAAGGGCTTCAAATCAAGTCCGAGCAAAAAGCTATAGCTCATAATTCGAGTCAAAGATTTAGAATTGATTCAACAAATTAAGCTAATTCCAAGCGAGTTTTGAGTTTCAGATATTTGTAACACCACTTAAGTTTGTAACACCCCTTAAGCCGAGTTGTCATGTATGGATGTCCACAAGGAGCCAACTAGCACTCTTATAAATTGGAGAAGTTAGCGAGGAAGGTAAAGCTAGAGTGAGATAATGCTACAATAAAATCAGTAGATCTATCAGAAGAGCATCCAGAGTTTCGCAGTTGACAATAAGGTCATTGGTGACGAAGATGAGCTCAATTTTCTAAATTTTGATAACGAGGAAAACAAAGAAGAAATGTTTCGATGAACTGTTTTTTTTATGACAAAAGCAGTAGCCAACAGAAGCCACTCCCTTGAGCAGGAGCCAAATGCCCAGAAGCATCTTCACATCAGTTTCAAGCATTCTTTTTTTTGGTCTCTATCTGATTGTATTAGGAACTGAAGGCAGCTGATCAATTTGATGCCACGATTCCTCTGAGAGAGTTGATTGCCAAATGGGAGATGCCTTTATTCCTTCTTAGAACTTCGGCAATCGAAGAGGCTTGGAAACTAGAACAGATCAATGAGCTTTTAAGTCTCTGACCTTCGAATACATACAAATATACTGTAAGTACTTGCTGATTGGGAATTGACTCTAAAACTTCTTATTACATTGTTTAATACAGGAATTCTGCAGACCGATAATCGGAGAAGTCCTTAAATATCGTGCGCGCAGCAACTGCATCATCACTAATTTCAATTACAGGATCGACAGTAAGAGCTTGAATGAATACAAAATCAAATGTCACCAAGTTAAGCAAAAGGTTGTTTCAATTCCATAAATTAAATGAATTTCCTTGGGAGAATGGCTTCATCAGATCTTTGTAAGATCTACTCTATAATTTCATCTATGGCATTCTTTCGACATTTTTCCAACCAAATTACCTAGTTTTCCAAGTGATCATTTGTTAATCCCTGATTCTTAGGTCAACACAACTACGAATAATTGTCAAATTGTTGCGCATCATGGAGATCTCCTTGTTATTTTCTGACATAAGAACCATACTACTGCAAAAGGAAACTGCTTTGTTCGAAATAAGTTTAGATTTACGCATTTCTGGAGCTACTTTTTGTTATATCTACACCAGATTATATCCACTCCTACATGGCCCCGACATCAAAAGCTGCTATATCACATTAAATGGTACAAGTGAATGAAAAATAGTAGGGCAGAAGAAGCGTATCCTACAAAATGAACAAAAATTACAAAAAAAGTTGAAGTATGATGACACGACCTGAGGTTTCGCCGCATCTTTGCTTAAACCCACCCCCTCTCGTGAGAACTTTCCCCACTAATTCAACCTACAAAAATAGGGTATCTGATACATAAACAGAAAACAACAATATTCAACAATATTATTAACTGAGAAGAAACAAAACATAAAGATGAACTTGAGAAAGGTACCTGAAAACAAATTTTATCCTCTACTTAAATTGAGGAGACTCAGGTTACTTCTTGGAAGACAAGGTCCTGCCTGTCTAGACACTGACATTTTGTCAACTAAACTTGCTCTTGTTTAAATCAAATGGAGAGCAAGTATTTATCTCGTACTAAATCTTATATACCAGATAGGGCAGAGGATGATCTTTCTGGGGTATCTGTTTGACCCAACAGCTCAGTCAGACTAGAACTAGTCATGTATTTTTTGGATGGTTCCTCCAAAATAGTGTCACTAAAGTCCTCTAGAAAGCCATTTGTATCTCCAATAGAAGTATCATCCGGTGCTTTACCAGCAATCTCAACATTCGGAGTGATAAATGATAGGTAGCCACCTAAATAAACAAAAATCAATGCATCAACAACACTAAGTTGGAGCTAAAACTTAAAAGTTTCAAATGATACGCATGCATAATTATCAAATTTAACACCAAATCGTTAAAGCCTAACCCAAGAGCACTCCAAAAATTTAGCAAAATATGGTAGAAAGGTGACAGGAAGCATAGTAAAATTAGCGCACTTACTGGCCAAATTACGCAAAGCATTCTCAGCAGCTTGCAGCTGAGCTTCTTTTCTTGTTCTTCCCATTCCAATTCCAATTTTGTCTGTACTAAATATGACCTATCAGTAATTGATAAGCAGTTGTTTACTGAGAGTAATTTTTCACGAATAATCAGAAAATAGCAAGAACCAAACAAAAATTAAACACGGATTAAATTTCACCAAGAAAAAGGTAGCAGATAGAGTAGTTGTGCTTTAAACACTTTGTAATAACATAGTCCAATGAGGATCAGGACAAGGACTTGGAAATTTTGTAGCACTGTAGCCCCGCATTGAAAAGGGAGAAATTATTGTGCTATATGTGCAAGGTTCAATGCTAACACATCGAGGCACCTTTGATAACAAACCAAGTAGCATGGTCTATAGAGAATAACTAAAAAATGTTGGGTTGGCTGTGATATATGGTACAAGTGCTGACCAGTTAATAGTATGATATGTTTCAAGGTTAAACCTGTTTGGCGCGAGAACCAAAATTAGAACCAGAATGATACTAATTTAAAAAACAACAACAATAATAATAATAAATAAATTTTTTAATTATTTTACACATTCTAATATAAAAAATATTTTTACTTCACATACTTAATAATTTTCAATAAAAATATCAACTTTATTTCACATCCTAGATTAAAATACTCGATCCAAATATTTTGATCTAGGATGTGAAATAAAGTAGATATTTTTATTGAATATTATTAAGTATGTGAAGTAAAATAATATTTTTTATATTAAAATTTGTGTAGAATGATTTAAAAAATTTATTTATTATTATTGTTGTTTTTTAAACTAGTATCATTTTTGTCCTGATTTTGGTCCTCACACCAAACAGGGCCAAAGTGAACTGCTAGGCCTATATGACCTAGTTCAATGAGTGTGAGAAGTGATTACCAAGCCATGAACCAAAACAATGTGCAACTACTGGCATGCTTCTTGAATGGAAAAGGGAGAAGGAATGAATTGTCCATGATAGTGAAGAGTATTCTTGGGCCCTATCAAGAGCCAGGTATTATCCTAGCCCACAACCCCGACAATAACTCTCAACTCTCATCAAACCAAGTCAATACACACTAACAAGTAGGATAGGAATTCAACATTTATTGATTCAAATATATATAGTTGATACATCTAGTAAGCTAAGTAGTTCTACTTGTTGAAAAAATATATATATTTTCAAACAAACAAAAATAAATTTTCCAAACAAATGCACACATGATACAAATATCACAGAATATTGATAAGTTCTGAAGAGATTCAAGGAGAAAAATAGGCATTCAAATATACTGACCTCAACAGTAAAGTGCAAACCTTTGCTAGTTCCAGCAACATTCCTAAACTCAACCTAAACGGTATACAATACAAAAACAAAAGAGAGAAGAGGCCTTAGCATTGGGTTCAGTAAAACAACAACATTCAAACTCAAATTAACTCAGAATACCTGTGATTCACACCTCCGACCAATTTCCTGCAATACTGCTATAAGCAATGAAGATGGAAGTAGAGGAAGAGAGTCGGCCTTGATGGTAGATGCCCGAATCCCAAAACCATCATCATCTTCACCAAAATTTAAATTGGACATAGGTGTCAGCAAACCATTTCTCAATAACTCTTTAGATATAATGAATCCGGTTACATAACATTTTGAAACAATGCACAGGTATTATTTCTTATTTCTCTACACCTTCGCAAAAACATCAAATGAATGACACTAAAAGTTAAGTGAGAAAATCTTCAACACTCACCCCAAAATCTTAGCTATTAAAAAACATTCTCAAACAAGCGTTAATCCAAACATAGTTCAAGTTGGCTACATCTCCATTCGACTCTTAAACCAAAGCTTTTGTGCATGCAAGATAGGGAAGATAATGTGTAATGATAGGAAAAATCATTTTTGATCTCTCTTCGTCCCTTTGATAATGTGATTGGGATCTCCTCAAACCTAGGTAAGGAATCTCCACCTTAAACGTCCCTCCCTCCTATCAACCTTTAGGCTATATACTACAATTGTAACTACTTTATTTTATTCTTTTCTAAGCCTCTATGCCACAAATTATATCTTGATTATCCAAGTCTCCGAAGGGGCCTTTTTTTTTTGCCAAAGAGCATTGAAGATTTACTTGAGAAGTTCTTCTTGGGTGTAAACTAGCTGACAACCTTACCAAAACTGGAGGATTAGATGATAATGCTAAGCCATTATGTTTCTCGTTGTTATATATTAGTGAAAAAATTGAGTTACTCAACTGAAAAAAACCTAAATATCTTTTGTTGTTGGTGGTATTAACCAACATACACAAAATCCCAAACAAAAACATTAAAAAGTTGTGATCTGAAATCAAAGGTACTTGAAGAAGGCTAAAAAAAAAAGTTCTACACCAAGGCTAATCATCTTCAGTATAAAACATCTGTAGAAGCTACTTTTGTTGGCTCTAAGGTTGACAAAAGGTGTACTTCAGAATATTGTATCTTTGTTGAGGGAAATCTTGTAGATGGAAAAGTCCTAATAAATATACATATACACATATATATATAGTGGCTACACCAAGTGCAATGAATGAATATGGATGCATGACACATACTTGTGAAATGATGTGGGTAAAAACACATTGCAGAATTTGGTTTTGCCATTACTCAACATATGGCTATCCACTCTGACAATCAAGCATGCTTATCAAAAATACACTTTGACAGGCTATAACTTAACTTTCAAGTTGGATCATTTTTATTATAGGGTTCCCTATAAAAAAATGCAAATGGTTCTACCATAATAAACAAGAGATTAAATCATTATAATAAAGTGAAAAAGATTGAGAATCAATGTTTCTATATGTCATGCACACACCCTCTCTACTTCATACTAACTGATTCAAATGCAATCTACTCTAGGTTGATCACTCATCCTTTAAGTGTTGGTATCTCTGCGGGTAAAAAAACAAGCCCAAGAGAGTAAAACTACTCTTAAGACTTCGATTGGCTCAGAGCTAAAATAGCCATGACTAAAGAAACTATCGATAATGTGGAAAGATTGTGAGAAAAAATTGCATAATCTATACCATACTGTTTTTAGATTTTTTAGCCAAGCCTATTTTAGCAGCAAGTCCACTAGAGCCAAGGTTGAAATATTCTTTTAACAGTGGAGATTGGAGACGATAATTTTGTGTGGGAGGAGAATTAATTCGAGAAACAAAACAACCTAGTGAGAATTCCAAGAAAATAGAAAATCACCATAAAACTTTTTGCATAGGCTTTGAAAAGAATAATAATGAAGTAAAAGAAAATGTACCAAAGGCTGGAAGAATAGATTATAAAAGCCTCTAATGAAATTAGAACTTGGCCCACAGGTTTTTATTATAATTAATGCTTATACTTAAGAGTCAATTTTGAGATGATATGGGAGAGCATCATGAGCTTATTCAAGAGACAGTTGTATGGAAAGGAACATTGAGGCAATTAATTTGTAATCAGCAATGACGGAGAAGCTATTTTAGAGTGCACTTTAAAAGATAATTTGATCATAGCCAACATTAACTTTAAAAGAGGAAATCTCATATGGTCACATTCAAAAGCATGAGCAATTGTAGCAAGATAGACTACTTATGACAAAAGCTAATAAAACCTTTTATAAATGCTATAAAACTATTCTTGGAGAAATAATAACCACTCAATAGTGATTAGAGTTTTGGATGTCAAAATTCAAAGATGATGGAGAAGTAGCAATAGAGGTAAGACTCAAGCCTGTTTGTTTGTAAAGGTTAATTTAAACAAGGTTAAAATTAAATTTGAATAAAAATATTTTTTTATTAAAAGTTGTAAATAATGTAAAATAAAGTTAGTTATTATATTAAAATATGTGAGGAATGTGATATAAGTTAGCTATTCTTTTGGTATGTATATTAGATGTGAAATAAAGTTAATTTTTATTTTAAATTATGTGAATGAAAATATAGTTAATTTTTAATAGTAAATGTTATGTGTAATATGACATGCTTAATTAAAATTAAAAATCTAGCCAAATAATCAAGCCCTCAATGGTAAAATTTGAAAGGAGAAAGTGCTAAATGAGAGTATTTAGAGACTTGATACTAAAGCAAATACTATGTAAGCTAAGAAAACAAATAAGATAAAAAGGGTTGCAAAAGGTGTCCTTAAGAGTTAATTGGTAATAGACCTCATGGAAAGCCTATCTAAGTGAAAATCCAGTAAAACTTGCCCACCAGATATAATTTCCATTAGTGCAAGCAAGCATACAAAACCTTTCAATATGATACCTAAAACTAAGAATATGCTTGATGTGTGGAGGAAGGATACTCTTGTCTGCAGAATTCCAATAATTATATATAATGCTCATCATTCAAACTATAAAGCTCTAGGAGTTACTGAACTAAGGTTAAGAAAAGACATCACAATATCAAACAAATGAACAATCAATTTGATTTCATGGTTAAGGCTTTAAGGTTTAGGACAGAGATGCAAAATTTTCTTTATATTAATTTTATTAATCTTGAAGAGGCAAGTTACCGATGGAGGTTCTACAATATCATAGATATCTACCATTAAGGGTATGATGAAAATTAACAGTTTGAAGATTGTTGGAGGAAATACAAAGGAATTTCATATTACAATGAGGCTACATCGAGGTCCTATTTTGAATGCTTAAATTTTCACTTTGGCATTAGACGAGTTGCTTAAGCATATTCAAGGTGAGGCTTTTGGCATGCTACTCATGGATTATATAATTCAAATAGATGAGACTCATCAAGAAGTTAATTATAAGTTGAAATCTTGGAAGAGAAAAGATGATATTGTGAGATTAGATGGGTTAATAGTACCATCATATGAGAATATTAAATACCAAAGATCTATTATCTATAGTAATGCATACAAAGAGGGAAATTAATTACAACACTTTTTTTCCCCGGGACACCACAATTTCTCTCACCCCATTTGAAAATTGTGATGGTAGTGTAATTCGAACTTAAAATCCCCTAGTACTCAGTCAAGCTTCTTCCCATTGGGCTAGAAGAACACCACAATTATAGAATTATTAAAAATGAAGAAGTGCAACAACAACTTTATACAATAAGAGAACTACCTATGAATTTAAAGGAAAGGTTTCATAAAACTACTATCTGACTAGCATGCTTTACGAAGAAAATTCATTGTTGGAATTATTGGCTTGTCAATCAATGCTTAGTCATGCATGTTACAACAATGCCAAGGATCGTTGTGTAGGACGAGAACAAAACACATAACCATACATAACTTCATATTTCAAATCCGTAAGACGTAAAAGCATTTTGAGGGAGCTATCATGATAGCTATCTACTAAAAAGGCGCAAAATTCAATTTTAAATACATTTTTAGGCATAAAGTTATATGGAAGGCTCCATTAATAGCATAACAAAGACATGGCAAAGAAACAAGGATTTCCATACTATTTTTTCATTTGAATTATAAGTTGATTTCTTATTTGATCTGCAATTTTTTATTTATTCCATAATCAATTTGCATTTAATTGAGTTTTGGAACTATACAAGCATTTTAATTGTCATTCTGAGTAAATAAATGGAGAGATGGATGAAATAGAATGCAATGAAAGAAGTTTCAAAATGTCCAATTGATTTCATGACTGTCTAATGGATTTACCCATTCAAACGAATTTATCCCTGTAATGGTGATATCTATCATGTTTGTAACATCTACTTCCCAATTCTCTGAGCTTTCCTCTTTCCTTGCTACTTTTGTTTATCTTTAGTACTTCAACTATATATTTGGCAATAACATTAATTTGCATGAGTTTTCAAAGTACAAACATAATTTATTTTTCTTCATTGAATTTAATAAATCTGAAAATTGGATGGAAAATCTGAGATGTGCATGCCAATTTAAATGATATCTTTCATAATTCACTATCTATCATAATTATTATTTTATCTCAATTATTTTAATTTCAATATTTCTATTGGTCTAACATGAACTTGATTTTTTGCAATGTGTTCACATTCTAGCCTTATCTACAGCCCCTAGCTTGCATTGAATTTCAATTATAAGCAAGGTTTACATATATCTTTTTACACAAAATCAAATTTGTACGTTCATCTAAAGTTTTCCAGAGTTTTGCTGAGCTTTCATGTAATTTGTTTGATTTCTTAAGGCTTCATATAGCTAATACTCAGAGATTCTTAAGCTCATTCAAATAAACCAGGACACTGGCAACAAGGCACCACCATCCTGCAGAAATTGATCACTAACCATTGATCATTATACTGCATGCTTGCATTTTTAAACAAGCATTTAGTTATTATTCTGGCACTATATTCTCTTTAATTGCCGTAAAAGCAACAAAAAGTTGTTTAACATCAGCTTAAAAATAATAATAATAAATATAAAATTTGACCTGATGACATAAAGCGGGTTGTCACTGCTTGACGTTGGATATCTTGTTCAGCTCCAAGATATGCCTGCAGAAATCTAAAATCAGTGCATTATTGCATCAGATTATACAAATGTGTAAGAAATAAATAATTGATGAGTCTGTGAGAAGCTTCAAAAATCACAATCAAACAGATCATGCTCTCCTGCTTATTTATGCTAGATCCACAACTGTAATGGTAATTGAGGCATAAGGACTGCATATTGTAACGTAAGATAAAGACCAAACAAGCAAGTTGCTCAAAACAGCAAGAGTACTAAGCAGTATATATGGGAATATAAATGTCATGGAATGATAATCTTACATAACATTAACATTCACCAATAAAACCCATGTAAAAACATGAAAAAAAACCACAATACTCCTAAAACATTTTTATCATTGAGCAAGTTAAAAAATGAGACAAGAAAGTTTATGAATTTTAAAGAAAACTAGCAAATCAAAATTAAAACAGACCTAGACAAAATGTCCCTTAGTTCTTAATATATATGAATTATGCAGTAACCAATATAAGTGACAGCAGCAAAATAAAAGAAAAATAAGCTAATATATTAATGATCTTACTGTCCGATTGATTTTCTGCTTAGTTTCAGAACAATTTGAACCCTCAAAAATAAGATCTTTATTGATGTTTACCCCAGTACCACTTTCCTGATATTTATAGACAATCAGAAAACAATATAACAAATACTAGGAAACCAATGTTCAAAAGAATAATTATACCTCCGACATCAAATAATCACCAACATCTGGAGCACTAGGCAAATCAGAAATCTCATTTTCATAGCATAATTCAAAAACTCTCTTCAATAGGATCTCATCAAATTCTCTGTCAAGCAAACCGTTAAGTTTATGCTTAAAAATGAATGCACATAGCACCAGACAAAGATGTCGCATGGTTTTATGAACATTATCGTGGACAAAAAGATAATAAGACGACATTCATCTATCTTACTTGAAAAATCCCCCACGAACATTGCAAGCAACATTTCTTGCAACACAGAGAACTGGAACAGTATTAGCCACCTGTAGAGATTGGTGAATAAATTAGCTCAGTTCTACCAAAAAATTTTGGGCTACAGTAAAATATGAAATACAGATGTCAATAGCCCTCCTTTCCCAGAATAACTTCCCAACCACCACAGCACCCTTGAAAAAGAAAAGAGCTACCTCTGCCTGAGGAGCATAATATGGAGTAAATGCAGGAACAACATGAACTCGAGGTTGATCCCTCTCATCCCAGACTTGCAATCGATCATCAATTACCATAGCCATTTTTGGATGACAATTGCCATCTTTAAAAACATGTTGCAGTGACTTCTTCGATCCTGCCAAGGAGTAGGAAGATGTGTAATTAAAAAATTTCATTAATACATAGGACAAATGATAAACCCATGAACGAGATTAATATTCAATATTCGCAATATAATCATTAACATAGAGAAACTAGAAAATAACATGTATTAAAATGCTGGCATCACAAGCAGCTTCAACTAAAAGACAATTATATCATCATAACAGGAAATTATATAAATATTAAAGAAGACTTGGCACATTCTTCAATGTTATCATCTAATGTCAATTTACTGAACTTCATTTCTTGGATGAGAATTCTTGCCAGATTTCACACATATTATTCGGTCCAATAGTTCCTTTGAGTTGATCAGATGAGATTCAGGATCAAGAAGCCTCCATATCTCTAAAGCATAGTCTCTTTCAGCCATCGTGCATACATACACTTCAAAACGTTTGCGGCCTTTGGCAGTTAAATAGCTCCTCAAATCCTCCCAAGCAGGCCGTAACCTTACAAACACACTAGTGTCCCGAATCTGCAAAAAAGCAATGAAATTGTGTTATCAGTCTTCTATTATAATGGATACAACTAGCTACAACTATATGAAGATAGGTCATTGATGCAGAACATAATCTAGATGAAATGCAAATTAGATATCAACAATAGTAATTAGTAAATTGTCACAATCAAAGCACATTATTTTCTACTAATAATGTGAAAATTTGAGATATAAATATCCAGTAAATTAAACAAATTTAAAATTAAAAAAATGGATCTTAGTAAATTGGAATTTACCAAATAAAATTAGAAGAGTCAATTAAAATACAATAAGACAGATCAATAAACCCAAGTAATTAAAATAGGGCCCCTCAAAAGCAATTTGAACTCTATTATTTTTTGATATTTGAGATCTCTCTCTTAAAATATAAATCACTCATTTAGAATCCAATTGAACAATCTTACAAGAACACATAACAACACATTAGAGTCTATTATACCCATAAATAATTAAGTTCAATATTGAATAATACCTTGAAATATAGTGTTGGTTAATCAAGGAATTGGAGGCTGCTCATTAAGTCAACAGGAATGTGACAAATAGAAATACTTCACATTGCAAGGCCACGCTAAGTGACTGATCATATCAATGGCTCCTTTGAGTAGGTTCGATAAATTTGAGGAATCATGAAGGCCTTCTTTCTGTAGGGATGAAGCATAAAATTCATAAAGGCTTGGCTTGCTTAACATTATCCAGTACTATAGAAAAGGAAGGGTACTTTACGTGTTCACAGGAGTGGTTCTCATGGACATAAGGAAGTTGACGTTAGTCCTACAGAAGCAATAATAGGCAATGGTCTTCACAAGATAGTTTCAACAGATGTGGAAATTGGAATATGATGTGACGACAAGAAGAAAAATTGAAGAAAAAATTTTTTCCTAGTAAGATGGAGTTTAGGTATTTTCACAAAAGGTCCCAACTCTTATCTTTTAGATACTAATCCACTCGGGCCAGTTTACTAAACAAACTGTTCTTTTCATTGAAGTATTCTTAATATGATAGCTAAGAGGCCTTTACATATACCTTATTACATAAGAATTTATAAACAGGAAGCAAAAAAAAACTTAATGAAGTATAATACCAATAATCCCTGTCAAGAAGGAATAAGCTAAATACAATAAAAACAACAACCAACCCTTTATCCTACTAGGTGGGGTAGGCTACATGAATCCTTTATTTTTATTGTATTCTATCAGTTAACAAATCTTCATCCCACTAGATAGGGTTAGCTCATGAATCCAATATTTTTATTGTATTCTATTAGTTAACAAGTCTTTATTTAGCTCTAGTGTATAAGATCACTTCTTATAGTGTCTTATCTCATCTTTTGGTGTTCCTCTTCCTCTTTTTACATTGTCAAAGTCCAATAACCAAACTTTTCATACTGAAGCTTCAATTGACCTACAATTTATATGTTCAAATCATCTAAGCCAACTATTTCTGAGTTTATCCTCAATCAAATAAACTAAATAAACAACAAAATAATATCAACACATTATATGGAGAAACTTCAATTTCTAAAGATCAGCTTTGAATCTTCAATAGTTAAAACTAGATCACTATATAATTGCGTTCAAAAACTATCATTCACGTCATGAATTAAAATTTAAATTTTAAAAATGACTTTAAAATATAAATGTACCATCATTATTAAATAGATAAATTCTAACACATTGAATGCTTTCTTAATTTGGATAAATAACAACAAATTATACTTTTATCTCACTTTTACACTCTATATATTCGATTTTTGATATGTTAAAATGAAAATCTTTAAATTCTAATATATTTCTCCATAACTTGAATTTCACCTTAGCATCTTTTCTAGTCTTATTAATGAGAAGAATATCATGTGCAAAAATATACATCAAGACATTTTTCTTAAATATGTCCAGTTAAAATCTTCATAACTAATATAAAGAGATATGGGCTTAAAGCTGAACCTTAGTGTAATTCAACTGAAATAAAAAAATTCTTAGTTAAGCTCTCTTATGTTTGAATACATATAACAAACCCTTTATACATATCCTGAATAACTTGAGTTTAAGCAATGCTATAAAATTGCTAAAATACTCCAACAATCTGGTTCTACCATTAATGAGTTGACATGCAGAAATTTTGATTAAGAAAAACATCAACTCTTTAACATTCATCACACGTACTGAAGAAAAGGCACAAAATTATCAACAAGCTTCACACTACACAACAAATACCTAGGATTTATGAGGGTATTTAATTCAGTACAATGAAGTCTATAAATCAATGGCTCAATGCAAATAAATATGATTCAACATGTAGCATTTAGCTTATCAAAAAAACATGTGATGTTTAAAAAAGTAAATAACAAAATATATTAAGAGGCCTTTTAAAGAAGGAACATTAAGCAAATTAAAATTGACCTCTGGATTGACTCGAGTTAACACAATGTTCTTTTCATGTAGCCTTATAACAGGCCGAGCAATAGGTTCCTGAGTCCCAGGCAGCAACGGAATCTGCTCGTTCTGCACACTGATCAGCCTCCCATTGTCTAAAATGGCGTCATTCTCCAAATATTGCCTCAAAATTTCTTTGTCCTCTATGTACCGCTTGAGCTCAGCAGACATTCCAGAAACCTTGAAAGGATCATTCTCCACATCAATTCTGTGAGACAATGCTTCAATCCTGTCCTCAAATGATTTCATGGTGTTAGCAACAATGAGTGTTTCATCGAGATCGAACACAATGGCGAGGCACCGGAGATTAAGCATCCCCAAGCAAGAGTTGTAGAGACCAGCCCGGACAGAGCAGCACCAAAAGCAAGGGGACTTTTCGACCTTGCTAGGCATCGCAACCAAATGTAGCTCTTCATCCCCGAGAATCATGAACGCAGTCTGAATATTTACAAGTACAACTTCAAATCCCAGAGATTTGCCTTACATAACGAGACAAAACTAGAAATATAGAGGAAAGAAAGAACCTTGTAGTCCTGGAAGCAGGACAGGTAAAGTCGCGAGATTGGTGAATCGATAGTGGCCGACTTTGCCTGGATCTTGCACCGGACGGAGAACGGAGAGATGGTTTGCAACACGGAGAGGGGAGGGCACCGTTCGCTCGGAGGGGAGAGGTCGCTGATGCGTATCTCATTGCTAGGGAATTGGAAGTTGGGGCTCTTGACGCTTGGGAAAACCTCAACTTCCCCTAGGCAAACATCAGCATGGAAGACGGTAACAAATTTCATCTCCTGACGGGCCATCGGGATAATTCAATGGGATCGGATGAAGACAAAACAATCTCAGACACAAGAAAAGTTCAATCACACGAGGAACCAGATAATAAGATGGGATGGTTTTCAGACGTCGGGTAGTTGTGAGGCCATATTTCAAAAACTAGGGTTCATGCCTCGTCTAGCTTTCCCTCTTGCCATCGTCTTCCTTTCAAGTTTCAGCTGCAGTCCACTCTCATCGCTCCCATCAATTCACCCTTATCCGGGAGCAAAGACTCGGTACGACGCACGCTGGGCATGGCCTTTCTTTTTTATTTTTATTTTTATTTTTTTATAAAATACTATATATATTTTTTTAAAATATATATATATATATAAGATGAAAATTAAAATTAATTAATCTTTAAAATATTAAATAAAATTAATTAATATATTAAAAATTATATAAATTATTTTATTTTTTAAAAAAATAATTTTACTCAAACTTAAATATGAACTAAACAGGAGTTGATATAGCATATTAAACTTAAAATTTAAAATTTCGATTTCAAGATAATTTCAATTATCTTAATATATTTTAAATATGTACATTTATACATATATTAAGTCAATTACCAGTTGAATTAATTTCATTTCGAACACGCTAACTATGAGTTAGAAGAAAATCAAATAGATTTTAAATCAAATAAAATTTAAGTGAATTTTAAGCAAATTTTGATTTCCGCATAAAATTGTCGGCAGACTTCGAGCTGTCAACTATGTTTGCTCTAGTTCATAAATTTGTGCTGGTAATTGAATAAAGGGTAAATTGCATTTGGGCCTTTGAGCTTAAAGAGAAAATATAAAATGATCCTAATTTTAAAAATTTTACAAAATGGGCCTCTCAAATATAATTTGTATAAGCACATAAATCTATCAAATATAATTTATATGAGCACATAGGCCTTCTAATTTGTTACTCATCAATTAATGTGATCTCTGTTAATATAAACTGTTATAATAATCAAGTATGATTAATAAATTTTTCTTTATGCACAAAAATATCTCGTATCTAACTCTTTTTAATTTCTATAATCTTTTTAATTTTATTTTTATTTTTTTGAACTCATATTGCTACTCAAATTCATCATCTTAATTTACACTTTTTTATAGGCAAAGAAATATTTAGAAAAAGCTTATTATTTTGGGTGATGTGAAAACTCTAAAAATCGAATAATTATTTACTTTTATTTTAAAGGAGCTGTAATATTAGAATTAGATGTGCTGAATTCTATTTTAAAATCTGTCTTAAAAAAATTTTAAAATTAAAAACAATTTATATTTTCTCTATAACTTAGGTCCAAATTCTATTTTGATTGTTGTCTAATAATAAGGTGAATTACCTCAAATTTTCATTTAACAAATTTTTTTATGAGAATTTTTATTTACAGTTGAATAAGAAATATATAGGAAGTAGTATCTTAAAAATAAGTAATATATTTAATTATCTTGAAATACTATTTAATAATTATATATGAGACTATGTTTAATTAAATTACATCAAATATATAATAAATAATTGTCAATGGGCAACTAATTGATTAAATTATCTAAGAACATTTATTAATTGAATTTTTTTTATTATATTAAAAATAGTTATTTTAGGCATCATTTAGTTGAAGTATATTTAATTAGATGTCGAAAGGTAAATAATCATTTGAATTTTTAAAAAATATCTACTAATAATTGTATAAGAGCACGTATTCAATCGAATAGATAAATAAGAGTAAGCATTTAATTCAATTATTTTGATAAGAGATAAAAGAGTTATCGAAGAGCATGCAATCAATTTAATTATCATAATGTTTCATGTGATAGTAGCATTAGACCACATATTCAAATGAATCACTATGACATGTAGCAAATAATTTTAATAACCTCGACATATTATTTAATAGTTGTGTAAGAGCTTATATTTTATTGAATTCCGTCAATATATAATATATAGTTATTTAAGAATAACTAATTGATTTAATTTTCTCAACATGTGTCACAGTACTCTCATTTTAAGGACTAACTATCCATAAAATAAGAGGAGACTTACAGTCAGAATCACAGAACAGATTATAAGAAAAAGACATTTTTATTAATCTCATAACAGGGTTACATAAGTTCAAATACTAAGCAGGTATCCCAGAGTAACATTAGATTAGAAAACTAAAAGGTAAAACAATTAAACTGGAAAATGGTAAATATCGATGGGACCATACGGAATGTAGAGAAACATCTTTCCTGAGATTTTGTAGTCTTCTCCTGGCAATAAATTATTTACCTGAAAAGCAACAGTCAGTCACGAAGACCGAGTAAATGACCTCCATCTTACCATAGGCCAGGTGAGATCTTATAGCTCAATTTAACAACAGATCAGAATATCAGATTAACTTGTTTGTTTCACATACTATGCATATATATTAATATGTATAAATCTTATAATAATGAACGATCAGAATCCACAGATATACATCACCAGTATGACAACAAAAGTAGCAGATACGTCACCAGTGTGACAACAAATTTATCAGATATATTACCAGTGTGACATCAGAATAACATGATGCAGGTACGTCCCTCACACGACGCCACGCGTCCAAAAGATGGTTCGTCAACCACCGGGATCCCAGCGCATCATAATATTATATATCTTAGAATACATGGGTCCAATGTTACTCAATATAATATCTCGGCATATAGCCCAACAAAATATCAGCATAAAGCCATCAGAATATGCAAAATATTACTCACAGAATATAATTTATATCATTTTGTATATTTAGTTATTTTAATTTAATAATCACACTATCCTAAGTTCAGTGAAAGTCATTTACCTGGATGAGAGACGGTATTAGTTTGCTGGTGGATGACGTGTTCCCTGATTAAGTTCAATATGAATAATCAATATTGGGTTTAATAGTTTAAAATATTGACTTAAGTTATATAGGCTAAATAAGTCAGATAAGCAAAGTGGATTAAAATTGGTCAAACCAGTTCAAATGGGTCAGACCAGATTAACTTGGGTTAAATTGAGTTAGTTCAGGTTAATGGGTCAAATGAGTCAAATGGGTCAAATGAGTCAAATGAGTCAATCCAGTTGACTCGGGTCAAACGGGCTGAATCGGGTCAAATAGGTTGACTCAAGTCAAATGAGTTCACTCAGATGTAACGGGTTAACTCAGATGTAACAGATCGATACGGGTTATTTTGGATCAAATGGGTTAACTCAGGGTTTATGGGTCGACACAGATTTATCGAGTTTGATACAGGTTAACTGGGTCGACATATGTTTAAACAGCTTAATCACTAATCCAATTGAATTAATAAGAAAAATCACTGAATGTAATTTAAACTTAGTAAGACCAGAATTCTTATCTAGCAGAGTCTCGCCGCTAGAGGAGAGGTGCCCAAAATGGGCTAACAATGCAGTGGTTGTGGATTCTATCTGAGAGCTCTGGGGCCTATTTATAGAGAGAGGTGAACTTATCAGGGCGAGATCGTTGATGGGTGGTAGTTGGTAGTTGGGGAGGTAAATTTAATAGGGCGGGACTGTTGGTGGGTGGGAAAGTGAGAGAAAGGCCTCGAGAAGAAGATTTCAATAAATATATATTTTATTAAAATAATTATTTTAGAGTCCTCAAATAACAGATGTACTTATATTAGATTCAATATATATATATGAATATTAACAGGTATTTTTTAAATGAATTATTATAGCATATCCAGTAATATTTGTGTAAGAGCATAAATGTAACTGAATGTTCATTATATAATGAATAGTTATCTTAAAATAAATAATATATTAAATTATATTGATATATCATTTAATAATTATATAAGAGCATATATGTAGTTGATATATACTTAATAGCTCAGAAAGTTTGGTCTTAATCTTTTATAAATAACATAAAAATACAATTAGTACACGTCATATAATATTCTTTGTTGAAAGGTTACAATAGTTAGGGGGAATATTCCTCTTCCAAAAGAAGTTGCTTGCTAAAGCTAAATGAGTTGCGATATATTCCGCTAGTCACTATCTATTGTATATAAAAGATTTTGTAGTCATTGAAATGCTTAAAAAATGAGAGATCTTGTAGTTTTTAAAATGCTTAAAAAATGAGAGATCTTGTAGTTTTTAAAATGCTTAAAAAATGAGAGATCTTGTAGTTTTTAAAATGCTTAAAAAATGAGAGATCTTGTAGTTTTTAAAATGCTTAAAAAATGAGAGATCTTGTAGTCTTTAAAATGCTTAAAAAGCTGTTATATTTAGCAATACATCTCCATCTTCTAATTCTGTTTTACATCCATTAGCAACTAACCTTAGCATTTCCTTAAGGAGTCTCGCTCAAGCCATACAACATGATACTTTTTTGCTCATTTAATTGCAGTATTTATCCCATCAGATGCCGTTGCTTTCTTCAATGTTTAAATGACATGTTAGTAATTTCATGTCTTGGCCTTCTAGGAATAGCTATTACTATCCCTAATAAAAAAAGTAGCTCTCCAACTTGTCCTTTCAATGAACTATCTACATTTATTTTAATGCACTGAATAGTTGTATGAAAAAAACTAATTGTTTAACACATTGCTCTAACTTATGCAAAGGAGTGTTTTTAAATTTTCTTAGAGGATAACATCAATTATCAAATAAGAATTTGGCTTATGAGGTGTTAGTAAGGAGAAGATTGAAAAAGAAATATATAGGAAATCTCCTTTATAAAAATGGGTCAATGAGTTTTTATTGTGGGTGGTATTAAATCAATCTTTTTCGCAGTCATGAGAGTAAGCAACTCAGCATATATTTAAGTGAGTTTATGACTTCAAAGTCAATAGGAAGAAAGAAAGTTCGTCAAATAAGTCATGTGGGCTTTTGAGACATTACTATAATTTTGAAATAGGAAAAACAAAATAAATTGGAATAAATGATAAATTAAGATGATGATGTTGATTGGAAAATGAAGATCGAAGAACAAATAAATGTCAAATGATTAACTTTTATTTCTTGTTATTGTAGTAAGATAACGAAGGAAGTCTTCTTTCTCCTTTCACCACCTTTTAATAGTTATAAAGTAGGTGATCTTTTATCGCTACACTATTATTAGAGTAGTCAAAGCAGCAGCTAAAAGGTGATAGGATCGTGAAGATGATGGACTCATTTAATTGAATCTACTTATTTAGCATGATGTTGATTTTTATTTGAAGGGCATATATTGCAATATTGCAGTATTTATATACATGTGAATGTTAGTTTACTAAGATAATTACTCATAAATTATATTAAATTTGCTATTTTATATATTTTCATTCATATCTCATAAATTATAATATTTCACTTTTATTATATTATAATTATTATAAATGTTGAGGCTAAAAATCAACCAAAGGATCAGAATAGAGATTTTTAGCGTGGAAACCGACTGAGCGGAAAAATCACAGAATATTCTTTTGGATTATCTTAATATATTCTTTGCACACTTTATGAATGTAATTAGCAATTATCAACTACATAAGATCAATTTTATCATTGATGTTTCACTGTACAAGTTCTAAAACTTTTTTTTAGAGATATATTTATTCTCATTTTTTAGATTTCACTGTTAAGTCAGATAATAGGGTTTCGGCTTATTATTCCTTATCCAATACTTTATCTTGGAATCTAAAACTATTAATCGATGTTAGGCAGTCAAATATTCACTTCAATAATTTTTTAATCTTTACAGTCCAAGCAATTCTATTTTTTTATAAAAAAATAATCAATCTGAGTTCTTGAAAATTTATCTTTATAAGTGATAATATACTCATTTTTTTATTAAATAAATTATTAGTAATTATAAAATTATACGCTGAGAAAAATTATAAAATAATTTTATTCTTCTCATTTATCTCTCCAAAATTATATCCTATATGGATGTTATTGAATTTTTTAATAATACTTTTCAACATGTCTATTTAGATCTCCTCCTTATTTTTAGATATCTCTTACATTAACTCTTTCAAATTATTCTAAAATTTTTACTTTATACTCGCATCTAAACCCACTTGAGGGTTATATGTACTTACAATGTTAATAATTATTTTATTAATTATAATTTTAAAAATATTATTCTATCATGATTTTTCTTGATTTTTATTGTGCACTAGTACAGAATAGTTCTATTATAATGGTTCAAAATCACTGTAAAAAGACATCTGAAAATCGTTGTATATACTTTAACTGTAAAAATCATAAGAGTTTATTACAGCGGTTTTAACCGCTGTAATAATGTAGGTCTATTACAACGGTTTTAACCGCTGTAATAGGGTAGGTCTATTACAGCGGTTGATACGATGAACCGGTTAATGCTATCAACCGCTGTAATAGATATACTTTGATACAGTGGTTTATTCTATTAACCGCTGTAATAGATATACTTTGTTACTGCGGCTCTTCCTGTCAACCGCTGTAATAGAGCTATCTTATTAAAAAAAATAGTAATAGACTTACCTTATTAAAAAAAATTTCTACAGAATTAAACAAATAAGAATATACTAACACAACAATTATATATATTTTTTTTTAAAGTAACCATCACACAAGGAGATTTTTATTTTGAGATTATTTTGTAGTCAAAAACATGCGAAGAGTCTTACTTGGCATGCTGAAGATGAAGGGTGTGTATATGATCGGATTATGCGGCACCCTGCTGATTCACCACAATGAAAATCTTTTGATATAACAGTTAAAAGTTTATTTAAATCCATTCTTGTGTAAGGCTAAATATTCTCCTTCGAAGCATCTTATGTATGATTATATTGTCATGAGAGAGTTTAGAGAGCACAAGATTCTATTCACAGCCATTAGACAGTGTCTTCTTGATGGAAGGTATATATATGTAGTATATGCTATGTGTACTATTACATTTTGATGTATTGTAATAAACTGTAAATACATATGTTTTTTGTTTCCTGACAAATTTTAAGCTATGAAGACTGGGGAGTTAATAAGCTAGCTGATCCTTCTGTTGTACTATACAGAGTTTGATCTTATTTGTGTTCAGCTACTTTGATTCCATAGCATGAAAGGAGCTTCTCTATCTTTTAAATCCTTTGTTTTACTACATGCGAAGTGAAAATGAAAAGGGCTTCGAAAAAAAAATTATATTAGTTTCTTTCTTGTGTGTTTAGCTATTTTGAATTCATATAAATGTAAATTTTGAAATCTGTTAGTCTCTTTCTTTCATTTCATACTTGTAATTTTGTGTAAAGGAGTTAGTACTTCTTATTTAATTTTTGAAATCTTAGCTTGTATTTAGGTTTCTTATTTGTCAGTCGGGTCTAGACGTGGAATGGGTGACAAATACCATACAACATTTGCTGGGAGTTCATGCTTTTCCTTAATACCATCTGCACATAATTTTCATCTTGATTTCCCATATTTAGAACACTGGTTTAAATTATCGTACTAATTTCGATATAAAATATAATCATTAGGGCATGTATTAATTTTCTCGTAATGCATTCCTAATTTACACAGTGTCTTATTTGCCTCATAATTTAAAATTGGAAGGTGATTATGTTCCGGTAACATCTCATTTAATAACTTTAGCAAATCAATAAAACATTTATCGCTCAAACCATTTGAGGCTTTTAAGTTAAACAATCATATAACTGCAGAGAGTTTAGTAAATTTTTTACAACCAGGATAGAGTGGACAGCCGCCTTCTAATAAACTTTCAAATGCTTCTGGATCTTATGGAAAATTGTGTTCAAGATTTTGAATCAAATCCTCTATTCTATCCTCCTCTATTGTGTCTTCGATGCCATGAATTGTTGAACTAGTATCTACTCTATCGGTCCTTGGATTTTCACCATGCCAAATCCATCGTTCATAGTTAATATCAATTCCATTACAGATTAAATGATCCTTCACGATATTACTATTGAATAAACTCATATTTTCACATCTCAAACAAGAGCATATAATTTTTCCATTAATTAAACTTTCATTGCTCAATGTAAATTTTATAAAAGTACTAACTCCATTATCATATTCAATTGACCATCTATCTATTCGCATTCACAATCGATCCATTGATTAAATTACTGAAAAGTTTACGATACATAAAAGATCAATTAATTATTACTCGTTTGTAAATAAATAGTAAAGATTACTTAGGCCATTAATTAGTATAAATTATAGGCAACAATATTGATGACAACTTATGTGTAATAAATTTTAGAGAACTATATTATATTATGTATATTATGGAAGTCTAAAATTCTAAATTTATATTATTCCTAAAAAAATTAAACTTATACACATTTTAAATTTATTTTCAATTAAATTATTTTAATTAATGCATAAAAAGAAATCTATACACAAAAAAATTATTTCAATTTATATTTTTGTGTAAAAATAAATTTATGTTAAATTAATTAAAAGTGAAAGAAGTCATTATTTTTGACCCTACTAATCAATTATGTAAATATAATGATATACCTTCGCTTATGCAAGGGCGACGCAAGAGAGCAAGGGATAGAGATCGAGGGCAGCACGAGAGGAAGAGCACGGCAAGCTGGTGGCGCGAGACGGAAAGGGCTGGCCGGCAACCGAGATGGAGCAAGGGGCGAAAGCCAGCGGCGAGCAGTGGTTCTTCAAGATGCGAGTAGCAGCCTACGGCACAGGCAGCGGCCGACGGCACGGGCAGCAGCCCACGAGAGGGAGCAGGAGCCCGGGCCTAACGCGCGAGCACAGTCTTGCTGTGCGAGCGGCGAGAAGGGGCACAAGCGGCGTCCGTCGCGCGAGCGGCGAGCTGGGGGGGCGCGAGAGGCCAGCAAGGCGACCAAAGGCGCGGCGCGAGCGGCGACCAATGGCGCCGGGCAAGCTGAGAGAGCGAAGGAGCGAGCGGAGCAACCACTAACGGCGGTCGACGGCGGCCGCGGCGGCCAACGGCGCGAGCGGCAACAAGGCGCGGCTGGAGCTGCGAACAAGGCGCGGCGTGAGCGGCAAGCAGGGCGCGGCGTGAGCGGCAAGCAGGGCGCGGCTGGAACTGCGAACAGGGCTCGGCGCGAGCAGAACAAGCGACGGCTGACGGCCGACTGGGCGAGCGCGACCGCGAGGAGAAGCGGCGGGCCGGCGGCCGACTGGGAGAGCGCGACCTGCGGGGACAGCGCGAGCGTAGCGGGGGAGGCGCTAGCCGCGCGAGCACCGTTTTTAAAGCTGTTTTATTAAAGAACCGATTTAAAAACTCAATGTTATAAAATATATATTGCGCTAATGGTAATATTTTAAATTTTTATTTAAAATTATACTCACTTTATTTTTATTTTTATAAGAATATTAAAATTTAAAATTTATGCTATTAATTTTCTCTTCAATTTATTTTATTTTTTAAAATAAAATATTTTTTTTTATAGTAAAGACATAGTCTATAAATCATAATATCTACCAACTCTATTAATTTACTTGTCAGGATATCTATATTTCAAGTTCCTAATTTAATTTTAGTGGCTTGAATTTTAGTACGTTGAACTAGCTTTTTTACTTAGTTAAATCATAATATCTATCATCTTAATATAATAACTATACATCATTTATAATTTTTAATAAAAAAATATTTTCATTTAAATTTAATTTTAATTTTGTTAAAATTAACTTTTACAAATAAATAGACTCTTCGGTTTTGTTTGTTTAGAGTAAAAGAGAGATGTTATGAAAATATTTAATGATTTTTATTAAAGAATATGTATGATGTGAAATAAAGTGAGTTAATTATATTATAAATTATATTAGATGTGAGATAAAATGATTATTTAATATTAAATTTGTATAGAATAAAATATAAAATAATTTTTAAATTTTTTTAAATGAATTTTTTTTAGTCATATCTATTTTTTTTCAACTAGACCGAGTCTTAGTTTTTTATTTTTAAAACTTATAGATTTATTAAATTTCTATTTTATTTTGCTTAGAGATCTCAATTTTGAATTTTAGAAACTTTTTAAAAATAAATTCTTAAATTTTAAAAGAAAGACTTTAAAAATATATAAATTAAAATATAATTATTAGTAAACCGTAGTCCTATCGATAATTTGCCTAATCTCGCAAGTGGCCACTTGGGCTTGGGGGTTCTGTGGTCGAATTGGCTCGGTCGGTCCGTGACGGCTCTGCCAAACTACCCGGCGAGTTCGGTTTGCTGCGGTCCAGATGGTCCTACACCCCATCATGTGACAATTTTCTCAAATGGACCCTTGAAATCACCGTATTTGCTATCTATTTTGTGAAAAGTTTATATAGGTGCAGCAGGCAGGGTCCATTATATAAATTTAGCATTGTTGTGGTTGCAGCCGAAAGTGCAACCTGACATCCAGGCCGACCATCCTAACCGTTCCCCTCGAATCTGACGGCTCATCTCTCCTCTTGCGCTAATCAACAGACACGTGGAAAGATGTGGTCGGATCGTGGGCGTTCAGATGTCCGGCTTCGGGCGGCGGGCCGAACTCCGCTATAATTGAGGGAATCGGGACGGCGGAAGAGAGGTTGACGAGGGCGGCCAGAGAAAGGCGTGGAGGACGAGGGCGGCCAGAGAAAGGCGTGGAGGACGAGGGCGGAGATACCTTAGCGGGAATATCCGATTTCCGACGGAATATTCCGTTGATCGAGAAGATCTCTGCGGAAGAGCAGGTGGCGCCGGTGGCGTCGTCAGCCGGTCGACCGGGATCGGACGGCACGGGGATGGGGCTTGCGAGCGATGAGGTGGTGGTGGTTCAGCTGGGTAAGAAGCCCGACGAGCCGAGTATCGTCACCGTGAACTGCCCCGATAAGACCGGTCTTGGCTGCGATCTGTGCCGGATTACTCTCGAGTTCGGCCTCTGCATTACCAGGGGAGGTACGAGGGTTTTCTTTTACTGTGAAATTCTCCCTTTTCTTCTTCATTTGATTCCTTAAATTGTGCGTTTTAGTGTAACCGCTTGCTGAGATGCTGATGCTTTAACCTCTTGCCTAATATGTGCCTAATTTAGGTAATCGGTGATGGGGGTTTTCATTTAATGGGCCTGAGAAATTTTTTGAATAAGTTGGGCATAACTTCCAACCTGTATCTTCTGTCCGTGATACAGATGATTGTAGGGCCAACAATACGACTTTCTTTTTTGAAACTTAATCGTACGACATTTTTTGAAAGTTGAATCTACCCCGGTGATGCGGGGATTCTTAGATCTTTCATTTATGTTTACGACAGCGCAAATGTCTCTTTTATTTCCTTGGAGTTCTTATCATTAATTTGTCTTTCAAACCCTTGTCAGATTTTTATATTGTTTTCATAATCATGTTCTTGATTTTGATAACAACAAAAGATAAGGATCTTAAGTAGTTTAATTGAATTCCCTTGATTAGGTTGCTTGATTTTTATTTAGATGTTTCAACTGATGGGCAATGGTGCTTCGTTGTTCTGTGGGTTGTTCCCTGCTCTCCAAAAACTGACATTCAATGGACAAGTCTGAAGAACCGGTTGTTATCAGTTTGCCCATCAGTGTCCATTCCATTTTATCCGGATCTGGGAAGCTTTCCCAAGGCTTCTCAGACTTACCTCTTGAAGCTGTTTTCAGTTGATCGAAATGGCCTTCTGCATGGTAAGTAGTGCCTAAGAGCTCGTGAAAGATTTTATTGGTTTTTAAAGTTCTTAATGGTTTTGTGAAATTCTTGTAGATGTTACTCATGTTCTTTGTGAGCTTGAGCTATCGATCCAAAGAGTGAAGGTCTCGACAACACCAGATGGAAGAGTCATGGATCTTTTCTTTATAACTGATGCAAAGTGAGTGGAGACATATCTGCTTTATCTAGTACATATTTCCATCTTAGTGTATTTGATGTCTGCTTATAAGACATGTGATTGATATCGACAAAGCATTTTCATTGAAGTGAATTATGAAACTTATTTCATACATATTGAAGTACTTTTGTTGCTTGTATTTATTCCCATTCGGCATCTTAGTGTTACTTATAGAATAAGGACTTTTACAAATTTCATATTTTGGTCGGAGAATATGAATTGTGGTGTTTTGTAGGCTTATTTTCTATATTTACAAGTTTTGGTTTCTTTGTTCCCATCTTTTATTGAAAGAAACTGACATTAAATTTACTAGCTAAGGGAGTTCTTTTCTACATGCCTTACTTTTTTTACTATATGCCAGAATAAAAGTTTCTTATTCCTTTGTATCTGACTACGTATCTTTTATTGCTTTAGGGAGCTGCTTCACACAAAAAAACGACGAGATGAAACATGTGAGAAGTTGTGCTCCGTTCTTGGAGATTCATGCATCAGCTGTGAGATTAAATTAGCTGAAGATTTCCATCAAGGTTTCTCTTCACTTCCTCCTCCAGTTGCCGAGGAACTATTCAGTTCTGACCTTTCCAAAAATCAAAATTGTTTAGAGGCCTTCAGTCCAGATTCAACAAGGGTGAAGAAAGTGGATGTAGCCATTGATAATTCTTTGAGTCCTTCACACACCTTGCTACAAATTCACTGCATTGATCAGAAAGGACTTCTTTATGACATCTTGAGGATTTTGAAAGGCTATAACATTCAGGTATTCCTAAATAATACAAATCCTTTTCAGATACTAGAATATAGAATATTTTTTTGCAGTTTATAGTCTTTGATTTTGAGACAGCGGATCTGTTTCTTATCCATTAAAGCTGTTTACAGCTTCAACTTCTGTATTATAATGCATGATAACAACCAACTAAGAGAGGCAGGATTATCATAAAATTTAGGGTAAATTGCTAATGAGACTCTAATGTTTGTGGTGCATTGTACTTCAGGTTCATTTATCTCTGCACGCAAGCCGTTTTGCTCATTTTTATTTCGCGTGTTATCCCCGAGGTTACCCAATCTTTGACAACATGATTCAATTTGGGGGATAGTGTATCAGCAACCTTTTCATCTAAACTGACAAACCTTTCTTTGAGCCTACATTAAGTCGATAAACTTGTGCATACTCTAACTCATAAACTCGTGTATTTTTTAATTTTGTGCTTATGTTTTAAGTTTTTTCTTAATCATTGATTCATGTACTATGTTCCATTTTTGGAGCATTACAAGGGGGCGTAATGTTGACTTCATATGAAGTCAACGGAAGAATAGATTATTTCGCCTAGTTGTCAAAAGTATTGAAACTGCAGGATATAATTGTAATTATTAGAGAAAACTTAAGTGCAATGATCACAAACCTGAGAGACAATAAACAATTTAAGGCTTCAACTTTATCACTCAACGTGTTTGCTAAGTCAAGTGCGTTCAAATTGAGTAATGTATGAATTTCTGTGTATGTATATAGTTGACAATGTTAATGACTCATTCCCCGCAGCTTGTTTATTATATATCCTAGATGCCCTTCTAAGCCATCTCATATACTTAATTTATATGAACATTTATCATTTCATCATTGGGACATGAAATGAATTTTTCGGCTGTTCATGACTTAGATATCTTATGGAAGATTCATGTCGGACATGAAAGGATACCGGGAAATAGATCTCTTCATCCAGCAAACAGACGGGAAGAAGATTGTAGATCCCGAAAAGCAGGAAGCTTTGTGCTTCAAACTGAAGCTGGAGATGCTCCAACCATTGAGGGTGATCATCGTCAGCCGCGGCCCCGACACCGAGCTTCTCGTAGCCAACTCGGTTGAGCTCTGCGGTAAGGGAAGGCCTCGCGTATTCTACGATGTCACCTTTGCTCTGAAAATGCTCGGCGTTTGCATCTTCTTGGTGCGAATCCTCAACAACCTCTGCTCTTAATTTTTTGGTGCAAATACCTCTTGTATGTGATTTTTTAGTTCCTTGCCAGGCTGAGATCGGCAAACACACAACTGCCGAGAACCAGTGGGAGGTTTACAGATTTCTCTTGGAAGAAAGGACAGAATTCCCACTGTCTAATAGAAGAACCAGAATCCAGATTGTTGACAAGGTGCGCAGAACACTGATGGGTTGGTAATTGAATCAAGGTTTCCTGCAAATTTATATAGTATTTGTACAGCTTATAACGATGCAACACATTTATTTATATATCCAATCGAATAATTAAGAGAATGACACCTAGATATAGTTTTGCTTGCTTGAGATTAGCTTTCTGATGGTGTTTAATGGTTGGTGGGGTATGAATCCCTAGATCATGTCTCTGGTTCTAGTCTAATTGAAATTGATCTGACTCAAAAATGATTAAGCTGGTTGTCAACTGGTCAGGTTTACTAACTTGAATTTGGCCTTACTAGGTTCAAGTTGACATGAAGCCGGCTTTAAAGTTTTGAACATTATAATGAAATCAAGAGAAAGGGAGTTATCATAGGCCATGGGTCATGTGAGCTTGATCATAAAGTGGCTGATCTATAAACTCATATGAGAGTAGTTTGGATTGAATAGGATTCTGGTCCAAACTTTACACCAATTGTTTAGAGATTTGTATGAAAAATATGATTGGGCTTTTCATTGTCCATAGTGGAGAGTGGAGGCCACTAACCTGGTGATGCTGAAATCTATAATAATTGAATAATGTTAGAACATGTTTTTCTTGCTTCTTAGATAAATTATGTCGTGTGGGTCAGGGATGGGGTTTGGCTGATCTGGCTTTTGTTGTCCTTTTTGGTTGGCGACAATCTTTATAGATTTACTTGTTCGTTTGGTGCGCGCGGGCGGGCGCCGCGGTTAGCCAAATCAGCTGCTTTCTCTGAATCAGTGAGTTCTATGGAATAGAGAGACACGTGGCATTTAATTATGACTCCTGTTGAAATGAGCGCAACGTATGATAGCAATTTTGGCGAGAGGACCAAAACAGGACCAAAATAGTACTAGTTTTAAAAACAACAATAATAATAATAAATAAATTATTTTAATTATTCTACACAAATTTTAATATAAAAAATAATATTTTTTATATTTGAATTTGTGTAGAATGATTTTAAAAATTTATTTATTATTATTATTATTATTGTTTTTTAAATTAGTATTATTTTAGTCCTGTTTTAGTCCTGTTTTGGTCTTCGCGTCAAACAGGGCCTATGTTTGCCCCTGTTTGTTCCTCATTCACGAAATTTTTCTTTTTGCCAATTTAGATGAACTTGATCTCGGACAGGTGATCATCAAACGTAAATGCCTCTTGATCAGGATATTGAGGAAACCCAAGATCATGGGAGAAATGGGAAAAACCAAAAGTAATTAGGAAGGAAAAAAAAAAGACTTTATCGTGAAAAGCACTTGACCCGGCAAAACTATGGTATCCAATGGCGTCTCAATAGTTCTGCTGGACATCTTTTAAAAATATTTTTATTAATATTTTATATTTATTTTATAATATATTTAAATTTAAATATTAAAAATTAATTTTATTTTACATCATACATATAATTTAATAAAAAAATCAATTTTATTTTATATAAAACATAATTTTTAATAATAAAATAATTTTATTTTATATCATAATATTAAAAAAAAAATTTAAAACTTCTTTAAAAAAATACTTCTATCAAACAAGAGTCTTTAAATAGCTACAACTCTAATTCATTCTTGGAAAGAAGGTGATGTAAAACATTCACAATACTAATTACAATATTAATATCAAAATTGACTTCAGGAGGAGTTTCATTTGATCTTTTCTATTATTAACCATTATAATATATTATTGTGTGAGAGAGGGAATTTTTTTTAATTTATTTTAGATTCAAATGTATTTGAGTTATTTTTGAGTTAAGATTTATATTTTAGGTTGAGTCAAGTTGACCCAATCTTCTCTTAGGGTCATAAGTCATGGTAGGTCACTCCACCAGTCATTGTTTCATAGTAATTTACACAACAGAACCTAAAACAATATATATTACATTTAGATTTATAGCAAATTATATTAACATAACACAAACCTTATTCTTTTCAAACTAACACTAGAGAAGAATAATGAATCAAATGCCTGCAGGTCTGCCATCTTTTCTTGGATCACTGACTGCAGTGAGCATCCCTCGAAAGATCCCATCTTTCCGTCCCACAATGTTTGAAGCCGGAACTCGAAGATTATGCATTACGAGTTGGCATACGGCACCACCGGAGAGGCTGCGAAGATGGTGGCCTCTCTGCTTCAAAAACGCTTGTGACTCGACGTCAAGCTGAATGTTCTCGCCATCGATGGCCGTCCAATTCTCATACAGCACAATGTTCGGTATGAGCTGCACGATATAATCATCATCAATAATGTTATCCGGTAGTTTGGATGTACTTTATGTTTATGTCTTCTTCAAACAAACTTTCATGTGTTATTTAAATTCGAGGGAGTTACATATACAACACTATATCTGACAAATATTACAGATTTTATACTAAATTTTTAAAAATTACAAAACTTATGGAGATCTTCAATTATAAGTTACATTTTACGCATTCAATTTGTTGACTTTTGTTTCGTTGATTTAAATGAGATAAAAATCTAATCATACAAAATAACAATGATATCTAGCAGTTGAACTAAAAGCCAGTGAAAGCTAAAGTGAATGATCCTATTTGTTGTTGATCCATTTCATAGCGAGAACCAAGCATTCTTCGTAAGACATTGATTAAGATGTATAAACAGAATATTCTATTCTAACAAAAGAGAATAATGTAAAGTGTAATTTGTAGTTGAAGGTTTTCATAAATTTTGTAACTTTTCAGTATCAATATGTAAAAATATGATGATATATACATAATTCTCCCTAAATAATTGTTGACGTAAGAAGGAGTTCCAAGAGACAGTAAGCCGGGAGATTAAGACTTAATTGAGAATGAAAAGCATCCAGAAAAGCACGCATGAATTTAAGGTGGTTCAAAAAGGAATTCCCCTACGTCCACCGGAATGTCGGTGAGGAAGATTTTACTAAAAACAGAGAAATTTAGTCAAAAGACCAGTACAGGATGGGTTTGTCAGAGAGAGCTCTTGTACCTCTAGCTCCCCTGCTGTTACAGGCGTCTCATACAGAGGTATTTATAAGCGGGTTATAGTGAAGTTCAGCAAATTCTCCGGAAAGAGATGCTGCATTTCCGCTGAACCCATACCGGCGGCCCCACCATTGTCAGCCACCGGAGAAACAGGAAGTAGTAGGTGGAGCACGCGGCTTCTTGTTCTTCGCGACTCATGGGAACTTGTGGCGGCTGGAGCATGTGGCGTCTTGATTTTTGTGTCGCGTGGGAATTGAAAACTGTGCTGATAGGGCGCTCTGATAGCGACAGCTAGAGCCGACGAAGTATCGTGTCCGCTGTTGTGGGGATAAGCTTAAGCATCGTATCCGATGGAATGGATGCTGTTGCACTAATTATCGTGGCCGATATTTGCGAAAGGCCGAACCCAGCGGGATCGAAACCCGAGGTCTGCAAAAGACTTAATTATTATTGATGATGACAGAGGTTTTGAAAGGGTCCCTCTGGGTGCCACGTGTACGGCTGAGATGCCACGCTAGAGCCACGTGTTAACAATAAATTTAGTTTCGACTAATCCATCTTTCCCCGTAATCGACTAAAAGCTCCAAAACACCTCTTTAGTAGAATAATACTTGATAAACACTTGTTTGTTTCAGGAACTCATAAACTATCGAGGAGTGATGATCTATTTAGTCATTTCTGTTTCATATTACAGTTGTAAGTATCACAAACTATCACCCTGAAATTTCCATCCAAAAAAAAAAACTATCACCCTGAAAGAAGAATTTTTGCTCCAACAGATGCAATGAAGGGAACATACCTTATGGTATACTCTTGGTCTTTGAACTGCTTCCAGGGGTTCAATCCTCAGTAGAAAATGGTTGAGGAAAACTTGAGTCACTGCTGGAATAATGTGGAGGCCGCCACTGCCGCCGACTACCCCCGCAAGCTGATTCTCCTGCGACACATATTCATAAGCATGAAAATAAAATCCAAGTTAATAACTGTCAGATTTCATTAAAAAGAAATCCTTCCTTGAGTTGCCGAAAGCTTGAAACGAAAAGTTCATGAGACTTTGCTAACGTGATGAGGGAGTTTTACAATTCTAGTTTCCTTCACCATCAGCCACCGATCACTGACCACTGAAGAACCTATTTGGTGTACATCAAGAAGAATCCCCACATGGTTTTTACCAAAGGAGAAGTCTTGAGGAGCAATTCTAGAGAGGAAGGTACGAGGACAAATATGAGGAAAAAGTCTCAAAGACCAAACCCAAGAAAGAAATTTCGAAAGCAACTCACAAGGAACATGTTTGAGGAACTCATTTGAGGAAGCTATCAGAAGACCAAGCAAGCTTCACCGACATACCTCGACAACCAGCTAGAGAACTTTGTCCCATTGAAGCAGCTTGGCCCTCTGCTCTTCGGGGTCTAGACATGCTTGGACTTAATGACTCAGTGCTAAACATGGGTTAAGGTTAGCTAGATTCCAACATGAGGGATCTAAAGGCTTACTTTCATGGGTACATTGAAAGGTTGCAACCTCTTCAAATGATCCTTTTGGATCTAGGTCGCCCAACAAATCCTTTATGTTTACATCCTCCTGCCAGATCGTGATGGAATTGATAGCCTCATTGGTGGTTTTCGTCTTCTTAGCACGTGTTACTTCAGCACTGCCACCAGGAAGAGGCACCCTTTGTCACTCGCACCGTTTTGCTCTTCCTAAGGAAAGAATCGCGGCCCATGGGTGCAAAAACAGAAAACCCTAGGTGAGAAGAAAAGAAGAAAAAGCAATTAAAGGGTTAACCCTGATCACCCCCTAGGTCCCCAGCATACATAAATGAAACACCCGCATGAACGGGAAGTTGATGTTAGCCCTAAATATCACATGATCGAGAGGCTTGCGAAAAGAAAAATTACTGAGTTTGTTTTGAGTCTCTGTGAAGGCTGGAAGTGAAGGGAATGAGGAGGAGAGAGAGAGAGAGAGAGAGAGAGTTGTGAAAGTAGGACTTCATCCGGTGCGAGCCAGAGGTAGAAATCGCTTCTCTTCTTTTTCTCTCTCTTTTTCACATCCTTGCAAAGTGGGTCCTAATGATGACCAAGGACATGGGTTGCAGATCATATCATTCTAAATGATGATAGAAAACCATTTCAAGATTTCATTGTTCATTCTTGAAGCAAATGTTCTTTTACCTGGAGGACAATTACAGGGGTCATGGAAGACAAAGGCCTCTTTCCTGGCTCGATGAAGTTTGCTGGAGCCGGAGGGAGGTGATCCGGAGAGTTATCTGTTGGAATGGAGAAATCGTTCATCTCATTATTCAGAACAATGCCAGTTGATCGTGAGAGAACTCCTGCACCAAAGTAATTGTTTACAGTCGTCGTCATCGACACAGCATTCCGCTCGGCATCGACGACGCATACATGGCTTGTTCCATGATCCTTCAACTGACTCCACCTGCAAAAACAACCAACCATAGTAAATTACTTCCATTAGCACATTCAATTTTCATATGAAGAGAAACCTTACTGGGGAAGATAGTAACTCGGATCAAATGTCGTGTTGTCGAATATCTTCTTCCTGATTTCATCTGCAAAGGCTGGTGAAAGCATGTTTGAAACATACTCAGCGATATCGACGAAATCAGGATCTCCAAGATTCATCCTCAACGCAAACATGTGCTTGAATGCTTCAATCAGGCGGTGGAGACCAATCAGTCCTCTGCTTTCATTCAATGACTTGTATCCAGTTAAAATGTTCAGAACCTAAATTAACACAGAGCAAGCTTGTTATACCATAATTGAAGAACTCAAAAATTTGGCAGAGATTTTTGCATATACATGTGAAACTACACTAAAAAATTTACATATTTACTATAGGAATCATATATCAAAGAACATGTAAATATTCATTGGTGAAAGACTAACCAGGGCCAATCCAAGAGTTCCGCTTGAAGGGGGAGGCATGCCGAGCACCCTGTAGCCCATAATCTCCGCAGCTAGTGCTTCCTTCACTCGAACCCTATAATTTCTCAAATCTTCCATAGTCACGATCCCACCGGCATTCCTCACATCGTCGACGAACTTCTCGCCAATGCTGCCGTTGTAGAAAGCTTGAGGGCCATCAATGGCGATCGCCTCCAAGGCATCCGCGAGCTTGGGGTTGAACAAGGTATCATTTTTCTGCAGGATCTTTCCGGCTGGCGCAAATACTTGTCGGAGACCCGGGTCGGCGATAATGTCTTCTTCTGATTTCTTGAGCGACTGAGCAAGGTAGGGCTCCACAGAGAAGCCGTTTCTTGCAAGTTTGACGGAAGGTCGGAAGAGATCCTGCCATGGGAGCTTTCCATACTTCAGCCAAACGGCATGGAGGCCGGCGAGCTCGCCGGGAATCCCCATTGAGAGGGCTCCTTTGGCCTTTGATGAGGGATACTTCTCATACATGTTCTGATAAAGCAGAGAATGAGTTACACAGCAATATATATAAATAAGTTCATAATTTTTAAAATCTACCTTTTTAGTTTGAGATAATTAATATCAAATAAATTATTTTATAAAAAAAAAAATATCATAAATTTTGATTAAAAAGATATTTTATCCAATTTTTTCCTCATCTTTTACCTCTCTCCTTCTCACTCCTCAGCCTCTTTCGGTTCACCAAAACTCGCCCGAAATAGTCGTCTATCACCTTATGAACATCGAAAAGAGATAAAGAGAGAGATGGTTAATGTTGAATGGCAGTATGGCACCGCAGTGGGTCTCACATGTATCATCCAATATGGCGCGCTTTTATTGGGCGTTGAATAGTGCTAACTCTCCGCACTAAATAATTTTTCGTAAAGAGGAGATTAACCCTCTCACTCTCTCATTATCTCTAATCTGATTAGTTAAATATACTTACATATACACAATTCATTTTGAAGTATATTATGTTCTCAATTAATAATGAACCATTTATAGAGTACTCCCAAGCTTTATGTATTTAATGATCTGCATGAGCTCGCAGAGGCAAACTGGTGCTCACAATGTCTTTAGCTCTTATTTGGTGCGAAAATCAAAATAGTACTAATTTAAAAAATAATAATAATAAATAAATAAATAAATTTTTTTAATCATTCTATATAAATTTTAATATAAAAATCAAGTATTTTAATCAGGAATGTGAAATAAAGTTGATATTTTTATTAAAATTTATTAATATGCGAAATAAAATAATATTTTTTATGTTAAAATTTATTAAGATTTCTGGACGTGGAAAGAAAAAGTTAGGAAGAGATAAAACTTGAGAAAAATAAGAGAAGGTAATTAAGTAATTTTAAGAATAAAAAATTAATAAAAATAGTCTATTTTGATCCTAATTTTGCTTTTTTATGTGCAACAATTCAACTTTTATGAAAAACTTAATATTTTGGATATTCGTGATTCAAATTTTATAAACTGTTGCAACGCTAAGAGGCTAATACTTTTATCTATAATCTATGGGTAAGTTTTTCTCTTTTTTTGTTTTTGATAAAAAATTTATGAGTAATTTACTTAAATTATTAGTAAGTTCTTACAATTTATTTATAATTATATTTTGATTCATATTTTTTTTAAATATTTCACTTAAATTTGTAATATTTTTAAAATTATTCATTTTAAGTTCCTAAAATTTAAAATGAGTGCCTAAAAGTAAAGCAAAATATGAATTCCATAAATTAATAACCCACTCTCTTTTTTTTTCCCTTTTTAATAGAAATCAACCATTAGAAATATTCAAATAAAATCCAAAATTGTCAGAATTGTGAACCTAATTTTGAAGTTAACTAGTTGTATAGCATGTTCTACGGATGTACGATTAGGTCTGTAAATGGGTCGGATCTTGATCCGATCCGTGATCCAAACTGATTATCTTATGAAACGAAATAAATTTTTGACCCGCTCCATTTAAATATTGTCGGGTCGGATCCGGGTGGATGTTGATTTGACCCAAAAGAAATCCGACCCAAAATTTATAAGTATGAAATTATTTTACGTATTTATATATTTATTATTTAATTGCATATATTAATTGTTGTTTTATTTTATAAAGATTTTAAAATGTGCCTGAGGCCTATAATTATTAAAAAAACTATTGCAAATTATTTTAAGTACAGTAAATAGGAAGTGCTTGTATTGTGAGGTGGGATTAATAGCTACAAATATTCTTTACCGTTGAGATAAAATATTTAGTGCTAGCTTAAAAGAATAGCACTTTATTTTTCGTGTAATATTTTCATTCACAATATTATATCTATGTTTTGTAATATTGTAATATAATGTTGATGCAGTGATATGATATTTAGATGTTTATATATTATTATATATTTTCTACTATGATGAATTTATATTGTAAATTTTAGTGATCAAAATTTTATTTAAAAATATAAGATATATATACAATTAATAGTTGTAGTCATTAAAAAAATAGAGTTAAATTATTTAAAAAAAATTTCGGGTCGACCCAAAATCTGATTCCAAAATCCGAACTGTGGCGGGTCATGGAACGGATCTGGGTTGACCTCGATCCAATCCGATTTTTAAGGGGTCAATCCGATCCGTTGACAGGCCTACGTATGATATCAAAATAATTCACAATATGCATGTGCAAAATATCTATATTGCAAATAAGAAATATGGCTAAAAGTTATGATCGAAATTCAATCGATTCATATTTTGCTTAATTCAAATTTAATTTAATTTTTTAAAGATTTGAATTCAATTGGCATCATATAAAATTAATTTAACTCATTTATATTTTATAATAATATATATGTATGTTTTATTAATAAATATTTTAAAAAATTTATTATATAAATATATTACATAAAATATATATTAAATATTTCTTTATATGAAAATATATTAAATATTTTTGTTTGGCCATATTAATTTTAATTTGTAAACTTAAAATAATCAATACTAAGTATGCTCAAA
>JAEMOT010003717.1:0-45430 GCA_019297695.1 Apostasia ramifera
CGGTTCTTACTGGACCGGTTCCGGACCGGTTCCGGGTCGAACCGGTCCAATAAGCAGCCCTACATCTGAGCCTCTCATGCTTCTTATTGGAGCATTTACCGTATCAGGACTAGCGTGATGGCTAGCCTGATATGCCCCATAGTTGCCCCCTCTATTCATTGCAGCTCTCATTTCAGCCATTTCTGCCCAAACACGACTCATCTCTGTCCTCAACTCTTGGATCTCAGCATTTCTAGCAATGCGTTTGCCCCTTCTATTATCTTTAAAGTATGTTGTTATTGTCTCAAATCTTCCACCAGGTCGAACTCTTCCCAGATGCTCCTGACCAAGTACCCTGGAGACTTCATCATCCCTACCCTCAAAGTGAGTAACACCCTGAGAGGACTGTGTAGCCAACTCTAACTACAAAAATAACCAAATTAATATTTATTTATAAGATGTAAAAGTAATACTAATATACAAGATAATTACCATTTGATTTGCTGCTTCTTGTGATGGCATATTAATAAATTGACCATCCTTTTTTTTGTGTGCAGCAATCCATAAGTCGGCTCTTGAGATAGATTCCTCATTGCCAGTTTCTTTTTGCTGTAAAAGACAAAAAAAAATATAACTTTATGATCACTGAATCTTAAAACTAAAGTGAATCTAAATTGAATTCTCGTACCATTTCATACTCTAGACCTGCGTATCCTTTCCTTGAGGTAGTGTGAAAGTACTTTTGGGCTTTTGCTCTTTCTTTAACTGCGGCACTTTTAACCTAAAATTGAAGTTAAATATTGATTATGAAAAATACTCACTATAAAAATAAGATATAAAAACTTAATTAAGATATAATTATAGAAGTTTACCAAAAACTCATCACTCGAGCTAGCTTTGATGAAATCATCCCACTCTTGCTGATTAATCATAGTCTTATACTCCTCAAGAATAATATATCGAGCATCACCCTCTGCTGGCTCGATAAATATTCTATACATATGGGACTTCCAATTTCTCCACATAATTCTCATTTGTACAAATAATTGATCTTTTATCTCATCGATACCATCAAATGTTCCCTACAATATAAATGTTCAAATCATAAGCTGAGTAAAATAATCAGTATATTTCTTTATTTTTGAATAAATGATAGTACTAATATAATTTGACTTACAGATAATTCTGCCCACATTTTCTGTTTATTTATTTCTGGAACCTCACGCCACTTAATGTACGAGATAGAGACATTATTTCTTACCACAAGCCCACACATACTCATCAGTTGATCAGATTCTTTTTCAGGTATAGGCTTACCATTCTCCAACTGAATAATAATTTTTCCTGATTGTCTGCTCTTTGTCAACTTTGTTAATTGAGTTATTCCTCTCTCTTTTTTGGAGCAGAAGATAGCTGATTGTCTGCCATTAATAATCTGTGAAATAGAAACATAAAATTATACTCATTACCAATATAAAATTATAATCATTAAAATAATAAAATATACAGAGAGACATACCAAGTAAGGCAGTTACCGTCACTGGAACCAGCAATAAACAAGATCGAAGTAGCAAATCAGTGTCTGAAATAAATATCTGTTAGAATTATAAAATAATACTCTATTCTATAAAATACTGTACATATTTAATAAAATAATATTACCTATAAATTACTTTTTAAATTTTTTTCTCTTCTTATTTCTTCTTTTCTCAGTAATATCTAACTCGATCTCACCTTCATCTTCAATGTGATAATTAGGTATATCGTCAAAATTATCACATACATTATTACATATACTTCTTGTGAATACGAACGTTTCTTGTGAAGTAATATCGTTGTCATGTTCTTCCATCACAAATCTTGGGTTACAAGTTAGAACGACTGACCATTGAGAATTACTAGGATCTTGAACATAAAAGACTTGTTTAGCCTGATTCGCAAGAATAAAACAATCATCTCTATGGCCAATGCGATTGAAGTTAACCAATGTAAAGCCATTTTCATCAACCTTGCTTCCACCATTACTGTCGACCCATGTACATTTGAAAATAGGAAGACAAAAATCAATATAATCGAGTTCTCATATTTCTTCAATTATACCATAGTAGCATAAATCACTCGTATGCAAAACATAATTATTTTACAGCGGTTGTTTCAGGCAACCACTGTAAAAAATCGCGCCATTTTTTTCTAAAGCGGTTGATTTGATCAACCGCTTTGTAATATTTGCTGTATAATGCATATTTTCTACTAGTGAATACTATACTTCAAAAATCATTTATTATACAGATTATTTATATATAAAATTCACCTTAAACTTAATCTCAATTCTATTTAATGAAAAGAAGGATCCTAAAAAAATGGAGACTCATTTTATTGTCCAATCACTATTTGATTGCCCTCGCTATCTATTATTTGTTCTCTTTATGCTTCATCATGACTTTCATCGCTATCTATTACCTAAAAAAATGTCATGTTTGGCATGAGGACCAAAATGATATTATTTTTAAAAATAATAATAATAAATAAATAAATTTTTTTAATCATTCTACACAATTTAAATAAAAAAATATTATTTTACTTCATATACTCAATAATTTTTAATAAAAATATTAACTTTATTTCACACTCTAGATTAAAATATTCGATTTAAATATTTTGGTCTAGAATGTGAAATAAAGTAAATATTTTTATTAAAAATTATTGAGCATTTGAAGTAAAATAATATTTTTTATGTTAAAAGTCTTGACATTGAAATTAGTTTTGTTTTAAAATAATTACCACCAGGCTTATTGGAAATGAAAAGTAGATGTAAGTTTTCTAAAAATAAAATTTCACATTATAAAATATTTTTAAGAATATATGAATATTTCAGAAATATTGCAATTAATTACTAATTAGCAAAAAAAAACATACATTTTCGAGCCACAAACTTTCATGGAGAGTATAAGTCTATATTTTTTTAATTATATTTTGTGGAGAATTTAATTAAAAATTGAATTATTCTATATTTATATCTAAAAATTAATTAACAACTAAATGAGAGAAGTTTAAAATTTTAAGTACTTTTAGGTATGTAATGTTGAACCAAAATCAGAATTAAAATGGTACTAGTTTAAAAAATAATAATAATAATAATAAATTTTCTAATTATTCTATATAAATTTTAATATAAAAAAATATTATTTTATTTCACATCCTATATCAAAATACTAGATTAAGTTCTAATTTTGATTCTCGCTCTAAACAAGTCTAATATGTCGTAGAACAGGTTATCATGGATATAACCTAGTGGCTCGTGCTGACAGTTGCACTACTTGAATTTTTAACTTTTTATTTCTTTTTTCACTTATATATTAGAATTTTATGCGTTAAATATAAGTTAAATAAGAATTTAAATAATTAAATTAAAAAAATTTAGATAACTAATATTTTTAATTTTTTTATAAATTATTCATCATATAAATCATATAAATAAAATTCATGTTGATGAGAAATAGTTTAACTTAAAAAATTTATTTATGTATTTAATAATAAACGAATTGACCGGCGTGTTTGGTGAGCAATATGACCTGGCATTGGCTTGGCTCTTGGTTTGGTATTTAAAATTATAAGATTGATAAATTTAATAATTATTTATTATGAAATTTATTTTTTAATCAATTTCTCGCTTGAATATTAGAACCGGTAAGTGAACTGATCTATTTAATTTCAAAAATTGTAGAATTAAAACCTAACGAATTCGTATTAAAATTGAATTGAATTTATTGAATTTTGATAAATGGTAATCAAACAAGATTAAACTAATTTAATGGTAATCGATCAATCTAATTTTAGGACATTAATTATTATAGTAAATTTATTATTGTGAATTTAAAATTATGGAATTAAAATATTTCTAAATTTTTAAAATAAAATAATTATGACTATCGAGTGGAATAGTTAAAATCATAAATTAGACGGGATTGACTTTCAATTCGGTCCTGTTTCAGGTGCTCTACAATTATCTAAGCACGTGCCATTGATTAGTTTAATTTGCTTTTTCACGAATCTTAAAGTAAATCTAACGGACTAAGCGTTTCAATGTATCTGGGCTTGCACCGTTCCCCGTGGGATGACTTTTTGGCCAGGTTCATTGAATCGTCTGACTAACCGCAATATTTAAAGTTAGAAATTTTTCTAATATATATATATATATATATTAATTTACATATATAGTAAAGATAACTACTATTAATATGATCAATTATTACGGTACAATTAACTATTATTGTAAGAGAATGACAAAGTTCTGAGTTTCAACCGCACGCAATATTTTCTACCAAAATTATTAGTACAGAAGAATCAAAAAATAATTAAAAAAATACAAAAAATATACAGTAATTAAGAGATAGATTTTCCTATATCCACTAAAGCTAAAAAGAGTTTAGTTCATAGACCAATATAAGAGTAAGAAAAAAGAGAGTACGAAACTTTCTCTTTCTACTAACAATGCTGCAAAAGATATTTGTAGGTAAATAAGTCGGTAATTTGGAACTTTCAAATTAAAATAAATTGCAATCGCCGGTTACAAGGAAGCTACTATTGATAGCAAGAAGAGAACACGTGGATTATTAATCTGTTAGTTCATTGAAAACTGGCTGCCTAAATGCTAGTAACTGGAAATCTGGAACTCCCCGTTAATTGGAGCTGAAAGTGATACTACAATAGGAACAATGCCTAAAAGATGCTGACGTGATGGTCTCCATCCAGTTTAGTTACGGCGATTGATGCAATTGAGGCAAAACATTATGACTGATATTAACAGGCTGAGTTTACCTCATAAACGATGATCAAAGTTTCTGAAAGAAAAAAAAATAAGTATTATTAAGTACTAATCGATATCGATGGTATGAATACTGTGCACGATGATAAGCAAAAGAATTTGGAGAGCCTTTAGATGTCATGTGAATGACAGAGATACAATATCAAATTCAAGTGTAAACAAGTATAAAATAATTTTATACCAAATATTTTTATGTTAATTTTATAATTAATATTTATGCCACACACATGCAACAATTTGCATAATTTACATAATACAACAACAATATAAATTTCCATTCTTACAAAAATTACATAAATGTTTTGTTAGTTAATTTTTTTTGACATAAAATGCTGAGAAGGAATTTGATCCTCAAATTCACAATATAGACGAGTTTTTGAGCTTGTAATCCTTTATAGAATCTCTAAAAAAATAGCTATTTGTATTTCTATTAATTAAAAAAAATTTGGGGATCTACTTTGACGATCATTAATATTTCTCTCAGTATAACTTTTCTTGTGTTTTTGCGTATTCTCTAATATTTGTGTTTCTTTCTTTTGAAGATTTAGAATAAGTTTTCATCATTACATCTTCAAATTTTTTAAAAATTTGATATTATTATTTGGTCCAATAATTAATGAATAAAAATGATTAAGAGATATTTTTAATATAATTTATTTTAGTTTTATTAATCATCAAATTAATCAATCTTGTTTTAACATTTTTTTTGAACGGCTCAAAATGATTCTCATAACGTAGCTAATTTTTTGTTATAAAAAAATAAGCATAGCTAATTATTATTTTTTTATTTAAATCTCGTAGCTTTCTCCTTTGAATAAATTAAAATGATAAATATAAAACGACTAATTTGACGAAAAACGACCCACTTATTAGGATAATTACCACTTTGCCCCTACTGCCCATGAACTCGGCTCGAAATCGGATTGATTACATTTCGATCGACTCGAAATTGACTCGAGCTCAATTGTGTTAGATTTCGAGCAGGCTCGAGTCGATTCCAATCAACATCGAGCCGATTTCGATTCATTTTTGAGCCGGCTCGAAAATGAATCAAATCTCAATTTTTTTAGCCGATCTCAAGCTCGAAAATGAATAGAAATCTCAATTTTTTTTTTAGCCGATCTCAAGCCGGGTAAGCTTGACTCAATCCGACTCGAGATCGGCTCGATTTATAATATATATATATATATTATATAACATATATATATATTATATAATATATATATATATATTATATAACATATATATATATTATATAATATATATATATATATATTATATTTAAATATTATATACATATATTATATGTATTATAATATAAAATATATTTTAATACAAGTCGTTTTCAAGCTGAATCAAACCGAGCCTACTCCAGCTCAAAATCGGCTCGAAATTATTACCGAGCTGAACTTTTGACTCGTTAGTCGACTGATTTAAATCAACTCAACTTAAATTTAATTTAAAATTAATTTAATTTTCGATCAATTTTCGATCTTCGATCCATATTAATACTGTTAACTGTTAAGCGGAACTGATGTCTACGCGTTATCGTGTTCCCTCTCTTCTCGGGCGGCCCGCGGGTCGCTCTCACCGGGCCTCTGGTTTGACCCGACTAAGCCCGTTAGTCTACACACCGGGTCAATAAACGGCTAAATAAAAACCTTGCGTTCCATTAATATTTAATTTTATATACTTCAAACAAAAGTATCTCTAAAAAAATTTATAAAGAAAACATGACCCCTTTCAAACGCAAAGTTCTCGTTAGAAACAAGTTTAAAATTTGTTAGACGCAGATATTTGCAAGGCAACGATGTCGGCCCCTCGCATCGATTCTTCCATGCAAAACTCCGACACTAAGTTAGACAATGAAGGTGTGAGATGAGGGCACGAGTGTAATTCTCACATGAATTAGACTAAAGAATTAGTATTAGCGGCATATTAATTAGAGGAAAAGTGCATGATATTGTTCTACGTCTTATATGAACGGAGAGTGCAACTTTTTTTTTTAATAACGAGAGGGGATATTAGCGAAGTTGCATTGTTATGTCACCACTGAGGATCCACCATTTATAGATGGACTGGTGTTAACGAGTGATCATATTATATGTACCACAGATGTCAATTGCGATTAATGACATATTATAGTTGTTCATTAAATTATTGGATGAGTCATAAGCCCTAACTACAAGTTGGCATCAAGGGTCGAGAGTCATGTGAAGGAAAGGTAAGACATTGAATCTAAGTGAATCAAGCGTTGTAATCTTATCAGGCTAACAAGAGTTATGTGACTTAACGAGATATAAGGCACCAATTCTAGTTTATGTGACTTAACGAGATATGTATGCACTTTAATATATGCAAATCCCAGGGCATCCTTGAAGTTACCATTTAGAATGAGATGTAGATCTCGAGTCAAGTGGGACTTGCTTATTCCCATCATATTTATCTTTACGAAAAGTAAAATCTACTTCACAAGTATTGCCTATGCTTTGATATGACTAAGAAAAGTTCTATCTTTGTTTCAAGTCTAAGTATCACATTGGAATTAGTAATAATAGAATAGCAATGCCTTTAACCACTCGTGGCGCATCAGCAATTTGTTCGCGACGTTAGCATGTCCAGCTTGTTTGTTGAGTCATAATGTAGTTGTGTTTGAGCTATTTTGCTAACTGAATGTACTGACATGACGCTTTTCATAACTACATTTTTAGCTCTGGTTAATCTTGTCATCCAACAGAATGATTGGTTTAAAACAATTATGTGTTAATATATCATTGGCAGATATGAAGAAATAATCACCGAAAGTCATGTTGGTTACTCCCCTCTTTTTGTTAATACTTTTATTTTGGTATTTGACAATAAATTTAAGTCGACTAATTACTGATTTGTGTTCCAGTTGATTGTATAAGGTTGAATCAGGCCAAGCTAGAGTTAAACGAACAAATCATTATGATATGAGTAAAATGATAGTGGATCATAAGTCGAAGTATAATAACTATTTCGGATTGAAATGATCAAAGTAATCAAGATTCTCAAGATAGTATTGAGTCGACAAAGCAACTCGAAGATAAGTGCATACTTTTTATTTTATTTTGATTTTGATAAAAATCTTTGTAAATGATTCGAAGCCTGACTTGTTGAGAAAACGGTTGAGCCTAACAAATATAATGAATGGATAACTAATATTGAGGCATGGCTTCTTAAAGTAATCGAGTAAAATTTGAAATTTCAAACTAATTTGTGTTATGCATGTGTAATATACATAATACATATAATATTTCAGATATATAAATAAAATACTACATATAACAAGCACTCAATAACTCTTCAATTAACAAAATAACATTTCATTGAGTCTAACACTCAACTATAACACTCAAATATGAAGTATAACTAATAGGGGTGGCAACATATGATCTGATCCGTGAATCTGATCCGAACCTGGCCCGTAAATTTTGGGTATGAGTCATGAATTTTGACGTATTTACTAAAGGGGTCGGGTTCGGGTTGAGCATAATCGGGTCGGGTAGGATTCGGGTTGGGCATTTATCAAAAAATACTCTATAAATAGGGTCGGGTCGACTCGCCAACCCGACTCATTTATTAATCGGGTCAGATTCGAGTCATGAATTTTGACCCATTTAATAAATGGTCGGGCTCAAGTTGAGGCTATTTGTGTCGGGTCAGATTTGGGTTCGACCCGAACCCGATCTGTCGACCCATTTTGCCACCCCTATTAACTAATCTGATCCTTTTTATGTAATGTTTATCTGGTTTGAAATCTATCTCGATTTATTAATTTTACTCGAGTCAAATTTCAAATGGACCATGATCTAACTCGGTAATTATTACAGCTGAAAACGAAGTGAAAATTATTCTGCCCCGTATAGAATTCTAAAATGGTGAAGGATACCTATTTCTTGAGGCCAATCCTATTTAGGCTAATTTTTTATTATTGATTATAGCTAATTTTACCAATTTTAAATTTGTACATAGATCATTTAATTTATAATTTCCTTTTTATATAACTAATTGTGGATAAAATAGCAGGCATTTCATCAGCCGGCTCGAGGTCGAACCCAATTGAGTTCAAATCGATCGAAACATAATCAATTCAATTTTGAGTCAATATTAGCTTGACTTGAAATCGGCTCGAAATCGATTCGGTAATAGCCCTATTTACATGTAAAACTACATAACTTTGAATGATGAAATAATTTAAAATTTATTTATGTATTGATTGAAAGTGTGTTATAATGAATAAAGTGATTAATCTAAAAAGAATGACTTATTTTAAAGTCCAATTTGACAACTGATTAAATAAATAACTTATTTTTGTTATGATTAAAATCTTAAATTTATTTTTAAAAAATCTAAAAATTATTTTATATCTCATCTTACACAAATTTTAATATTAAATAATTATTTTATTTTATATTACACATATTTTTTTAAAATTATTTTTACAAAAATTTTTAAAATCTTTTTTTTTTCTCCAACCAAGTGGATCCAACTCTTCAACACTGATTTGATTTGACCTTTGATCTGATCTGAGTAATATCCTGATCCCATTGAGGCCTATCATGCAGCAATTCCTTCAATCCTTTCTTCTTTAAGTAATTGAGTTACACTACCCCTATTTGATTTATACTCAAATTAAGTATAATTATTTTTTTAACTTTTTTTAGATATATATATATATATAATGAGAAATAAAATTAATTAATTGTAAAAATATTGAATAAAATTAATTGATATATTTAAAATTATATAAATTATTTTTTTTTAAAAAAAAATAATTTTGACTAACTTAAACATGAACCAATTAGGAGGAGTAATGAAACCCTTATTTTCAATTTTATAAATGAGATAAATTTCTATCTGTGTTATCTACGGATGTGTAAAGTGTGTAGGTCCAATTAGGCATAACCTCTATGACCTCGTTTGTTTGACAGTTTAAAATTAATTTAATTTAATTTTAATCAGGTATGTCACATCAATCATAAAATTTAATATTAAAAATTAATTTTATTTCACATTACACACATTACTAAAATAATGACTAACTTATATCACATCCCTTACATATCACAATATAATAATTAACTTTATATCACATCCCTCACACAAACCCAACATAATAACTAATTTTATTTCACATCATTCACAACTTTCAATAAAAAAATATTTCTATTCAAATTTAATTTTAATCTTATTAAATTTAATCTTACAAACAAACAGACCCGATGTGGATCTCATATGCACCAAGTTATTGTATAAAAAAATCGTATTTGATTACGAAAAAGAGTTTTTATAGATAAGAACCAGTTTTTTGAAAAAATATTTTATATCGTATCATTTTTATATTTGAGTACATAATGAAATTTTTTTGCACAGAAAATCCTGTTTTCTCGCCAAGAAGTAAAATTTCATAGTCAAATATGATTTTTTTTTTACCTCAAAAATAAATATGATTTTTTTTTCAATAAAAATGGTATCTTCATACTTGAGTTATGAGATATTGTGTTTAATCATGAAGATGCAATTTTTATACATAAGAATTAGATTTTCTTAATTAAAAACGAACATTTTTTCTTAACACATCATTTTTATAATTGAATATAAAATAAAATCTCGATCTTTAGTTTCAGGAGGTTGATTTTTATAATGAAGTATAATTTCTTCGTGTAAAAGACATCTTTTTGCCTGAATTAGAGATGAGATTTCTCACATAAATCTTCATCTCATATTCAAATATGAAAATCTTTATATTAAAAAAAAAACTTCATAAAATTTCAAATGTAATTTCGTAAATTATATTTACAACATTTAATATATGTATTTATTTATGTGTATTCATATATAGATGTATTTATATCTGTATTTGTGTATTTATAATATATATTTGTTTATTTATATAATTATGTATATATTTTTATAATAGTTAATTATTTATAAACGTATTACATATATATTAGAAGTATGCATGTATTTATATATGTTTGTCAAAATATATTAAAATGTAATATTTTTGTATTCTAAAAATATTTTTACTCAAAAAGTGTCTACATAAAAAGATTTTATATTTAAGTATGAAATTATAATTTACACATATGAATTATATTTTTATATATATATATATATATTTACATATATATATTTTTTATATTTGACAATAAATTTAAAATTTTTATAATAATTTCATTTTTTTACCATGCTATTTGTGTGCACATGAATTCATACTGTCACATTACACTGACAATATATGACCCGATCCGTAAATCCTATCCGTAAATTTTGGGTATGAATTTTGACCCGTTCATTAAAGGGATTGGGTTCAAGTTCAGATTGAGCATAATCGAATCGAATAGAATTCGGGTTGAGCATTTATAAAAAAATATTCTATAAACAGGTCGTATTGACTGATTGACCCGATCTATTTATTAATTGAGTCGGATTCAGATTAAAACTATTCAGATCAGATTGAATTCGAATTCGATCCGCACCCGATTCGCACCCGATCCGTCAACCCATTTTACCTCGGCTGCCTATACTTTGTGTCTATATAACTATAGCGTGCACGATTTCCCCTACCGCAGACGAACCGCCTTCTCTCTCTCTCTCAAAAAGGACAGAAGAAACGGAATTCATCGGACGACAGCGAAGAAGAGAAACAATCGAGAGATTGTCTGCGAGGAGACGGGAGAAGAACCGGACGCGACAATGCCGGCTTCCGGCGAGCAGTCGCTGCCGGAAACCGGAACCCGGAGTAGCGGTGCGCCGGCGAAGATCCTACTCGGAAGATACGAGCTGGGACGCCTCCTCGGCTGCGGAGCCTCCGCGAAGGTCTATCTCGCTCGGAATCTCCGGTCGGGGCAGAGCGTAGCGATCAAATGCTTCAGAAAGCTCAGCATCGCCAATGGCGGATTAGCGAACCACATCAAGCGCGAGATCTGCATCCTCCGCCGCCTCCGGCACCCCCGGATCGTCCGGCTGCACGAGGTCCTCGCCTCTCGTTCTAAGATCTACTTCGTCCTGGAGCTCGTCAAGGGCGGCGAGCTCTTCGCCTGCGTCGCCAGCCGCGGGCGCCTCCCGGAGAACCTCTGCCGGCGCTACTTCCACCAGCTGATCGCCGCCGTAGGCTACTGCCACTCCCGCGGCGTCTTCCACCGCGACCTCAAGCTGGAGAATCTCCTCCTCGACGAGATTGGCGAGATTAAGGTCTCCGACTTCGGCCTTTCCGCCGTCCCCGAACAGATCCGCGGCGACGGCCTCTTCCACACGCTCTGCGGGACGCCGGCGTACGTCGCGCCTGAGATCCTCGCCAAAAAGGGCTACCGCGCCGCTGCCGTCGACCTCTGGTCCTGTGGTGTCATCCTCTTCGTCCTCGTCGCCGGATATCTCCCCTTCAACGACCCCAATCTCATGGCCATGTACCGCAAGATCTACCGCGGTGAGTATCGCTGTCCCAAATGGGTCTCGCCGGAGCTCAAGTTCCTAATTAGCCGCCTCCTCGACACGAATCCGGAGAGTAGGATCACCGTCGATGAGATCCTCCTTGACCCATGGTTTAGAAAGGGGCTCGATGAGGAGAAGTGCGCGTCTCTGGCGAGGTTCTGCGAGGAGCCGGTGGCGGTAGAGGAGAACAAGACCTCGATGGCCGAGGCCATCAACGCCGAGGGCCGCCCGCTCAACGCCTTCGATATCATCGGCTTCTCCTCAGGAGTCGACCTCTCCGGGCTCTTCGGCGCACCGGCGGAGAGAGAGAGGTTCATCTCCGACGAGTCACCGGAAGGAATATTCCGGCGAGTGGAGGAGTCAGGGAGAAGCGATGGCTTTGTGGTGAGGAGGAAAGGGGAAAAAGGCTGCGCAGGCGTGACAGTTCACGGGCAGAATGGGAATTTGGTTGTCGCCGTGGAGGTTTACCGGCTGGCCGGAGATTTGAATGTGGTCGAGGTGCAGAGGGGTCGGGCTGCGGAGGGAGGAGGGCGATGGGCCGGGGAGTTCTGGAGGGAGAAGGCTCCCCGTGACCGGCAGATGCCGGTGGCCGGGCCGGTTGTGAGCCCGTGAATGGCCAAGGGGTTGATTGCTAAAAAAAAGAAATTGCAAAACAAAGCGAAAGGTTATCCTTGTAAATTAGTTATTTATTTTTTCTTCGGAGCTGGTCAATTTTTACAGACTGGGGTGGAGTATTTTCTAATTTATAGTTGTTAAGCAATATGGAGTCTCAAAAGCATTTTGAAAAAAATAAAAAAATAAAAAATATATATATATATATAGAGAGAGAGAGAGAGTCTCAAAATAGCAATTGATTATTTTTAATTTTCTCGTAAATAAAATAATTATTGATTTGAGCAAATATCAAATGGAATATATAATTTTTTATGACAAAGAAATCATCCCAAAGATGAGCTTTGACATTAAATTACATGAACTATTATAGGTGTAATATGATTAGTCAATAAATAAGGTGTATTCATAAAAAAAATGAGATTTATTTTTATTTAATAATAATTAGAATTTTATGATTACAATGAATTATATAATAAATAAGTTTGTAGTTATAAATATTAAATATTATTTTTTATGTATAATATTATTTTAATATTTTTTTAAAAAATTAATAATTTTTTGGTTCATATAATTTGATGGCTGGTATTACTGATCCAACATAGATCAGATAATCGATCGTTGTTTAATTCGATCTAATTTTTACAATATTATTTTAAATTGGAATGATTTTTTTTAGGTTGTTTTTATTTATTGGGATTAATTTTTGGACAGGAATGTGGACTTTCAAAGTTTCACCTTCAAAAAGATCAAATATTTTAGTTCGGTATATTTTTCTGATTACGTTTGAAATAAGAAAGAAAAATTGCTTCCCTGTTATGCCAAAATATTACGTGTTGTAATTTGTAATTAAACCTTTATGAAAAGGACAATTTCTAAAATCTTCAAAGTAATTGCCGTCCTTCCATCCAAAAAATAAAAAAGTAAAAAAATTATTGTCATAATTTTTTAAGGTTAAATTGCAACCAGGTCCACGCGTTATTGGGTATTTGCAAGTGGGCCCTTCTTTCTAATTTTGTAACACTGATTTCCAAAAAATGGGATGATCTCCACTAGATCTCTGCGATCTGGGAGGATCATTTGGATAAAAGTATCAATTTTAACTAAATTAGATAGAAAAAGCAAAATTTTTTTAAGGATCAAAACATTTATTTTTTTTATTTTCTAAAAAAAAAATCTATTTTTTCACTTGTCATTTCACTAATACACTCTTATTGGCCGACAATAACATATGATTTACGTCGTAAGAAAAAGAGAATTTTTTTTTTTATAATAAATAGAGAAAAAAGTTATTTAACATAGAAGCCAAACTTAGAAGTGTTCTGCATCTCTCACCAGATATCTATCAGCTGAGAGTCTTTTTAATTAGAGAAATTTATGTATATATACATAAATTTTTCGTATTTATTTATTAAACACTCAAAATATAAATATTATTCTAAAAACTCTTTAAATATATTAATTTTATACACTAAACATTATAATATCTATTTGTTATATATTATTTAGCTTAATCTAATTATTGTTATATTAGCAGTACATTATGATTAGATTAGTATCAATTATAAATTTTCACATAAATATTTTATAAATAAATAATAAATATTGAATATTATTCAGTAATACAAAAAAAAATTGTAATACCACTTTAATTAGTAATTTAATATATAATATTAATATGAAATGGTGCTGATATTTTTTAATTATTGAATAATACTCGTCTATTACTTTTTTTTAAAATATTTATATAAAAAATTATGATTAGATTCAATAGCAAGTGTTGAATAAATACCACAATATGAAGTATATAATATTAATGTGTTTAAAATATTTTTGAGATAATATTTATATTTTTTATGTTTAATTAATAAATATGATAGTTTTATATGCCATGTATGTAAATCAACTTTTTAATTATCTCCCTTTAAGCCCTTTTTTTTTCACAATGATGATGAGGCACAACAAAGTGTTCACTCAACTCTCCCTCTAACGAAGTGCGATGACATCGATTTAATATTACCTCCTAGGACCTGTTTGTTTGAAAGTTTAAAATTAACCTGATTTAATTTTAATCTAGCATATCACATCATACATAAAATTAAAAATTTAAAATTAACTTTATTTCATATCCTACACACATTTCTAAAATATAACTAACTTACATCACATTTTTCATATATCCCAATATAATAACTAATTTTATATTACATCCCTCATATATTTTAATATAATAACTAATTTTATTTCACATTATTCACAGCTTTTAATAAAAAAATATCTCTATTCAAATTTAATTTTAATCTTATTAAATTAAATCTAACAAACAAACAAGTCATATTTTTCTCTTTTACTCCAAAATCATGAATTACATGCCCTATATATATATATACTATCCTCATATTCACATAAATTTGAGTTGTTTTGTATATATTGAAATGGCCTCCACATAATACTAGGTCTGTTTATTTGTAAGATTTAATTTAATAAATTTAAAAATAAATTTAGATAAAAAAAAAAATTATTAAAAATTATAAATGATATGAAATAAACTTAGGGGGCGTTTGGTTCAATATTATCTTAATGTTATGTTATGTTATTTAGAGAAGGTAATTATTTGGTTTAATGATATCTACAAATAATCTTCTATTAAATTATAAAATTATTAGTCAAAAGATGATATCTAGATGTCCTGATATCTAGATTACATAACATAACACCAAGATAACAACGAACTAAACGGCTCCTTAGTTATTATGTTAGGATAGGTGAGGGTCGATGTGATATAAAGTTAGTTATTATTTTAGTAATATATGTAAAATATGAAATAAAATTAATTTTTAATATTAAATTTTATATATAATGTGATACGACTGTATAAAGTTAAACAAATTTATTTTTTAACTTTCAAATAAACATAACTTAAAAATTTCAACTAGTAATTATCAAGATTTAATGATATGCATGTGAAAGAATAGAGAGATGAGAACTTAAACTTTTGATATAAAAATCTCGTGCAGACCTCATCATCCATTCTCTTCTTATTATAATGCCACGTGATTTTGCATGCATTTTGTATTTTATTTTGAATGCTCCAGCACACCATCAGTGTACAAAAAATTATCCCATCTCAGATCTTAATTTATTGTGACACCTATATATATAAAGGAGCTAACTATTACATTGGCAAAGTACATGATTGAAGTTTGGTAAAATCGCGAGAATATTAACTCAACTAAAACGAGTAATATCTGTAGTTAGTTTACTTGTTATATGTGATATCACTGTTCTTATTCTGAATGATTTATACTCAAGCAAGGTAGCTTGCTTACTCTCCGTCTAGCGTGCGTTGGCGGGAAGCATTGGAATAAGAAGATAAACTCATCAACCTTTTCTTTTCCAGCATTACATCTCCAGTGTCGGATTTGGACTTGAGATCTGCAGGGTGGCGGGGACTTCGACTCGTGTCCAGTCCAGCGGGAACGCGCAGCGCAAACGAACGTGAGTTGCATCCTCCCCCTCCTCCGTCCCATGTTCTTTCTACTCAGGCAGAAATAAGGGTTGGAAGAATGATACAATTAGGCCTTCCCGTCATGAGGTTAGTCTTGAGACACTATTTAATGCTCCCGTTGTAATCCGTCATTGGAAACTGAATCAAACTAAAGAAAACTCTTACTCATTAAAAATTTATTTTTTCCGTGCACAGAATAAGTAGAAAATTATTTTTTGAATGAGTATATATATGACAGAAATGACTGAAATATAAAATTCATAAATTAGAAAAACCTATATCTGTGAATGTGCATAATATTTCACCACCATTCTCTGAATTTTGTTACTGTTTGAATTTCTAATGACAATTTCTCTTCTAATGACTTTTTTGTTTAAGTACTGAAATCTATTATTTTTTCTGTTTAACTTGAATTTGAACCAGTATTGATTTTCAAATAGGCTATTTGACCTGCCACAATTATGACAAACTTTATTATCAAATTTTTATATGTGCTCTACTTTTTCTTAAATGCACCTTATTTGATAATAAAATTAATGCATTAATTTTTTTATTTTTAGGGTGTTTTTGTTATGCCGAGTAGTCATCATCAGATGGTTATAAAACTTCAAAAATAATGAAATAAAAAGTAGAGCCCTATCCTCCTCTTTTGAAAATAATGTGAAGTTGTGAAATCAACTTATTAAAAATATTCATATATTCTAATAAATCATGTACTTCTAACATACACAAATTATAGAATTACTTTTGTGTTCGTCAATTATTTTAATATATAAAGTTTTTCTAATTTTTTATAATAATGATTTGATATAACTGCAGGATTGTAATGATAAACTACATAAAGATGCTCTATGAAATCAAATAAAACAAAATAATACACAGCGAAAAATTTAGATCGTTAAATGTGTAGTTAGCCAAATAAATTATGCTAGATAAATACGAGATATAATGATAATAAGAAAACAATGCAACTATAAAAATATCAAATTTACGTAATTCAAAAAGATCCTCCTATTTTCACAAGGAGAGCAATGAGAAATTTTATTATATAAAAAATCCGATAAAAAGAGAACCTTATACCAATTACTTAGTTTTCAATCTCAGACGAGATACATAAATTTGATCTTGTTCTTTTTTCAGATTAAATACTTCAATTGCTTCTTGAGCCTCAGACAATTATTTTCAGATTCCTACAAAATTACGTCTATAGCCGACAAAGAAGAACCAAGATATAACGCCACCAAAATCCCCATGCAAATCTCAAATCCGTGTTAAACAAAGTGGAAGCTATGAACTTCGCCACGGCTCCTAGCAAACAATACTCCTGTGATCCCTATTATCATTCGAATAGCTATTAAGTTGGGATTTCTTCGGCTTAGGCCCATTAACTGTTTAACCAAATCATTATTTGTAACAGAGACGATCTCTGTCGTAAGATTCGTAGTATGTCGGAAGTCAACCTATGCTTAATCGTCCACTATACACACGTATAATATATCACATCCCTGAAATGTGAATGGGTATTTTAAACTTAAAGCATGTTTGGCCCGAGGACCAAATTAGGACTAAAATGATACTAATTTTAAAAACAATAATAATAATAATAATAATAATAATAATAATAAATAAAATTTTTTTAATTATTCTGCACAAATTTTAATATAAAAAAATATTATTTTACTTCACATATTCAATAATTTTCAATAAAAATATATACTTTATTTCACATCCTAGATTAAAATATTCGAATTGAGTATTTTAGTCTAGGATGTAAAATAAAATTATTATTTTTATTAAAAATTATTGAGTATGTGAAGTAAAATAATATTTTTTTATATTAAAATTTGTGTAGAATGATTAAAAAATTTATTTATTATTATTGTTGTTATTTTTTAAATTAGTATTATTTTGATCCTGATTTAGTATTTTCCTATCAAATGGAACAAATAAATAAATAAATTTGTTGCATTTTTTATATCAATAATAATAACAAAAACTTTTTTTTTTACTTTTTTATTTTTACTTTTTTAATTTTTACATCCACAGCCTGCAGCAAATCTGAGCCCACGTCTCCATTACTGAAGTTATACACCTTTTAGCAGCTGAACCGTCACTGAAGCTGAAAAATATTTAACATACATTAGCAAATATATAATTTTTTTTTACGTTTCAAAAAAATATATACATATAATTTTTTTTTGATGAAACGTAAATATATATATTAACAGAATGAATAATACGGAAAAATAATTCTAGTGTGTTGTGTGATAGAAAAATATCATCTATACTTAAGGATAAATTTTATAAAACTATAGTAAGACCAACGATAATATATAGTGCTGAATATTGACATACAAATAAAATAAATATTGCAGAAATGAGGATGCTAAAGTAAATATATAGATGTACACGAAAGGATAGAATGAGAAATGAGTATATCAAAAAAAAAGTTAGTGTTACGTCAATTGAGGATAAACTTAGAGAAAGTAGGCTTAGATAGTTTTGATATATAAATCATAGGTCGATTGAAGCTCCAGTTAGAAAATTCGAGTTATTTGATCTTACCCATGTATAAAGAGGAGGAGGGAGACAAAAAAATATGACAATAGATTATAAAGAGTGATCTTACTTATTTAGATTTAGATAAGAATTTGTTGACTGATAAGTATAATGAAAATTACTGTTATATGAATCGAAATCAAATCGAACAAATTCTGTTAAAATTCGAATCTAATTCTTTGACGTCTCGGTTTCCCGGATGCCAGAAAGTAAAATATATTTTTTCCATTTTTGTATTATCTCAACTCAAATTCTTATATATCACAATTCAGAAATGCCTTCATACTTCTTTTTTCTTGTCCCGTGATCCAACTAGTGCCACACCTGCCACCAAAAATGGCAGGAGCCTGTTAATACAGACCCAGTAGATAAAACAGCATCCCAATTAAAACAGTAATCAACTCAACACTGCATAAAGATAGAATACAGCTTATGTATTTAGAATCAAATTAGGAATAAAGTTAATCTCTACAGCAATAATTCAATATGCAAGATATTCTTAAAAATAATAACCTTTATTATCAATATCATAATCATCTTTACTAGAAATAATAACTTCATTATTTATATCTCTGAGCTCCAGGTTTCTCAACCAATCACCTCAAATGCCACAATCATTTCTCATCAGCCCAAAAGGGTTTTGGACGCCGTAGCGCCATATCAAGCTCGAGTTGGCATGTGTGACCGCTTGTGAGAAATCTGTCTTACTCATTATCGCCTTTTAAATCATGAATGGAATTATCATCTCATTACTCAAAATAGTATTACATACCATATCATAAATACATATTAATTATCATCATTTAATATTGCACACACTGAATTTCATCACAATATAATAATATTTCTGTTCAGTGACGTGGATCTATTATTTTTATACCCTGTCACCTACAAGTCTGACAAAAGTTCCTACAATTTGTTATTCTAGAAGCCTTGATGGAAGCCGCACCGTATCAGTGATTCCTTCTTCTTAGGACATCACCCGGCGTACACTCCCTGCCCTCATCGAAATAACATATATATAGGAAACTCTCCGCCCTCGTCGGTTCTTGGTATACAAAAATCTATTAGTACCACATCACCTCACAGACAAGCATATTTTATCCATTTATAACAACATATATAGTGTACAAGGTATAATAATATAGTTCTTAAATTCTCACAACGCTCATTCATTTTCACAAATAGTAATATAACAATAATAATTTTAGGGAAAGAATTATCTACCTTTAACCAAACCTGAAAATCCCCTAACTTTCCTCTTCTCCTTCTTCTTCCCTTCTTCTCCTTCTTCTTTCCTTCTTCTCCTTCTTCTTTCCTTCTTCTTCCTTCTTCTTCCTCTTGCTGCCGAGAGAGAGAGAGAGAGAGAGAGAATTCCCTTTCTCTCTCCTTCACACACGGAAAAGAGCCGCGTTTAATGGAACAATTGCAATTTGGTCCCCCAGTTTTCAAACTCTTGTGAATAGGTCCAAACTTATTATTTTAAGGTCCAAAATTCTTCATTTTAAATCCAAAGCAGTTTTAATTTTTAAACCTCAAATCAGCTTATATTTCAATTTCTTTTGACTTCAAAATTTCAGGATGTGACAAATTCAATCGTACTCTTTGTTTAACAATAGATTAAAGAAAATTCTAAAATTTGTATTATATTAAAAGAAATTTAAATATTATGAATTATGATAATTATTATGATGCAGAAAAATTTAAATGAAATTTTCATCATATATTTATTTAAAAAAAGGTTCAATAATAATCAAAATATAATAAAATTAATAAATTATAAAAAATATACTTATTTAATAAAATTTATATAATTTAATAAATGTATTATAGTGCAATATATGTCATAAAGAATAAAATAATAGAAATTTCAATTTAATGTTAAATGATATAAACAAAATAAAATATTAATTTTTCATAATATTATAAATTTATTGTATGATAATAGGATAAGAAATTTAATTTGTGAAAATATAAATTGATAAATTAAATAATTATTAATTATTAAATTGGGTATTCTGTTCGGTTTCAGTTCTTGAATGTTAGAACCAAGAACCGAACTGGACCATTCGATTTAAAAATAATTTGGATCAAAATCGAACGAAGTCGATTGGTTTTAGTTCAAGTTCGATTCATATTCTTGACATTGTCATTAACTCAATCAAAAATAACTAAATTTTCTTATATTACTTTTAAAATTTATTTAAACTTATTATGTTGGAGTCATCCATGCATTAGACATTAAAGTTTTTTTTAAAAAAAAAATTGCTTTATTATACATGTGATTGAGGGATCATAGTTTGTTTAAATTATAATTTATTAAAAAAATTTAAAAAATATTGTTCTTAAACTTTAAGATAAAGAGCTAATAATTTATTCTATTTTTGGCTTAATTATATAAGCCTACCCTAATTTATCAAATCAATCAAATTAATTAGCCCAATTTAAGAAAAAAAATTTAATAAAAAACTTGATAAATAATTCAACTTTCATATAACTATCAAATCAACTGTCATCTTTGGGAATTCAACTTTCACTAAAGAGAGAGTAGAAAAATTATACATAGAAGAATAAAAAGGCTTTTTTTATTCATAAATTTAATAGTTGGTGGACTAAATTGTATTATTTCTAAAATTTGAGGAATTTGATTGATTAATTTAAAAAGGGAGGATTAGTTGGTGGACTAAATTGTATTATTTCTAAAATTTGAGGAATTTGATTGATTAATTTAAAAAGGGAGGATTAGTTGGTGGACTAAATTGTATTATTTCTAAAATTTGAGGAATTTGATTGATTAATTTAAAAAGGGGATAATTACCTACATGCCACACAATTTAGTTTTATTTATGCCTTACCCATCAATTCTTAGTTAATTACGCTATGCACACTCAAAATATTATAAAATCTTACATACACACATTTTATTTTATTTCTATTATAATGAGTAATTATAATTTTTCAATGATCTAATTATAGTTAGATTACAAAAAATTTGGGTCGTTCATCATATTATTTTAAGGATATTTAAATATATTTTGAGTGAAAATCTTAAAATCTTAATATTTAGGTGGCGGCAAAGGAAAGAGACATCCGCGATATGAATTGATTTTAGGACAAATCAACGCTTTAGTGTAGTATTGAGGAAGAGAAAAAATATGTATCATTAAAAATAAAAATATAATTTTAATGATTTACTAATAGAATATTTTTTTTAAAATAGATTTTTATTCAAATGTGCGTATGCAAGATTTTGTAATATTTTGAGTGTGCATCGCATAATTAACTAAGAATGGATAGGTAAGGCATAAATAAAATTAAATTGTGTGGCATGTAGTTAATTATTCTATTTAAAAATTAGATATATAAATGCACAAAAACTAAAATTAGTGAGAACTATTTGTTATTTACCCTAAATTTTAATTAAAAATAATTAAAAAAACTATACAACATTATTAACCTGAATTAATATTTTATAGGTATTGTGTCTTCTCATTGGACGAGCACACCATCTAAGTTTTGGACGGTAATGAATCAAAACGAACAATTTTTTTGATAAAATTCAATTTATTATTCTATGAGTTTTTTGTTTATTCGACAAAAATAGTATTTGTTGATGAGTCATAAACTCGTGATCGACGACAGCAGAGACGGGATCAAAATCAAAGATGACAATAATGCAGGTTAAATAAAACTTATATTTGCTTCGTTTTCTTTTAGCCATTAACTACACTCTCTTCATACTCACTCCTACCTAGTTTTGTTTCTCTCAAAATTGTACTTGCCCATGCTTGCCTCACTCTGCTTTATTTCTACGACTTTTCTCTCTGCCTCTCTCCACCCTGCCCTGCTCTCACCGATCACAAATTTATTTTAAATAAAAATAACGAGATAACGTGTATTTAAATTTTTTGATCATAAGATAGTGTAATTTTAATTAATTACTAGCGTGTCATGAGTTGTTATATTTGAACTAGTTCTAACCCATTATGGATACAATTATGTGGCTCACACTCATCCTATTACAGACAGATCGAGACTAGTTAAATAAGTTTAATTTGCAATTAAATCCAACCCGTTTATACATAATATTAAGGGAGCGTTTGGTTTAATATTATTTTGGTGTTATGTCGTGTTATTCAGAGAAAATATGTATTTAATTTAATGATTTTTATAAATAATCTTTTATAAAATTACAGAGATATTAATCAAAAAATAACATTTAGATTACATGACATATTATTAAGATAATAATAAACTAAATGCCCTTAAATACAATACTATGCAATAATTTAAAATGTGAAAATCATAATTATATGACAAAGCTATCTCCTGTGAAATTTTCTATCAAAAAAAATTCTGTTGAGTTTTTGGGCTTTAGATTAGATGGGCTTTTCAGGCGACTCAGCTTTCAGGGCCCATTAGATGTTGTAACAGTCCTTCCAGACCCACCACTTCATGTGTTCACTGAACAACAAAACTTTGCAAATATGAAAATGACAATTAGGTTTCTCTAGTTTAAGCTAATTTGCATTTAGATCTTTCTAATTTTTGAATTAATCAAGTAGGATTTTTTGTTTGAGAAAATTTAAATAGGTCCTTTGACATTAATAATGGGACTCAATAAAAAATATTTTTTCTAATCAATGGACTAAATTATCTTTTTTTGTGCCACTTCTTACACTTTATTACTTTTTAAGGTGTGAAATGAGTCAACTAATATATATATTATGTGCTTTGTGATTATTATGTATTTTTTATGTCTGAATGATTTATTTACTATTCGACTTTATTTTTATATATGGTAGTTGATTATAATGAACTAACTATGATGCTTTTAAATTTAATTGAGTTATATAACAAGTGTAATCAATTAAAATTAAATTTTATAATATATAATAATGATATAATAAGATTGACATATATATTATGTGAATGAAAAATTAATTTATTTCTCTTCGTAATTATACTCACCACTGTTCGAGCTCGATGATGATATTGATGTGATGACATTCGGCCAATAGTAATTTCTGGTTACTCAGGATGATAACGATTGCCAAAAGTGACTATGTGTGGGTCACCTGTTGTGATGACAATATTATTGTGTGCGACGGTATCCAATGGTAATCTACGGAGGGTTATCTGGTTGAGGTGACGATCTTGTGTATGGGTCACCGTGAATGTGGTGGTGTAGCTATAGTTGACTAAAAAATAAGACCTAAAATATAATAAAATATTTCAATAATTTTTTAATAAATTTTTAATATAATTGTGATGTATGCAACTATTTTATTAAGCATATTCAATTAGATTCACTTACTGAGCATATTCGATTAGATTCACATAGGGGATTTTCCCATGCCACTCAGTTCTGTTTGGCTATTATTCTATTCTAAATAATTAGTTCTTATTCTTAACATAATTTAGCAAATTCTACTATTTTGAAATCAATTATTTATTTATTGCTATTAGCTAATTTTTTATTTGATGATCTCAAAGTTTAGAAAGAAGATTCAAGACTAGGATAGAGCAGCCTAAAACTCGATGGCGTGCCTTGACCCTTTATAATATTATTATCATAATATTATATTTACTATTTGATGTATTTATAATAAAATCTCATTCGGGAGACGATAGACCCACTTATACTCAAAATTTAATGATTTATATTTATGTTTTAGTTATATTTCAGTTTTGTATATTCTAAGAACTTCACATACTAAAGTTGAATCATTTCACATCCTGGGATAATGTGAAATGATTCAAATAATAGGACAAGCTTGAAAAGCACAATGAATCTCAGAGATTTGTGAGGAAGTAAGTTAATGAGAGAAGGAGATGATTGCATAATTTGTGAAATAATCTTGCATATTTGTGCTACATCTTAGGGACCTTAATGAAATTTATATTTATTTTCTCTGAACTGGTTCAGAGCAGTCCCCTACCACTTTGGTGGATTAAGGCGAACTTCAATGACTCCGTTAAACAAAATGATACAGTGGGCGTGGGAGGAGTGATCAAGACTACTACAACAACCTCCTCACAGCAGTTGGCACCAAACTTTACACGCATACAGTCTCCACAACAGAGGCCACGGGATCACTTCTAGCAGCTACAGCTCGCCCAGGAGTGGGCGGAATCGATGGATGAGATTTGACCAGAGAATGATTTTGCCATCACCATTGATGATCTTCACCGGGCTACCAGATAACACCCTCTGGACAGGATCTTGAACTAGATTTTTTTATGTACATATAGAGCTTTTAAGGCATTTATAATAACTTATATGTATAGAGCTACAAACAAAGTAATAGATTTTCTAGCTTTTTTTCTTTTCAAGATGATGTCAAATGGCGAAGGGTCATGCCCCTCCCACCCAAGTTTTTTCGACGAAAATCGATTTTTTTGTACTTAATATATTTTGTTATGCTTTTATAACATTATAGGCTATGGCTGACTTAAAAAAAAATATTTAGTTTTAGGTTTTAATTGGAAGGAATGCGCTAGCTGGATATTTTGGCTAATCTTGTTTCTCTAAAATCTATGATAGCCCAGTTATTAGTTTTGGGTAATGTTACTGTGTTTCAGAATGGGAAAAGTTTTTGAGATTTTAAAAAAAGTAGGATCATTTTGTTACACATTTTCAACCTCAGGAGCATGAATGCAATTTACCCAAAGATAATCTCTCCGCTCTCCCGCACAGAAAATTTATTGAAACCATTTATACGACGGTGTGCATGGCTGCGGTTATGCGACTGTCAGAATCAGCCTTTTATAGAACGCGCTTTTTCCATAATTTTTGCGGGCTCCGGCGGCGATTGCCGCATAAAAGATTTTAAATTGTTTTATGCGAATACGACCTTCATTCGTGTGCGTGCGTACATCTGCTGCAGAGTGAAGATATTTCTTTTATTCATTTTTTATTTTATTTAATTTGTCCAAAGATGCAAACGAATACTAAAATACCGAAAATGATAAGAAATAATCCTTAAGGCCTCGTTTCATTCAAGGGTTAAATTTTAAATAAAATAATATTTTATCTTATAAATTTAATAAAAAAATAATTTAATATTAGAACATGTATAAAATATAAAATAAAAATAATTTTAATATTCGTATTTGTGTTGGATGTGAAATAAATTTGATTTTTATAACTAAAATTTGTGTTGGTTTGAAAAAAGCTCGAACAAAAGAGTGCTCAGAGCATGTTTATTTTTAAGATTTAATGTAATATAAGGTTAAAATTAAATTTAGAAATTTTTTTATTAAAATTTGTAAATAATGTGAAAAAAAATTAGTTATTATATTGAGATATGTGAATGATGTGAAATAAAATTAGTTATTATGTTGGGATATGTGAGGATTGAGATATAATTTAGTAATTATTTTAATAATGTGTGTAAAATGTGAAATAAAATTATTTTTTAATATTATATTTTATATGTGATGTGATATATAAATTTAAAATTAAATTAAATTAATTTTAAATTTTCAAATAAAAAGGCTTTAATAATTCCACACACGTATACATAGGGGTGGCAAAATGGGTCGGCGGGTCGGGTTCGGGTCGAACCCGAATCCGACCTGACCCGAATAGCCTCAACCTGAACCCGACCTATTTATTAAATGGGTCAAAATCCATGACCCGAACTCGACCCGATTAATAAATGGATCGGGTTGGAGGGTCGACCCGACCCGTTTATAGAGTATTTTTTGATAAATGCCCAACCCGAATCCTACCCGACCCGATTATGCCCAACCCGAACCCGACCCGTTTAATAAATGGGTCAAAATTCATGACCCATACTCGAAATTTGCGGGTCGGATTCGGGTCGGATCATATATTGCCACCCCTACGTATACACTTAGATTTCCCCTTATTGACATCATAATTCATATTAAAAAATTATCAGTAAAATTGCATCCAAATACTGAGATTTAAAAGCGAGTTACTTATTGATCTTAATTTTGAAAAAAATTACTTTGGTATAAAAACCAATATAATTTTCGATCACTTACAAGAATCTCAGATTAAATTGATATAAATACAAGTGATATTACTTTGATGATATTACATAATTTGATGAAAATAAATATTTAGTTGATGATATATATTTATTTAAATAATATTATGAAAAATTTAAAATTTATCATCGCATGTATTGAGCCGTGTAAAAATTAACATAGTTAATAGACATATTATATTACATATAAATTTTTATTTTGATCATCCTGTTGTAGGAATCTTTCTGTTTTTATTGAGAGGATAAATATTTCGTTCATTTTTGAAGTGAAGAAATCCTCTTAATTTTAGCAGTTGCAATCATTGCAACTTACGAAGTGGCTTTTGACCTCAGGCACTACACGATCCAGCAAATGTTGCTAGGGGTGCAGTCTTCGCAAGTTGTGTTGGAAGATACATACGACTAATGTGGAAATGCATAAGTCATACAGAAAAACATGACATGTGGAGTGCTCATAAGACGTGCACGTAAACATGACTTATGAAGGGTTCGTAAGTTGTGCCGCAAAACAACATAAGTTGTGCAAAAGGGCATGACTTACGTGGCACCCATAAATTGTGCAGACGAACACGACTCACAGAACCCGCGTAAGTCGTAGGAAGTGATGCGACTTACAAAAGCATAAGTTGTGTATACGAACACGATTCACGGAGCGCCTATAAGTCATGTAGCCAATGATTTATGGACCGTTGTAAGCCATGCAGACGAACAAAACTTATGAAACTCATATAAGTCGTGCTGAAGGACAACTTAAAAAACTCGTGTAAGTCCTGTGTCCGGACACGACTTACCCAACAGCGTAAGTCATGCATTTAAAAAAGCACGACTTATGGAGCGCTTGCAAGTTATGTGTCAGAATACAATTTATAGAGCACTTGTAAGTCATGTGGTTATACACAAGTTTCAGAGAACACATAGGTTATGCAGATGGACACGACTTTCGGAGTGTCTATAAGTTGTGCGACTTACACGACTTTACAGTGCTTGTAATAAAGGTTTTAAAATTCTGCCAAAACTCTTGGTAGTATCGAATAAGTTTCGGTGGAAAAGTTGTCGAATTTCAGTTTTCGACCAAAACTCGGTAACTTCAGTAGTTTCGGTCGAATCTCTACTGAAACTACTGAAACTCAAGCGAAATTTTCGAAAGTTGGTCGCAACTACCGGACATCATCATTCTCTAAAAAAAATTCAATATTTAATATTAATAAATTTAATTTTAAATTTATAAATTTAAATAATTTATAAAAAAATAAAATAATTATATTAAAATTATTGAAAATATTGAAATCGACATTTTTGTTTTCTATTACTGAAACCAAAATCAAAATCAATTTTTTAAAATTTAACTCGTAAGTAGTGCGGACGGACAGGACTTACGAATAACGTGAAAGTCGTGTTGACGGGCATAATTTACGCCGGCAGACGCGCTCACCGATCGACCGTAAGTCACGTCGACGGGCACGACTTACGGTGCTCATGAATCTATTCGCGAAAACCTGAGAGCGCGGCAAAGTCGTGAGAACTCTTCCCGAAAACCTCTCTAGTGTAAGGAATTGGATGGCCTCTAATGGCAGCCATGAGATGAGGAAGCATTGCCTTTGCAGGGCGAGGCGGGGAATGCATAATGCCATTCTGCATCTATGTGGAAGGTAAATCAAGCTTTTGTTCAAACTGAACAGAACGTTAAGCTTTCGTTAAATTCAGGAGAGCATTAGAGATTTCTCCCCTTTGAATTTCTTCGTCACCTCCACCTCCATAGGTCCCAAGCATGTTTGATTTTCTGTTTGCTTACTTTTTTCTGATTTGTGCTCACAGAATTTTGGCAGCGCAATGCCAACTCCCTCTCTGTTTGTCAGTGTATGAGGGATTTTCTAGCAGAAAAAGGAAAACTATTCTTTACATGCTTCGAAAGTCTTTCTCAATTCAGACATATTACCCTTTTTTTCTTATTTAACAAAAGATTGATTTAGATTGGTTCAGGGGACAATCTTACTGAAGAAACAATGAATACTTCGTGGATGTGCAGATGTGTAGCACAGTGGTCGGGTTCTCTTCTCCCATCTAATGTCAGAGGAGTTCTATGATGCTGGCGGCCATGGCGAGAGGAAAGCAGGGGAGATGCTGATACATGTCAGAAACGCCCTCCGTTGTTCCTTCTTCCAGCTGCTCGGATTGGCCGCAACGAAGTGGACTTTGCCGCGCGGCACTGCACCATAGACGACACCTGCCTCCTCGTAAGTCGTGCTGATGGAAACACGACTTATAGGTTCGTGTAAGTCGTGCAGATGGAAACTGGACTTCTAAAGTCTTGTAAATCGTGTTCTTCCTTCACTACTTATTATCTCCGTAAGTCGTGCCTATTTTGACACGACTTACACCTTGATAAGTCGTACGAATGCTGCTCGACTTACGGAGTTTGGTAAGTTGTGCCTCATGGACGAGACTTACAGCTTCACATAAGTCGTGCAGACGGAAATACGAAACACGACTTATGAAATGTCATGCTATCCTCCATGACTTATTCTCTCCGTAAGTCATGCCGTCGGATTCACGACTTACAAAATTTTGTAAGTCGAGCTTATTCGGATACGACTTACATGTTGTAAGTCGTTTGGATAATGTACGATTTATGGAGTTCAGTTCAAGTAAGTCGTGCAGATGGAACACGACTTGTAAGCTTAACTTAAGTCGTCCAGATGGAAACACGACTTACTCTGTCTTGTAAGTCGCATTGCTCTTTGACGACTTATTCTCTCTGTAAGTCGTGCCATAAGAATCATGACTTACTATGCTCCTTCACAATTTATTCTCTCCTTAAGTCATGCCTTTGCATTCACGACTTACAAAGTTCATACGTCGTGCTTAGTGCTCAGTTTTACACGACCTATGTGTTTGAATGTCATACAAAATTCTGTAAGTTGTACGTCTTGGACATGACGTACCGGTACAGCTTCATGTAAGTCGTGCATTTGGAAACACGATTTAAAGCTTCACGTAAGTCGTGCAGGTGGAAATACTATTTATAAAATCTCCTAAGTCGTGTTCCTCTTTGATGGCTTATTCGCTCTGTAAGTCGTCCTTATAGATTCACGACTTACTAAAGTTCTTAAGTCGTTCCTGTTCTGACACGATTTTTGTGTTTGCGAAACACTAGTATTGCGCTGCTCACACAGTTCAGTAAGCCGTGCAGACAAAAACACAGCTTATAAATTATGGCAAGTCGTGTTTCTTCTGCACGACTTATTCGTATCATAAGTTGTGCCTACGATTTCACTACTCAACTCACTTTGGGTCATAAATCGTGCATATTATGTCACGACTTACCTGTTCGTATGTCTTTCTGCACTGTGTTGTGTAAGCCGTGCGTTTTAGACACGACTTACATCTTCACTTCAGCCGTTCCGATGAAACACGACGTAGTCGTGTAGGTTTATGAAGTTTCTGAAGTCGTGCGTATTTAAGCACGACTTACGAGGTCAAAGCAGATTTTTTTTAAGAGCCGGCTTTCTCGGTGATCGGTCCATGCGAAACCCGAGGCCACTTGATTTACGCCACGTGTTTTGGCGGGACCCACAGCGCTGAGGCAAGCAGAAGGTCGATTCGCTGGCTGGCACGAGCAAAAAATACATTTAATTAAAAATTTGCTCCGCGGGCCCACGGTTTTTTTTCCCAGAATTTGAATTCTTATCATATCTATTTCAATTTATTAATAGATTTATGCTTGAATTGAAACCAAATTGTTTTTTATTATTATAATTTATATATAATAAAAAATAAATATAAAAAATCATTATCACTTTAGGGGAATTTCTAGATGAATCTCATGATTTTATTATATGATCAAAAATTTTAAAAAATATATATTTTAGGGGTAATTTCATTTGGCAGCTGAGATTTAATCGACTTGTCATGCAGGTTCATAATTTTAAAAACATACCGATAGGTCCCCAAAACTTACTGTATAGGTTATTTGTGGTCCTTTTATGACTGTATCTCTTAAACACTATTAAAATTAAGAAAATACTTTTTTTTATTCTTCCATATTTTCGATCTTCGACTACCCCCGAGCTGGCGTCCGCGCGCAGGCAGCCTTGAGCATCGTCGCCCTAGCCGTAGTCCGCGTGCGGGTCACCGCAGTGCACGGCCTAGCGTCGCCGCCGCGCAGGGTCGCGCCTGCGTTGACCCGGACGCGGGTCGGGTCGTTGCAGCATGCGCGGGGTACAATTGTAATTTTACATTAAAAAATTATGATATTTTAATTAAAATTTTGATTTAATGAAATATTTAACTGAAGCTATTTAATTGGATCTTATTGGAAATTTTTTATAAATATTAAGTACCATAATAATTTATATAGTAAATTTTCGGGATCTGTCTGACATATTTTTAAAATTATGGACCCGCGTGGCAAGCCGAGTAAACCTCTGGGCCTAAGTTGAATTACCGATATATTTTATTTAGAATATATAAATAATTTAGAATTATTATAAATATATATTTGAAGTAATATTTAAAAAGTAATTGATAATTTAATTTACGTAATGTTTTTTTTATTGATTGTTGTCTTATGACAGATGAAAAAGATTATAAAGCTGAAACATAAATTTAAGTATTTAAAAAATAAAAATTCTATGTTAAATATAATGTCTCGAATTTTATGTTTGGTGGAAATCAAATTAATGTAAAATTAAATTAACTCCAATAAATCCTTTAAAGTAAAGTTATATTTATTCATTCGTATCACAATGTAAAGTCTGCCATATTGTACATTTTTATATAGTGTGTTATACTAAACAAGTTATTAACTGTTGACATAGGATGTAAGGAATCTCAAAAAATATTAAAAAAAAAGAGTTTCGAGAGACGGCGGCACGCAGAGAGGTAAGCCTATCAGTGGAGGCTTAAGAGAGAGAGAGTTCGTGGCATCCAGAACATCACACATAGATTTAAGGTGGTTCAGGGAGGGAATCCCCTATGTCCACCGAGCAGTCAGCGAAGAAGTTTCACTAATAGAAAAAGGTAGCCGTGAAGGCTAATACAAAGAGCTTATAAGAGAAAGAGAGAAAAAAAGAGAAAGAGAGCTTTTCTTGTTCTCAGACTCCTATTTTAGAAGAGGTAATAGGAGAAATTCTGCTCTTCTTGGGTGCTCCATTTTTATTTTTTTTTGATCCTCTGCTTAAAGACTGTTCCGAGGTATTTGTAGGCAGCGGATGATGTAGCTTTATCTTGATTTTCCGGAGGAAAGGAGGTGAACAAGCTCTGGGTTCATGCCGTTTGTCGGCTGCCGGAGGGACCAAAAGTTGCAAAAGGAGGATGCTAACTTTTAATATTGGTACTGCTTCTGGGGATCCGTGACAGTTGGGGCATGCAGACCATTGATTTGCGTGTCTTGGAAAGAAGGCCTTGTACGAGAATCAGCGCGGTCGGACCAAGCTGATTGTGACAGGCACTATTTTGTAACATCGTCACCGACATTACCAGGGATGATCCTGGCTCGTCGTGGACGGGGCTTGGTCGACTCCTCGTGTCCGAGATTTGGTTGAACCCGCGTGTCCAAAGTTTGACCGGGATCAAAAACCTGTGAGAGCAGATAAACAAGTTAGTAAATAAATAAATGCCGAACGCCACGTAGGCGCTACGTGTATGACAGGGATGCAGCGCCACGTGTTAACATCAATTTTTTGAATTTTTTACCTAAATAATTTAATTTCATTTTTTCTATTATCGATCATGAAAAGTGGGAATTTAGATTTAATAATTAGTAGAATAAATTTAAGAATCATCCGGAACATATAATTTTTTTTTTAACGTAAATGCGGTAAGATAAATTAAAAATGATCTAAAACAATCTTATTATCACGTGTCAAACTTAAAGCTATAGAGATGGATAAAATCAATTTTTAATGTATTATTATATAATAAAATATTTAATTAATTAAAAATTAAAATTATTTTAAAGCATTTTTAGAGATGGTTATCATGATAGATGCTATATGGATTTCAAGTTTATTTATTATGTTAAAAAATTCATAAAAATTATGATAAATTATAATTTTATTTAAATTTTTGTTTTTTGCGTGTATTTGACATCATGCGACCATATTGATTTTACATTTTTTTAAAATATTTAATAATGAGTTAGCTATATTATATTTAAATTTAGTAGTTTGATTTTATTATTTTTTAATGTATTATAAATAAATAAATTAATATCAAACAAGTTTGAGTACTTAAGTAGTTTTAAGTATTATTGGATGATATTTTAATAATTGATGTTTTAATATTTTAATTATCTTTTCATTTTCAACATCTAAAGATTATAATTTCTTAAAATCTTAAATTCTGAAGAACATTTTTTATAGGATTTTAATTGCTGTTATAGTGAAATTTGAATTTTAATACAGTTTTACTGTGTCTTGCAGCATTAAAACTCTGAAATCGTATCCGAATTTAATTTTAATATTATTTGTTACATGCAATACCGAAATTATATTCAAGTTTAATTTTAGCTCCACAGATTCCATATATAAATTTGTTTATATATATGTTTGTGTATATATTTTTATATTTGAATATAAAATTATCTTTAAAATATATTTATGGAAAATTAAATATTTCAATATACTGTGAAAATATTAGTTTTGGTTTAAAAATTAATTTATGGTGTTCAGTTTCTAACATTTATCAGTGCATAAATATTTTTTAATTTATTATGAAAATATTCTGATTATTATTGAGTGATTTATTTCCACATTGATTCAAATTATATGAGCATTTTAATTAATTAGAAAATTATAGGCACCTAATTGCAAATAAATGTAAACTTGAGAAATTTAATTGTTATGATGTCAAATTTTTTCTCTGTTTTTAAATAGCTTTATATTTGACATTTTGAAAATCGCTGTCCAATAAGAATATTATAAAAAGGTAAATTTCCTCCCATTTCATGTCGTTCGACCGAGTGATACATTTAAACCAAACGAGATCAACAGATCTAAACTTACGCCGAGATCATAATTTTTTTGATGAAAACGTATTTTAATATAAGAAAATATGTCGATGACAATTTTATCATTCTGGTGTTGTTTCGGGCATTCTGGTAATGTATTTTGACCTTGGGGTTAACTTTAGTTTTGTGAACTCTCCACGTATATCATGTATGGCGGAGATCTGGCCCTACCTTGACGGTACAAGATATACAGTATATAAAATCATGTATGCATAGTTTCGAAACCTTAGCCGTTTTCGTCGAATCATAGTTACTATTGAGCGAGTTTTGAATTTCAAGAATATCAATTGTTGACAGATTGACAGGGGAAAGTTGTTCAATGAAGTGGACCAGAATGAAAGGTAAAAAGTTGAAGGCTTTTTTGGTCGTGAGCCCATGCAAAACAGCCTTTACTGATTTTGTACTAAAAAGCAAAAGTCTATGGACAAAAGTTCTCATTTGCTAAATAGTACATGAAAGTTACATTATAGTTCTGTTTAATGCGAGGACTAAAATGAGTATCGAAATAGTACTAATTTAAAAAATAATAATAATAATAATAATAAATAAATTTTTTTAATTATTTTACATAAATTTTAATATAAAAAAATATTATTTCACTTCACATACTCAATAATTTTTAATAAAATATTAACTTTATTTCACATCTTAAATTAAAATACTTGATTCGAATATTTTGGTCTAAGATGTGAAATAAAATTAATATTTTCATTAAAAATTATTGAGTATGTGAAATAAAATAATATTTTTTTATATTAAAGTTTGTGTACAATGATTAAAAAAATTTATTTATTTATTATTATTATTATTTTTTAAACTAGTACTATTTTGGTCCTAATTTTGATACTCGTGCCAAACAGGGCCTATAATTTTGGGGTTCATGAATTTCAGTTTTTTCAAATAAATTACATTTGTGTTCATTAGATGTTATTGGCATTTTAATTTAGTCCTTTAGAGAAAATTGTATACATATGAAATAATTTATTTTTAAATTTAACCATAATTTTTATAGATATCTTAATTATAAAAAAATATTTATTTCATTATTAAAAATAAAATATTTTGGGTATCACATTGAAATAATACAAAATTACATATTTTCGGTGGTATTTTGAAAAAAAAATTATGAATTTAATTGTTGATATATTTTTATTGATTTTATTCTATTAAGTATGGTTTACAAACCCATACTAGAGATTTTTTTTTATTAGATTGAGTTTAAATTGACTTTTATATGTAGCTATTCAATAAAAATTAAAATTTTAGTTTTTGGTTAAATTTTAGTGTTAATATAATTTAGAGTATAAAATTTAATATCTTAGATTAAAAGTTATAGTCTTATGTCACATAATTTAAAGTAAAAAAATAATGTTATTTAAAAATAATATAAAATTTATTATTTTGTAATATTTTAACGTGATATATATAATATTTTATATTTAATGTCAAAAAAATATAATATTTCATATTAATATTTACTCTAGTATATGTGCTAAACTAACCATTAGGTCCTACCTAGGGATCCTTTCATGTGAATTAATCATAGCTTGTTTTGAATTTAGCTAAGAATAGATAATCTACAGTAACAAAAGGACAATCATAATATGTTTATAAGATGTGATAATTACACCCAGGTCCTTGAGTTTAATGATTAATAATAGATAGATTTATATTTTTTAAATTATAACATCGGGGTCTCTGAGTTTAATAAATTATTAAATGGGTCGTTTTTATTTATTTTTTTATTAAAATTTTTTAAATTACCATTTTATCCCTCTCCTCTTCCCCCCTTCCGATCCTCGTGCACGCGCGGCGTGTGCGACCCATCAGCAGTGCGCGCGATCGCGCACGGCTACCGTGCTGCCTCGGTGGGTAGCGCAGCCTCGTGTTTGCGTGGAGATCGGGAGGAGAGAGAGAGGCGGCCTCTCTCTCCTCCCGATCGCCGCGCACGCGTGATCAAGGTCATGAGGCAGCCGGTGACTCGCGCGGCTACGCGGTGTGCGCGACCCACGCACCGCCGCACGGCCTCGAGTGTGCGGGGATCGAGAGGAGAGAGAGAGGCCTCTCTCTCTCTCTCTCCTCCCGATCTCGTCAATCTGGCCGCTGGTTGGTCTCACAGGCCCCGCGGCTGCGGCGTTGCCAGCGTGCGTCTCGAGGATCTGGAGCAGAGAGAGCGGAGGAAGGGTAAAATGATAATTTTAAAATTTTTTAATAATAAAAAAATAGAAAAAACCCATTTAATAATTTATTAAAATTCAGAGATCTCGATATTATAATCTTAAAAACTTGAATCTGTACGTTATTAAGCGTGAAATTCAGAGATATGGGTGTAATTATCTCTTATAAGAATTAGAAAGCCATTCAATAGTTTTTTTTTTTAAGGTTAAAATTTTTGACCAATTTATAAAAGCAGTCAATATGTTGTTGTGCTAACTGATAACGAGAGTTTAAAAGATCCTAACACATAGGAACTAAGTAGAGATAAAAGAAGTTTATGAAAATAGTTTGGAGATTGGAAAAATGAGAGGCGAGTAGAAATAAGCTTTTATTGTATATGTAAGATTTTGTAATATTTTAAGTGTACATAGCGTAATTAACTAAGAATTAATGGGTAAGGCATAAATAAAACTAAATTGTGTGGCAAGTTGGTAATTATCCCTTGAAAAAAATGAGAGGCGAGTAGAAATAAGCTTTTATTGTGTAATGAGTTATTTCGATGGATTATGAGAGCTCAGCGTATCAACCAAGAGTTTCTGGTAGAAAGAAACTTTTAATGACTTCAAAATGCGACTACTGATAGAGCTAGAAATGCAATTTTTTCAACAAAGTACTATTTGGCGCGATAACGATTTTATCTAATCTATTTGGCGCGAGGATCAAAAATAGTACTAATTTTTAAAAAAAAAAAAATAATAATAAATAAATTTTTTTAATCATGCTACACAAATTCTAACATAAAAAATATTATTTTACCTCGCATACTCAATACTTTTCAATAAAAATATCTATTTTATTTCACATTCTAAACAAAAATAGTCGAATCTCATATTTTGGTCTAGGATGAGAAATAAAGTAGATATTTTAATTGAAATTTATTGAATATGTGAAGTAAAATAATGCTATTTTATATTAGAATTTATGTACAATAATTAAAAAAAAATATTTATTATTATTGTTGTTATTTTTTAAACCAGTACTGTTTTGATCCTGATTTTGGTCCTCGCGCCAAACAGTGTTGTATAAGTTTTATAACAAAGCTTACAAGCACGAAAGATTTGTACACAAATCTGAAGAGCAGAGAGCCTACGAGTAATTTATAGTTAGTCAAACCATCAAAAGAGAATCATTAGAGAAAACTCTACAAGGCCTTGTTTGACGCGATGGCTAAAATCAGGATCATAATAGTATTAGTTTAAAAATAATAATAATAATAATAAATAAATTTTAAAATTATTTTAAATAAGTTCTAATATAAAAAATATTAATTTATTTTATATTTTCTCAATAATTTTTAATTAAAATATCAATTTTATTTCACATTCTAAATCAAAATACTTGATTTGAGTATTTTGATCTAAGATGTGAATTAAAGTTGATATTTTTATTGAAAATTATTGAGTTTGTGAAATAAAATAATATTTTTTTATATTAAAAATTATATAAAATGATTAAAAAAATTATTTTATTATTATTTTTAAATTTTTTAAATTATTACTATTTTAGTTCTGATTTTAATTTTTGCGTCAAACAAGGCCTAAGTAATCTGACATTAGGGTTTATGAAATTATAAATATAAAAAGTTTGATTAAAGAGTTCATTTTTGTTATCTAAATATTTTAAAACTCTTAACTTCTAAATTGGTATTCATTGGTTATAAAACATAATTGTAAATGCCATATTTACTATTAATTGGATGTCAGTATCAAATAATTCAACATGATTTTATATCAATATAAGTAGTAAATTATGTGAGTTATTTGACTTACGTAAGTTGTGTACCTCACATAACTTTTTTTTCTAATAATTTACTAATATTGTGTAGATCACATAATTTATAATCTTCACCTTATAAGTCGTGTGTTATATATAATATATCAATATATTATGCACATTACAAAACTTATATTTTATTATATCTGAATTCGTATCGGTGTATCTGGAGCATAAACGTGGATGTGGCAAGGCGCAAAAGAAGTTTAGTGGCGGACGCATGATGAAAAGCGCACGCTGAAGCCCTCAAAGCGAACTATTTACATAGTCAAGTACAAAGTAAAGACCTTCATACTGATTTTAAGAGATATGACTGATCTGTAGGACCATGCAATTCATACGAGCAGGGCGGCTACGTTCTGAGCCTGATGTCATCATTAGAGTCATCTCAAACGAGGAAGTCATTTCTCTAAAATGACTATTCCAAACTATTCCTATGAAGTGACTATTCTAAGATAAATTTAACCTATAAAAATCTCATTATAATAAGAAAATAAAGCCCAAATTTGCCTAACTCTCTTACTTGCAAACTCTCTCTCTCTCTCAAAGGGCTAGCCTCAGCTCTCTCTTCTGTAAAAGACGCTCTCTAGTGAAAACCCTTTAAGCCGTTGAGAAATTAGAGCTGTGGTTTCCCCGTTTAAATAGTTTTCACATATAAAGGTCCTTTTCTAGCTCTCTCTAATTTCCAGTATCAACATATTTGATAATATTAAATCATCAATAACTAATGACATATTTGATGCATATCTAATCAGCTTCAAACCAAACTAATTATCTACAATCATGATTAAATCCATGAATCTTTTATTTCCTAACAGAAAAAACAGATTTTGAAAATTTTGACTTTTTTTTTTGTCTCCATCACAAATCTTTTAGATTAAATTTTTAAAGCAGCATTATTTTTATTAGTTAAGAAAAATAAATATCATCAATTCAACCGTAATTCTAACATTTCTATTTTAATGAAATTTAAACAATCAAGCTAGTAGTTGTTGATGACTTATTACAAACAGGAGTAAATCATATATAGTACGAAATTTACGTGACTTATATGAATACACAACTTATATAAGTTCTATATACTATACAACTTATGTAGCATAGGCTATAAGTCGTGTGATCCAACACTAATGATAATTTTTTTGTATAATTATAATAAATTGAGAAATAGGAATTTATTTTTTTTAATTGGATACGCCTATAATTGCCGTCAAACAATAGTAATATGCTTGTAATTGCTACTACAGGAATGACTACCCAATTATGAATTTTGAATTTTTGCCTATTTTTTATTAACTTTATATTTTTTGATAAATTAATGATAAATTAATGATAAATTTTTAAAGTTTAAAATTTACTCATAATTACTAGTTTCTTTTTTTTTTAATTTTCACTTAAGTTTATAATTATTTTTTATAAAATCTTTCACTTAGGTTTTTAAAATTTAAAATAAGAATCTAAAATAAAGCAAAATAGAAATGTTTTTATTTTAATAGAGATCTAAGTGGAAGATTTTAAAAATTATAGAGCAAACTATAATTATAGATAAACAATGAGGATCTATTAGTAATTTACTCTCTCTTTTTTTCCGCGTCTCCCGTGGCCCCGGCTCACCCGCCGCCCCGCCGGCATAAAGTCACCTCGTCCTCCTGATGTTTGAGTGTGTGAGGGGGAGAGCAGAGCAGAGACGCCACTGCAGCTAAACTTCGTAGGAAGGTAGCTTGTGAGGTTCTTCTTCTTCTTCTACTTCTTTTTCAGAGGGATGAGGAACCACAGATTGAAGCTATCTGATATCATTCCCAATTCATGGTTCTTCAAGGTCAGGAACAGTGAAGATAGAGGAAGCAGAGGGAAAAAGCTCGGGAGCTCCATGAACAGAGAGCAAGGAACCAGAGCTTCCTCAATGGAGGAAAATCCATCTCAAAGATCAAACCTTTCGCCATTGCCTTCTTCAGAGCAACCATATCTGAAAAACAGGGCCTCGTACTACGTCCCCAGCAAAGCCCGATCAGAGAATCGTCTTCCTCCCCTGTCTCATCCCAAGGCCTCCGACACCCTCTTTCCTTCTGACCCAAAGAGAGTACCCTTGAACACTCATCGGAAGAAGAAGCTCACCCCCTCCCCTGCTTCCCCTCTTCCCAACTCGTTAAAAGACCTCCGAAGTGTCTTCAACGTGATTGTGGAGCACAAGCTTCATCCCATAGCGACAAAGCCGGAGAAGAACCACCCCAATTCGCCGAAACAGATCAACGGAGCTCGCCGAAGCAGAGTGCGTCTGCAGTCTCCGAGGCCCGCAATGAAGAGATTCCGCCCTCCCGCGCGGCCACCTGCCCAGCGGTTGCCGGAGACTTTCGTGGTGGTGAAACCGTCCTCGTTCCCGCGGCGGGATTTCAGAGAATCAATGGCGGAGATGATCGTCGAGAACAATCTCCGTTCGCCGGAGGATTTCGAGGAGCTGCTCGCCTGCTACCTCTCCCTGAATTCGAGCGAGTACCACGACATGATCGTCGACGTCTTTCAGCAAATCTGGTTTGATCTCTCCGGCATTTTCTTGTAATTCCTCGTCGTTCATAATTTATATATATATATATATATAGTTAGTGTTGCAGCATTAAAGAATTAAATCACTTATTTTATCAAAAAAAGAGAAGCAAAATATAGAAAGAAAATGTTTTTGAATAAATGGACATAATTATTTATCTATAGTTCTAAGTTCCGTGAATGGAATAATAATAATAATAATAATGGCTTTAAATATTAAATCTAGTTTAATTGCCAATAAAAATTTTAGGTAATATTAATGTAAGTTAATTGTAGTATGTTTAGAATTTTTTTTGCAATATTATTCAATGGGGTTTATTGTAAAAAAAGTTAAATAATTATATATCGAGCCATTCTTGAATTAAATCGATATGATATTTGAATGATATCAAATATTTATTTTGAGTTTTAAAGTTTCAGCTTGACTGCTATTTGCAAGGAAATGATGTTATTTTTGATATTTTTTCTCAAAAAAAAGCTCCATTAATGAATATTACATACAAAAATATAGAAATTGATTTACTTAAAACATAATTTGTATGTGATATTCATTGAATAATTTCTTTGTTAATGTATCAATCATATTAATGAAAAAAAATTACATTAAATCATCATTTCTTTTGATTTTATCTCACATGCATATTTTAAACATCAAATTTTGTTAATTTTATTTATATATATATCCTAAAACGCAGTAAAATATTTATACAAGAAAATAATAACAATTAAAAATGGAAATAAAAAAAAATTTGTCAATTCATTATGAAAGATACCTGAATTTGGGGGATTATGGTAATTAATTAAGAGGTTGGACCACTCACAAGTGGCACTGGAGAAGTGGTAGGCCTCTCAAACAAGCCTGCAGGCTGGCTAATGGCCTTTTTAATTTTTTCAGTTCTACTTTATTTTATTATAAAAAAAATTTACTTTATTTTATTTAAATGCTAAATATTTGTATGATAGTTTGAATTGAATTATGAGAAAAACACTGAAAATTTATATATTTTCATCAATTATTTTGGCATCTAAAATAAAATATTAAGTTAATATTGTGCATAAAAGACCACAAAAATAAATTAAAAAATATCCTTTAAAGTAGTTAAATCGATGCAACTGAAGTCAAAAAGAAGAGCTATTAAGCATATCCTACAAGCTGACTTTCATTTCAAAAATATTGTATACGTGTGAAAAATGAAACTGCATCAGAAGTCATATAAATAAAAATTTTAAATATAAATAATTGAAAGTCAATACCAGGAGTTCGATAAGTAGCTATTTAAAAAGGGTAACTAACACCCAAGTCTCTATTTTGTTGCTTGCGACTTTAAATTTTTTCGATAAATCAATGAGAAGTTGTTTCTTTGGCAGTAAGATTTTTTTCAACAACTAGATTAGAAGACGCGAGTGATGTTAGTTGTGAACAATTGGCTCAATTAAAGTCGTATCTAGAAGTGAATTGTTAGAAGTCTAAACTGGTGATAGACAAAATATATGAGATTATTTTTGACTTGTATCGACTTTTTTTATTAAACAGTAATATGCCCACGAGAAGTTTCTCGTAAATTTTGTTAATGTTTGATGTGCATTATGATGTTTTTCAACTCTATTTTTTCGTTTTCATCTTGACTTCAAAAAATGACTGATAGAATTTTATTTGCTAGAATTTATCAGAACAAGAAATATTTTCAAATAATTGGAGATCATTTTGTCATTTTTTTGTATTCTGTCGGAGGGATCTTTTTGTTCTTCTCGTCACTATAATTTCTTTCAAATTAATAAAATTTGTCTCTTTTACTCTCGTAAAACAAAAGAGTTTTTCGTAAATCCCTTAAGTGTGTTTATTATTTTATTTTTATGAAATTAATATTGTTTGTTGGTTGATTTTTTTATTTAATTTATCAAATTATCGATTAGTTCAGTATTCTGTGGTTCTCTAAATTTTCTCTACTTCTACGTGAGGATTATCCAACAAAAAAAAAAAAAACTTCTACATGAAAAATAATTACAGTGCTAATTGCATATATAAAGTAAATTATTCTATAATATAATGACGTGATTTTATTATTGAGAGGGGATACTTTAATTATAAAAAATTATATATTTTATTATTAAAAAATAAAATATTACAATTAAATACTACAAAATTGCAGATTATACGTTAATTTTAAATAAAATTATTCTATACTTTAAATAGATAGTGCAGACTAAAAATTCTGTAGTGGAGTTTAATGAGTTTTTAGGCTGGAATATTATAATCATTGGCTCCATATTGTCTGCTCGATAATTGCCAACTCCAGGAAAACCGTCGATAGTAACAAGGGCATGCAGGTCCTTGATCTGTGTGACTAGCGGGAATGTGTATTTAGTAAAAATCATGCTGACGTGGCAGTCTTCATCAGGGGGACAGCGACAACTGCGAATGAATAAATCTTGTGGCTAATATTATTTGAAGTTGTGAATGGCCAAACATTATAGCCAATATCACAGGAAGCTGTGAATAATTATATATCGTGATTCGTGACCGAGATTAAAGATCTGCGAAAGTAACGCATAATTAGTCCAACATCACAACTGATGAATAAAACATCGTGAATGGTGGTAAATAGAGAAAACCTTTAGATGTCACGTATATGACTGAGATTCAACATTGAATCCAGACGTTAACAGAAACTAATTAATAAAAATAATTTTGTTTAATTCTAGCCGTTCGATCAAGATTATATTAGCATCAAAATAATGGAATCATATGTAATCATGATACACTATCTGAAAATCCGCTTGAAATCAAAATAAATTTATTTGACACATTTTTGTTAGACTTATTCTGTTCAACTATCTTATATCGTATTGCCAACATACTTTAAGGCCTCGTTTAGTTCAGACTATTTTTTTAGTTCAACACAATTTTTAACTGTAAAAATTAACTTTATTTCACTTTCAACATAAATACAAATATCATAATTAATTTTATGTCACATCTTACACACTATCTAATACTAAAGTAAATTTTTTTCTTATTAAACTTAAAAAATAAAATATATATTTTTTATTATTTAAAAAAAGCTCAAACTAAACGAAGCCTAAAAGTGAGTTTGAGTTTCTGTCAATTTGATGAGGTAAAAAATATTATTCTTCTTAAATTAAATTTAAAAAAATCAAAAATTTTAATCGCAGGCATCTTTATGTTACCCCCACCAAGAAGAATTTTATCTCACTTATTTTATCTCTTTTGCCTTTCAATTTGATTGATATATATATATATATAGCGAATTATCTTAATAATTTTATTATTATTTTTTTCTCAGTAGTTAAAGTTTATTAGTTAAATTTAAACCGTTGAGTTTAACGTTATGATTTTTTTTCAAATATTTGAGTACAAAATAAAATTCTCTAATCTTATTTTTTCTTAAGAGTATGATATTTCTTTCGTCTTTTTTATCTAATGTTATAAGTTGATGTAATTTCACTTTAGGGAGCAAGACTAAATTGATCATGTTGAGTTGAAGCTCTGTTTGAATTGCCTTTTCCATCATAATGCACAATACAATTATTTTTTTAAAAAAATTTGGTAAATACTTATAAGTATAACATGATCATAATATAATTATAAAAATATGATAAATTATATCCTACTCCTCTAAAAAAGACTTTTTTTGCATCTTAGTTCACAAAAGTGAAAACACTCTGTTGTAGCTCTTGGTTTCATTACTAATTTTCATTTGAGGATTTTATCAAAAGTCTATTCTGGTAACATTAAACTAGAGGCAGTTAGGGGCGGCAAAATGGGTCGGCGGGTCGGATTCGGGTCGGATTTGGGTCGAACTTGAATTCGGCCTGACCCGAATAGCCTCAACTTGAACCCGATCTATTTATTAAATGAGTCAAAATTCATGACCCGAACTTAATCCGATTAATAAATGAGTCGGATTGGCTGGTTGACCCCACCTTTTATAGAGTATTTTTTGATAAATGCCCAACCCAAATCCTACTCGACCCAATTATGCCCAACCCGAATCTGATCTATTTAATAAATAGGTCAAAATTCATGACTCATATACAAAATTTTTGGGTTGAGTTTGGGTCGGGTTCACGGGTCGGATCATATATTGCCACTCCTAAAGGTAGTGCGGCAATCTCTATCCCCCTTCCTCTTCCTCTCCTTTACTCTCTTAATTTTTAGTGGTGGGAGCAGCGAGGCAAGATGGTAGGTTACGATTAAGAAATATGAGCCGAGGATATAATGATAATTATAAATATTATGAATAACAAAAAGTCTAAAAGAATTTAATGAAATTAAATTAACTTTAAAAGTTGATAGAATTCATAAAAAGAGCCATTATTTTTTTAGTATAATAGACTAAAATGAATAATTTTTAGTCAACTAAATGCCAGGACTAGGATACATAGAGAAAAAAGAAATTTTGATGTTGAAAATGCATAAAGGTATTTTTGATTTTTAAATATATATTTTTAATTTTTTAAAATAATAATTTAAATAACCAAATTTAACAAAATTCATTAAAAATGACAAATGCAAAAAACAAATTGAGTAAGAAAGACCAGAAGACATGTTTTTAACTCAAGGTCCCAAATAAAATTACCTTTAACATTTATTTGAAATTAGTTATTGTACGTCGACTGCCTAAACTAATTTGGAAAATTATTTTTATGTATAAAATATCGATGTAAGAAGTTATTTAGTTATTAATTTTTTTATCTGTTTTGACTTTGAGCTGGCTCACTTGTAAATCTAAGATTCACAATATCAAATTTAAGTAAATTTTAAATAATTATTGAATAAATTTTAAATTGGAAATCCACTAGTAAATGCCCAACTTCTCCCAAATTTTCTTGAGTCAAAATTGGAATTTTTTTTTTATAGAGAGTACAAAATAGGAATTAAATCATATTAATATTTACATATATAT